>JAKWJA010002492.1:48849430-49386311 GCA_027704765.1 Solanum habrochaites
GGATTGAATGAAGTATATAGTCAAGCGAGAAGTCAGATTTTAATGATGAATCCACTGCCAAGTGTGAGAAGCTTATTCTATTATAATGGAAGATTAAAGCCAGCATACAACTGTAGGGACTCGTTCTAATAGAGAACCATTAGATTCAGTAGCCTTATAAGCAGGGAAAGGACCCTATCAAAGAGACACAAGGAACATTCAACATAAGAAGAAAAATTGGGATCAGTTTTATGACTATTGCAAGTTGTAGGGACATGTTAAAATGAATTGTTACAAATTGAATGGTTATCACCAGATTGGAAGTTCAAGAAGAAGAATGGATCAGGAGTTGATCAGGGAGGAACTAGTCAGATGCAGGGGCCGCAGATCAATGATAAACCTCTAGCCAACCAAGTCATATGTGAGAAGGATTCTGATGTATTTGGTTCAAGAGCCTTGACTAATACAAGATATGAGCAGGATTCTAATAATGCATTTGGATCAGGAGTCTTGGGAACTCATCCTAATTTTACTCATAGGCAATACCAAAGAATTATGCATATGCTGGATGAATAAGAAGGACAAGCAGTTGATAACACTGTGGCAAGTGTAGTTATGGAACGTATGAGCTCAATTACTCAAGCTTTTTCTGTGAATGATGAAAAAAAAAGCTGGATAATTGACTCAGGGGCTACGTGTCACATGACTTCTAAGCTAAGAAGATTAACTCACAGTAGAAATTGCATAGGTAGAAAATTATATCTACCAAATGAAGAGACTACTACAGTAACACATACTGGGAATTGTGACATAACTACTGGTGAATCACTAAAAATTGTCTTGGTGGTTCCAGAGTTTAATTGTGACCTGCTCTCTGCATCTCAAATAACCAGACAATGAATTTGCTCAGTTAATTTTTTTCCTGAGTTTGTTGTTTTCCAGGACCTAATGGGAGAGCGAAGGGGATTGGTAAGGAATTGAATGGATTGTATTACTTTTCAAATCGACCAACACATGGAGAAAATAAAGCAAATGAGATTTTACTGATGGCACAAGGTGAAAAACTAGATAGTAGATTGTTATGGCACAACATGTTAGGCCATCCTTCAGTCAAGGTGTTGAGACAACTGTGATAATCTTAAACTGATACAGATGTTGCTTGTGATAAATGTCATGTGTGTCCATTAGCAAAACAAACCATATTTCCTTTTAGTTTAAGCTTGTCTAGAAGTACTTCTATTTTTGTTTGATTCACTTAGACGCTTGATGACCACACAAAGTGATGACTCACAATGGTTATAGGTTCTTCTTGACAATTGTTGATGATAATTCTCGAATGACATGGGTGTATCTACTTAAATTGAAGAGTGACGTGTTTCAGACCTTACAATCATTTCTTTAATTTGTTCAAACTCAATTTAAAAAACAGTTAAAAAAGGTGCATCTGATAATGGAACTAAATTTTTCATGAATTGTTTAGTAAGCAAAGGATAGTTCATAAAAGTAGTTGTGCATACACTTCACAACAAAATGGAGTGGCGAGAGAAAACATAGACATGTCCTTGAAGTATCTAAAGCACTCAGATTTCATGGACACATTCCTCTTAGGTTCTGGGGAGAATGTGTTCTTGCATCTAAGTATTTGATAAACAGGTTGCCAACAATAGTACTGAAGGGAAAGATACCTTATGAAGTTTTTCATAAGGTGAAAGCTAAGCTAGATCATTTGAAGAGCTTAGGCTACTTGTGCTATGTAACAAGAGTGTCTAAAGCTAACAAATTTTCCTCTAGAGCAGATGCTTGTATTTTATTGGGATATGCATTTACTCAGAAAGGATATATAGTATATAATTTGAGTCAGAAAAGGATGTTGGTTAGTTGAGATGTTGTTTTTAAAGAAGATATATTTCCTTATGAGCAGATCAGTAACAAGCAGTTAACCCTTATTTCCAGTTGATGATCAAACACTTCATGATGATGAATTTCATGAAGCAACTCATCATTTCCCACATGAGGAGATATTGCCTAATGTTGCCTTACAGGACATGAACATAGTTGAAGGGAATGATCATGTTGATCATAATGCTGCAGCAGGAGGAGGGAATTCAGTTGAAGGAAATAGTCATGTTGATAATAATTTCAATGAAGAAGGAGGGACTAGACAATCACTAGAGTATCACATCCACCTATATGGATGAAGGACTGTGTAAAGCAAGTATCAGATTCGAACCAGCTTTATACAATTGGAAACTATGTCTCATATCAGCATATTTCTCCATTTTATGCTGCATATTTGTCCAAATTTTCCACAGAGTTTGAACCAAGGAGCTATGAAGAGGCAATTAAGGATCAAAGATGGGTAGATTCCATGAAAGTAGAGATCTAGGCACTGGAAGTTAATGGGACTTGGAAGTTAGTAAATTTTCCAATACACAAGCCTGTTATTGGATGTAAATGGGTTTTTAAGATCAAGTATTGACAGATTTAAAGCACGTACAATCAGACGGAGGGAATTAATTATCAAGAAACATTTTTACCAGTGGTGACGATGGTTGCAGGTAGATCTATAATCTCATTAGTTGCTGTGAACATTGAATTATTTACCAAATGGATATTTACAATGCCTTCTTACAAGGTGATTTGTTTGAAGAGGTGTATATGGAATTGCCTAAGGGATTTCAACCACAAAGGAAGAATATTGTCTGCAAGCTCATTAAGTCTATTTATGGACTCAAACAAGATTCTAGACAATGAAATGCAAAGATCACAACTGCACTTTGTGATTCAAGATATACTCAGAGTCACTTAGATTACTCCTTATTCACTAAAAAGAGAGGCTCTAAGTTGGTTATTATTTTAGTATATGTGGATGACCTGTTGATTACAGGGAATGATGTTAATTTAATAGAAGAGACCAAATGTGTGTTACACAGTCACTTCAAGATCAAGGACTTGGGAGAGCTTAAGTATTTCTTAGGCATTGAATTTCTTAGATCAAATAAAGGGATAATGATGAATCAAAGAAAATATGTCCTTGAGTTGATATATGAGGTAGGATTGACAGCTGCTAAACCAGCTCCTTCACCACTAGAATGTAACATGAAAATGACTACTGTGGAGTATGACCAGAGTGCTTATTTACATGATTATTTATTTGAAGGTGTAAATAGGTATCAAAGACTGATTTGCAAGCTATTATACATTACTAACACAAGGCCAGACATAGCATTTGTAGTACAATTTTTGAGTCAATTCATGCAGCAACCAAAGGCCTAACATTGGGATGCAGCTTTGAGGGTAGTGAGATACATTAAGGGTGATCCAGGTAAGAGGTTATTGTTGAGTTCAGATCAGAAGCCTCAGCTTACAGGATTATGTGATGTAGATTAAGCAGCTTGCGCTAATACCAGAAGTTCTGTTACTGGTTTTATCTCAAAGTTTGGTGATTCCTAGATTTCGTGAAAGTCTAAAAAATAAAACACAATTTCCAGAATTTCTGTAGAGGCAGAGTATAGAAGTCTAGCAGCACTGACTGCAGAGATAGTTTGGGTTACAAATTTGTTTCAAGAGTTGGGGATTAAATTATTAGGACCAGCCAATATTTATTGTGACGGCAAAGCAGCTATACAGATTGTTGCTAATCCTGTATTTCATGAGCGTACTAAACACATCGAAATAGACTGTCATTTCATCCGGTAGAAGATTCAAGCAAGATTGATCAAGACCAATTACATCCATACCAAGGATCAACAAGCAGATTATTAAAAATTTTAAAAAAAAAATTAATCAAAAATTATATATTTTATCAAAATGAAATTTTATATCTTAATATAAATCTTAATAATCAGATGTGTATTTAGATTTAGTCCTCGTAACGCAAGAAATATGAATTTCGGAGCCAAAAGGATAAAAAAAATTATCAAAATTCCAAAAGGACATATCAATTTTTTTAAAACCAAAATGACAAAATCGCTCACGAAGTAGCAATTTTATCCGCCGGAAAAAAGCAAAATCAGTGCTATAGCAGCGATTTTTTAAATTTGCTTTTTTAAAAAAAAATTAAAACAAGTCGCTCCAGATGAAGCGATTTTCAAATTAAAAATTATTTTAATCATTTTTTTGATAAATCGCTGCAAAGGCAGCAACTTACATTAATTTTTTTTTATTTTATTTAATGAAATAACCATAGTAATAAGCTCTGCCTCACTCTCATATATGAGTAATAAATAGCAAGATCATTAGACTCTGCATTTAATCTGATCATTAGACTCTGCATTTAATCTTCTGGTGTTTGGTAACATTAATCTTTAACCCTACGAATGATAAATTTTGAAATCAAATTTAAGAAATTTTTTAAATAAATTTTGTCAATTGTAGAAGGAATTATCCTACAATCTTTAAAAAAAATTAAAATCAAAATTACTTTTGCCAACCCCCAACACCTACCTATCTGTGATCTTCTGTTGTTTGCTTTAATCATCAAATCCAAAAAACATGTAATCACCATTAACATTCATCATCTTGGAAATTAACCATGGCATGTCATAATCGTTTAATATCTGTTTTCAATTTATCCTAATTAATTTGAAATCAAGTATTTTGGCACGTGGAATTCACCCAATTTATGACGAAGTTTCATTAAAATCAATAACAAATACAAAATCATTACCTAACAATGAGAATGTAAGTGACTCCAAATTGTAACAGAGGGTGAAAATTTATACTTTTATGTAGTAAAGAGTTAAAAGATCGACATACATTATCTTCTTAGATTTTATATATCAGATTGTTTGAATTACACTGGATTTATTTGTTATTGTAGTAGAGATCAGGCAAATGCGAAACTTTTACCAAAAAATCTTCTGATTCAAAGATACTTGAAGAACAAAATAAAATTAATGGATGCTAAAACTAATCATAATACCTAGCGGATTGTGACGTCCCGCCATCCATCCAGGCTGAACGCCACCCAACTGGGCTGCCAGAAGCAGGCGCAGCAGGCGCAAGGGGGCAGATCGCCCAAGCCAGTCAGCAGCCAAGGGGGTCAGCAGCAGTTGAAGAGGCAGCCGTTACAACAGTTTTAGCTGTTACGGCAGTTACAACCGTTACAGCTGTTACAAGTGTTAGTGGGGCGGCAGTTTCAGGAGTTTCAAGCCTTTGGGAGGCTTGTGCAGCACATGGGGCAGACTAGGAGCATCTAGGAGTCCTTTTTGGAAGACTTAGAAGCTTGACTTGTAGGCATAGTCTTAGGAACTTGTATAGTTTACTTTTACTATCTCTTAGGCTGTAGAGTAGTATAAATAGTAGTTCATTCTTACTTGTAAAGCATCCAATAATTTTCAAGTAATAGAAGTTCCTTCTTCCAAAGTTCTGTCTACTTCTTATTTTCTTAGCGATCCGAGAGTGAGGCTTACTTGAGTTTGCAGAATTTGTGAGTAAACCGTCAAGTGCCGCACGGAGTATTGTCAAGATTGAAAAGTCCGTGACAGTTGATATCAGAGCAGGTTCATCGTAAGAGAATGACGAACGAAGGAGACGGAAGCGGCGCTAGCCACACCCCCAACGTACGCTCTGAGGGAGGAAAGAAGAACAAGAAAGGGAAGAACAAGCAGCCGCAGAAGGGTAATGAACCCAATCTGCCCGATCCTCCCCTAGGCGATCTTCCACCAGGCGATCTTCCACCAGGATATCTTCCATCAGGCGATCTGCCACCAAGTGACCCTACACCAAGCGGAGGACAAACATCCTTCCAGCCTAATATTGTCGATGAAAGTGACGACGGCGTGGGGGCCCTAGATGTTACTGTCGGACATGATTAGATTGCCAGCGTGAGGTTGCAAGGCAGGCTGTGGAGATCTTGGGCCAGCGCTTGAATGGGTTAGATAGTGATATCAAAGACCTTGAGGAACATTCCCTTGAGGAAGCAGACGCCATCCGGAAAGAGTTGGAGGTACGCAAGCGGACAGAATTAGCAATGAAGGAAATCATTACTTCCTTGGAGTTCAGATTCTTGGACGCCCTTGGGACGATTGAGACGCTGAAGAACAAGGTTGAAGCTCTCGAAGAGGAGAGGGAGGTTGTTGCAATAACGTCTCTTGGCCAGGAAAGGGAGCCCAGAGTTGAAGTTCCCAAGCCACCAACATTCAAGGGTGTCCGCGACGCCCTAGAGGTAGGTAATTTCCTATGGCACTTGGAAAATTATTTCAGGTGTAATCGGGTCAAGAGCGATGCAAACAAGATCAACACTGCCGTGTTGTATCTTTCCGACGTAGCCATGTTATGGTGGAAACGCAAGGATGCCGAGATCAAGAGGGGCACACGCACCATCAACACATGGGAACAGTTTCTTGAGGAATTCAAGAAAGCTTTCTTCCCCAACAATGCTGTTTATGAGATGAAGCGCAAACTCCGGGAGTTGAAGCAGACGGGAAGCATTCGGGCATATGTGAAGGAGTTCACAATTTTGACCCTCCAAATTCCCCAACTCACGGAAGATGACATGTTGTTCACCTTCATGGACGGGCTTCAGAATTGGGCGAGGACCGAGTTGGAGCGGCGTCAGGTAAAAACCATTGATGAGGCCATCACTCAAGCCGAAACCTTGACAGATTTCAAACATGATCGTTTGGACAAGGCGAGGGGCAAAGAGGCAAGGGGCAGTCAAGCTAAGGGAGGGGGAGATCGTGGAGATCGTGGCCGAGGCAGAGAACAGTCGGCACAACCCAAGCAGCGTGACACGTCCAAGCCAGATGGTAGACGGTTTGAACGCCAGAAAAACTCAGAGAAGCGGACGCAGTCCAGCAGAGGAGACGGGTGCTATATATGCGGCGGACCACATGGTTATGCCCGGTGCCCAGAGTTGAAGAGCCTTGGTGACATCGTCCGGGAGCGGAAGAACAAGGAGGCACAAGAGAAGGCAAAACCGGCAGACACCACTCAGTTGGGCATGGTTGGAATCTGCGGAGCTATTGCCAAGCAGGCCGACAACCCAGGGGATTTCAGTACGCAATATGTGGATATCTCCATCAATGGGAAACGAGTTCGGGCCATGGTAGACTCCGGGGCTGAAGCCAACATCATGACCAAAGCGGCGGCAGAGAAATTGGGACTGAAAATTGTTCCAAGCAACAATCGCCTCAAGACGGTCAATGCCCCACCAACTCCCGTATGTGGAATTGCTCATGGGGTCAGCATCACTTTAGGACGGTGGAGAGGTAAGACAAATTTTACCGTGGCTCCTTTGGACATATCCGATGTTATTCTTGGGCAGGAATTCTTTCAGCGTTGTCACACGATGATTGATCCCTACCTTCAACAACTCATGGTGATGGAAGGGGAAGGGTCTTGTATGGTGCCTCTTGTTAGGGTGCCAAAGAAAGACGGATATGCCCAATTGTCGGCCATGCAGATTGTGAAGGGCCCGAAGAAAGGAGCACCAACCTTCTTAGCCACCATCGCAAGTTCGGGTGAAGACCATGGTGCTATGGAGCCATTGCCGCCTATTATAGAGACTGTTTTGCAGGAGAACAGCGATGTGATGCCGGAGGAGCTGCCGAAAACTCTACCTCCAAGGCGCGAGGTAGACCACATGATCGAGTTGGAGGCAGGAGCCAAGCCATCTGCACTTGCACCTTATCGCATGGCTCCGCCTGAGTTAGAGGAACTGAGGAAGCAGTTGAAAGAGCTCCTCGAAGCAGGTCACATTCGTCCATCAAGGCACCCTATGGAGCGCCGGTGCTGTTTCAAAAGAAGAAAGACGGGTCGATGCGTCTATGCATTGATTACAGGGCGCTCAACAAGATCACAATTCGGAACAAGTATCCAATCCCGCTGATCGCAGATTTGTTTGATCGTCTTGGAGAGGCCAAGTACTTTACTAAAATGGATCTCCGGAAAGGCTACTATCAAGTGCGCATTGCAGAGGGGGATGAGCCAAAGACAGCATGCGTGACCAGGTATGGAGCATTCGAATGGTTGGTGATGCCCTTCGGCTTAACCAACGCACCTGCCACATTTTGCACGCTGATGAACGAGATTTTACATCCCTACTTGGACCAGTTTGTAGTAGTGTACTTAGATGACATAGTCGTCTATAGTAGCACTTTGCAGGAACATGTGGAACACTTGAAGAAGGTCTTCAAGGTCTTGCGGGAGAATCAGCTCTATGTCAAGCGGGAGAAGTGCGAGTTCGCCCAACCAAAGATACATTTCTTGGGCCATGTGATCAGCCAAGGTGAGCTTCGTATGGACGAGGCAAAGGTAAAGGCCATCCAAGATTGGGAGGCGCCTACTAAAGTGACCGAGCTACGTTCTTTTCTTGGACTTGCTAATTACTATCGCAGGTTCATTAGCGGGTACTCCGCTATTGCTGCCCCACTGACCGAGCTGCTGAAGAAGAACATGCCTTGGTTGTGGAGCGAGGAGTGCAACGAAGCATTTGAGGGTCTTAAGGCTGCAGTTACCGAAGAGCCAGTCTTGATGCTGCCTGATTTCACCAAGACCTTCGAAATCCATACGGATGCTTCTGATTTTGCCATTGGGGGAGTCTTGATGCAGGAAAAGCACCCCATAGCATTTGAAAGCCGGAAGTTAAATGAAGCTGAACGACGGTACACTGTGCAGGAGAAGGAGATGACCGCCATTGTGCATTGTCTACGCACATGGAGACATTATTTACTAGGCTCCAAATTTGTAGTAAAAACTGACAATGTTGCCACTAGCTATTTTCAGTCGCAGAAGAAGATCACACCAAAGCAGGCTCGTTGGCAGGATTTCTTAGCAGAGTTTGACTACAACTTGGAGTACAAACCAGGAAAGGGCAATGTGGTAGCCGATGCATTGAGCAGAAAGACTGAATTAGCAGCCATCTCCTCAGTCCGTAGTGAATTCCAAGGCGCAATCAAAGATGGTATGCTACGCGATCCGGAAGCCAAGAAGATTATGCAGCTGGCTGCTCAAGGCCAATCCAAACGGTTTTGGGTAGAAGACGGATTCTTGCTTACCACAGGCCGGAGGATTTATGTACCAAAGTTCAGATTCATCAGGCGGCGTATTATCAAGGAAAGCCACGACACTCCGTGGGCTGGACATCCGGGACAGAAGAGAACGAGGGCATTAGTGGAGGCCTTCTATTTCTGGCCACGTATGCGGGAAGAGATCGAGCAGTATGTGCAGACTTGTCTTGTGTGCCAGCAAGACAAGGTAGAGCAAAGGCAACCAGGAGGGCTGTTGGAGCCATTACCCATAGCTGATCGTCCATGGGAGAGTATATCTATGGATTTCATCACTTCTTTGCCGAAGTCAAACGGGTTTGGCACTATTATGGTCGTAGTGGATAGATTTTCCAAGTATGCTACATTCATGCCTGCCACAGCCGGTTGTACTGCTAAGGAAGCTGCACAATTGTTCTTTAAAAATGTTGTGAAGTATTGGGGGTTGCCGAGGTTCATCATCAGCGATCGGGATCCTCGTTTTACAGGGAACTTTTGGAGTGAACTCTTTGAAATTCTTGGTTCAAAACTTCACTTCTCCACCAGTTTCCACCCTCAAACTGATGGCCAAACTGAACGCATCAACGCCTTGTTGGAATGCTATCTTAGGCACTATGTCAGTGCACATCAGAAAGATTGGGCTAAGCTCCTAGACATGGCACAGTTTTCTTACAACTTGCAGAGGAGTGAATCTACAGGGCGCACACCGTTCGAGTTAGCAACGGGCCAGCAACCTCAAACTCCCCACTCATTGCCAACTTTATTTGAGGGGAAGAGTTTGGGTGCTTACAACCTTGCCAAGGGTTGGGAAGAGCAACTCGACCTTGCCAAATCTTATTTGAGCAAGGCGGCAAGGAGGATGAAGAAGTTCGCCGACCGCAAGCGTCGTCCCACCAACTACAAAGAAGGTGATATGGTTTTGGTAAAGTTTAATCCGAGGCAGTTTAAGGCGCTTAGAGGTATGCATCACAACTTGGTGCGGAAATATGAGGGTCCGTTTAAAATTGTTGCCAAGGTGGGTAAAATTTCATACAGGTTGGAGTTACCTCCACACTTCAAGATCCACCCGGTCTTTCATGCAAGCGTCCTTAAGCCTTATCATGAGGACAAGGACGATCCCAGCCGGAACAAATCACAACGGGCCCCAATCACAGTTACTGCCTCGCATGATCGTGAAATTGAAGCTATCATAGATTACCAAGCCAAGCGAAACGAGGACAGCAGGCCAGTGCCATGTTTCTCGTACATTGGAAGGGACAAACTCCGGAGGAGGCCACTTGGGAGAAGTACGAAGACTTGTGGCAGTTCAAAGGTAAAATTCAGGAGTTCTTGCAGCAATGCGTCGCGGTCGTCGCATCATGGGGTGGGGGAGATTGTGACGTCCCGCCATCCATCCAGGCTGAACGCCACCCAACTGGGCTGCCAGAAGCAGGCGCAGCAGGCGCAAGGGGGCAGATCGCCCAAGCCAGTCAGCAGCCAAGGGGGTCAGCAGCAGTTGAAGAGGCAGCCGTTACAACAGTTTCAGCTGTTACGGCAGTTACAGCCGTTACAGCTGTTACAAGTGTTAGTGGGGCGGCAGTTTCAGGAGTTTCAAGCCTTTGGGAGGCTTGTGCAGCACATGGGGCAGACTAGGAGCATCTAGGAGTCCTTTTTGGAAGACTTAGAAGCTTGTCTTGTAGGCATAGTCTTAGGAACTTGTATAGTTTACTTTTACTATCTCTTAGGCTGTAGAGTAGTATAAATAGTAGTTCATTCTTACTTGTAAAGCATCCAATAATTTTCAAGTAATAGAAGTTCCTTCTTCCAAAGTTCTGTCTACTTCTTATTTTCTTAGCGATCCGAGAGTGAGGCTTACTTGAGTTTGCAGAATTTGTGAGTAAACCGTCAAGTGCCGCACGGAGTATTGTCAAGATTGAAAAGTCTGTGACAGGAAGCTATTGATGAGAATCTATTAGGTAGGTAATCAAACTCTATTTGGGATTTGATTTTAAATCATTGTGGTAAGTGTTTCTCCAACTAATTTCTCTGATTGTCCTTGTTTATGAGAAAAAATTTTAAAAAAAATTAATGTAAGTCGCTGGCTTTTATTAAAAATATGATTTAAAAAAATTTAATTTTTAAAAATTGCTTCTGGAGTTTAAAAATAAATTAAAAAGCAAATTTAAAAAATTGTTGCTATAACAATGATTTGCTTTTTTCGACGGACAAAATCACTACTTCATGAGCAATTTTACCATTTTGATAAAAAAAAAAAATTAATATGCCTTTTTAAAATTTTGATAATATTTTTTATTTCTTTAGCTCCAAACTCTAAGAAATAAGGTCTTGCTTCAATCTGGTCCTCTAAGCAGTTGTGATAACGTCTAAACTAATGTTTTTAGTCTTCTCTGTAATAAAAGATATCTTATATCTACCGAATTTAGGTAAAAACTCTGTAACATATTTTTTTATTTGTAAGATTATCATTTCTAAAATTCAATCAAGTATCATACAAAATAAAACAAAATCCAATACACAGTACAATAACTTTTAACTAAGTTTCCCATGTTACACAACAAACATTAGATACATACATTTAATATAAGACCAATTTTTACTATTTTTTTCCAACTAGAAATTAGAGAAAAGGTAAAAGAAAAAAAAGATAAGTGAAATATACTTAAACTTGATCGAGATCGTTAGTAACGATTTTAATTTTGAACGGAACCTTTTACCTTTACATTATTTAATAATATATTATAAAAAAAATATAAATATCCGACTGGATAGGTTAGCAACATGATCTTTAAAATAAACTATTAAATATTTTATTAAAATAGTGTAGGGGTAACAGATTCGGTCCAAATTCTGAATTTGTTACTGATATATATTTAGAAGCGTTCGAAAAAAGCTGCTAACTAACTTATATTAGGTAGAGATGAATTTTAAAATGAAAAGGAAGAAGAAACTTGAGAGTAAAGAGTAGTTAGGATGTATAAAATAGTATTAAAAATACATCATTTCAGTTTGATTTTTCCAATTGAAACATGTCATAGCGTCTCCATGAAAATCGACCCCAAGCAAACTAGGGGCTGGCGTATCCCAGACTAAATACTTGCCGTTTCCATCTTTAAATATGGATGCTTCCTCAAGTACTGAACATTCTCCATCCCCACCCTCAATGATGTTAATATCTGTTGATTGTTGTTCTGGGAGATTGAGTTTAGCGTCGGATCCATAAAGCCTGCGTGCTGCATCATCATAAGCTCTGGCTGCTTCCACTGAAGTATTGAAAGTACCTAACCAAATTCGTGCACCCCCATTGGGTTCTCTTATTTCTGCTACCCATTTACCCCACGTTCTTTGTCTCACGCCTCTATACGTGCATAAAGCGTTTTCTGGTCCACCTTTACCTCTCATACAACCTTTTCTAGAACGTCCAAACATTGATTTCCTCTTTGATTCTACACCCTCAATCCTATTTTTGCCACATTCCTCCATTCTTTACCTTTTCTTTTATTCAAATCAAAAAGTAAATACATATATACGACGACATTTTTATTTATACTTGGACAAGTTACAAGTGTACAAACATTGGTTATGCACGTGGATCATGTGCCACGCGGCACACAGTCCATAATACAACTCTACAGGTGAAGCTAACTCTCAAGGGATAACAATATATATTTCTTTCGTCTAAAAATATGGTTCATTTTTATTTGGGCTTAGAAATACTTTTTCTTTTATTTATTTATTTTTTGTTTTTAAAATACTCTTTTAACTTCAATTTTATTAAATTCCTTACTAATTGGTTGATTCTTTAATTTATAATTTATATTTAAAAAAAATTATTCGAATTTTAATATTAGCTTATATAAAAAATAAAATTTAGTTATATCAAATATTTATTTGTGTTTTAATTTGTAATAACTATTTTCTTCGTCCATTTTTATTTGTTATGTTGTACTTTTCAAAAGTCAATTTAACTAATTTTTAAAATTAAATTAGATTATCTTAATTCGATATCTTAAACAAAAAATTTAAATATTTCAAAAATTATATGAAAAATACGATAAATTACAATCTTTTACATATCAATATGACGTAAAAATATATTTTAAATGTCAATCATAATCCATATAATCTGACTCTATAAATTGAAATTATGATAAATAATAATAGTTGAAGAAATTATTTGGCTATAATTAAATTTGCAGGTAAAGGAAGGTTGTCCAAATTTCGAGAACCTTCTGTACGTTGAATTTGAGGTTAGCTTTATGAATTTCAATTGTTGGATATTCTTTTCATCATCCAAAAGGAAAAAAAAATTCACGAGACAATATTTAGTATTACATATGTTATTTATTAAAAATAAATTAAAGAAAATATTTAATATTTATATAATTAAATTTTAATATGATTATTTGAATATAATTAAAAATACCAGAAAACTATAAATAAAAACACAAAATAATACTAGTGTATAAAACATAAAATGAAATCCAAATTCGTTGTGTAAAAAATGAAGAGTAATTCATTGAGACATTTTAGCAGAGATTCCACGTGTGTAGAAGCGAATACCTCCGTTGGCGCACATTAGCGGGACACGTGTGTAAAAGCATTGATTAACGTCCAAATTTTGCCGCTTTAGTATTTGATAACTTGTCAATATTTGATAAAATTATCAATTTCCCCAACAAATAGTCAACAATATTTAGTAAAAAACAAATAAATAAATTATCATTATCATCATTGTTAATAAGTGATGGTTCTTCCGTCCGATCAAAATAATAAAAAGCTATCACGTCGCCTCATTCTAAATAAGGGGTATTTACGTAAATTAGGTGGGTTCGTCGGACTATCAAAGGATATTTCTATATTTTTGGTTAACATACTATACGTGATTTAGCGCAAAATAGACTCATTGTTTTGCCTCACATCGGGTCAATGTTTCTGTCTCATTCTGCTTCTTCTCTTCGTCTCCCCTATATCCAAGTTTCTAGAGCACTGGATTTCTTTCAAACTTCATACATTTTGTGGCTAATTTGTCTCAGGTCTGATCTCTATCTATTGTGGTAAGTGTTTCTCCAACTAATTTCTCTGATTGTCCTTGTTTCTGAGT
Organism: Solanum habrochaites; assembly: GCA_027704765.1. Lineage (NCBI taxonomy): Eukaryota > Viridiplantae > Streptophyta > Magnoliopsida > Solanales > Solanaceae > Solanum > Solanum habrochaites. Next base: position 48,863,501 of record JAKWJA010002492.1, read on the forward strand.
GTATTTTCCTGTATTTTTATCCAATCTTCATATGCATATGTACAAATAGATACTCAATGTGTGTTTGTTCTCTAATGGTGTTTCGTTTCAGACAATTAGCTTTCCTTTGGTACAAATACAAATTATTTGTTTTTATTGACTAGGATGCTTTGAAGAAAGGTGAATCCAAGGTGTTCGATGATATGCCTAAATAACCTAACTATTTGGCAAGAATTTTCATTGTTTCTTTTTTGCTATGAGCCAGGAAATTAGGGTTGCATTGATGTACTTAGATATTAGTCTTCACCTCTTTGTTAAGGTTTACGTAGTTTTTACGTTTTGATATGATAAAGTTATTTAGCCCAGCTGCAAAATCTGTTGTTGGAAATGTTTCTTGTGGATTATAATCATAATGCCTAGGTAATCAATGTGTGTGCTTATAGCTATTATAAATTAACTAGAACTGATTCTTTTCTTTATTTAGACACTTTTTACATTTATCAGCATTTTCCTTTCTTGGTGTATAGTAACTTTTTCCCCAAATAAATAATCAAACATTTCAAGGAAACAGGGAAGTGAAACTATTGATATCATCTTTCGTAAGTTATTCATAGGTAAATGTATCTTCTTTGTTTATGTCTGTAGCCTTCGCTTGAAATTTCGTATAAGAGAGTGAGCCTCCTATATATTATGGGGTATTTCGTATAAGAGAGTGAGCCTCCTATATATTATGGGGTTATTAGTTGTGCTATTATGCTTCTCCTAGAGAAGTATGAATCCAAGATGAGTTGTAGATCAGAAAGAGATAAAGGTTTGCAATGTCCTTTAGGACACTGATAGGTGTCGATGATAGTTCCAAAAGAATTGAAGATTGTGCCTAAAAGTTATTAGGAGTGGATCGATCAGTCACTTCTTCTATTTTATTTTCTATACTTTTTAAGTTCTTGCATAGTGTTAAGCTCGATCAATTTAACTAAGAGGAAGTAAAAGAATTTCTAAGCAAAATATAAAAATTAAAGGGAAAGGAGAATATGGTGCACAATGAGGATTATATCTCATTGTAAATCAACGAAAGGATGTACAGGTTAGTATTTCCAATAGTGAAAGACAACCAAAACATCCATCTTTTTGCAATTTTACTTTCATCAGATATGTTGTAAAATCACTTTTTTTTTTCTTGTATCATTTAGCAATACTTTTATAACAATCACATTATTGTCCTGTCACAGATAAACTCCTTCCACTTCTTCAAACAAGAAGGTTGTGGTATTGCTTCAAAAATTTAGACCTTAGCTGAAAGACCAAAAGAGATTGTGATCTGTTTTAGTAATATGTTCAAAGAGAACAAATTATTTAGCCTTTTTAACCAACTCCCAGTCTAATGTTATGTTCCACAAACAATATTTGTTTATATCTCAAAATTCTGTTGATATCAAGTTTAATCATCTCTTCTTTATTTACGTTTCAATACTCAAGTCCGTGCCCTTCCACGAGCATCCTTTATCTAGTACATGTATAAGAGTCCTAATCTATTTTTGGCCTTGGGCCTTGTAATGAAATTGGAGTGAGACATTAAAATAACATCCAAACTTACTTTGCCTCTGTTAAATTTTTATTTTATGTTTTAAATTTCCATCACTATCATACTAATTCAGGATCACAACTAATTTGACTTTGTACGGCATAGAATTCTATTTGTGATAAATACTTTGCATTAAAAATCTTTTCATATTTTGAATTCGAAATAAACTTCTAATTAGGAAAACAATAAATTTATCTACTACGCCACAATTTTGGATAATACTACTAAAACTAAATTGGATCTGCTAATTTTTCAATAGTGAATAATCAATTTTGTTGAAAAATTATTAAATTATTTTATCATATATTTAATTATGAATATTAATTAATTTAAATACTTTATCTCATCATTTAAATTTGAAACAATGAAAATTATCCATTTTATTTTAATAAAAAAATAACTAATCTCATGAATATCCTATCCTATCGTATTATACCCAAAAAAATAATAAATCTCTAACAGTATCAACATTGGATAAGAAAAGAAAAAGTACCTTGATTTTAATTTATTTTTTGCTAATTGTTATAATATTCACGCATTTAGGTTATATTCTCTTAGTCCCAATTAATTGTGTGATAGAAATGAAATTTTAAAATTCAAACTTCTACATTTTGATTATACTAGGACATTACGTTTTAAATATTTAGAAACTAATAAAAATTACTACAAATCAAAATATTTAATAACTTAAAATATTTTAAAATCATAAAAAAGAGTTTTAGTGAATAAATTTTTTAATCAACTCTCAAAAGTTTTAATTAAGATAATAAAAATAGATTAATGCAGTTATATGACTTATAAACAGAGTTAAATCATACGACACGTATTTATAACTCCAATTCGACAAACAAGAAAAAAGAAATAACATGAAACGTACGGTAAAATCTCTATAAATTAATACTCAATAAATTAATAACTCCATAAAATAATATTTTTCTCCGGTTTCGACTTGGGTCAATGAAAAAAAAACATCAATTTCGAAAAGATAATAAGATAATATATTTTCAGAAGCTCCTATATAAATGTATGGTCCCATTAATATCATAAATCAATAATTCTTTAAAAGTACAAATATATCTAGACAATTTAGTGAAATATGATTTTATTTTGTTCTGTTTTTTCTTAAAATTTAAATCTTGTTGAATTTAATCTCTAGTTTTTTTTATTGCATTCAAGAGCTCCGGTGTTGTCTTTTCGAACTGCACCACATGTGAAGTGTTCTAAATGCGATAAGTGTTTCCATAAGTGTAATTGGTTCCAAAGATATAATATCATCTTCAACTTCATCATCAACATTGATTTTTTCGATGGTATCCGCAATTTATTCTTAGTTCTGGACCTCTGAACGTTTATCACTTTCACCCGAATAATTCAACAGGTTATTGACATCCATTTTATTATAGTAATCGAGATTATTCGTCAATAACCTCAAGTTCATGAATGACGTTTTCACAAGTAAGTTCATTTAAATTCATTGAGATTGCATCCTCCGGAAGAATTGCACAGAGTCAAAAATAACTTTCTATTGTCTTAGATATATTTGTTGTCCAAACAGGGATTTCAAAATTGATAGCATCCAAAACATTAACCTTTGTTGGATTAGTTTGTCCCACTTCATAGTCTTTTAATATCCTAAATCAAAATCTTTTGGATAATACATCTTGAGATGTCTTATTATCCCAACATCATAAGGTTGAAATTAGTAAGAAACTATGGTTTTGACGTATTCATTGTACTTTATGTATACTTTTTTTAAAAAATGTGAAATCAATAAATATATTACATAAATTTGTAAAAAAAATACAATGATTATGATATATTCAAAATTAATCTTCATTAAATTTTAAATTGTTCTTTAAATTAATAAAGATTAATTTATCAATTAAATATTATCTATATAAAATAATAAAATTTCATGGTCGCACCTACATCAATTTATAGAGGTTTTACTCTATAACTTATAAGGCAAAGGAGGAAGTCGGAGCACCTTGGCGAATATAGGTAAAATTTGAGGCACGTGAATTCGTGATTTTATTTTATTTTATTAGTTAGTTGTTGGCGAATATAGGTAAAATTAGAGGCATGTGAATTCGTGATTTTATTTTATTTTAATAGTTAGTTCTTCCGTTTTATTTTAATGTCATCTTTTTATTTTTCACTTCCATTTAGAAATTATATAACTTTAGTATCCTTCCACCCTTATTTAATTTTTTTGAAACTCATGTTTTCAATCATGAATATGTATTAATTTATTTTGATTAATTAATATAATTAATGAACATTAATTATTTATTTAACTTTTCTAAATTGACAAACATATATTTTTAAGGTTAATAACTCATAAAAAATAGTATGATAATTTATACATTAATTTTATAAAATAAATTATTATAAACTAATTATTTATATTAAAAAGTGACATACAAAATAAAACTGAGAAAATATGTATATATGTCAAAAATGTTAAAATTAATTGGATGTTGAATTGTTTCCCTTAGACAAGTAGGATTCAATATTCACTTAATATGTTTTTCTTCTTCTTTTTAATAATATATCCATATTTTAAAAATGTTAAATTCATAATTGGCAACATCACAAACTCATACGAAAAGTTGGGAATAAATAACGGCAAAGACGAAACGCATGCATGCTGCCATGGAAAAAGATTAGTTGAATAGGTGGTCTAACACCTTAAAATTATCAATTTGAAAAGTCACTTGATGATTAAATTAAATATAATTATTAATTTAAAAGTCATTTAATAATTAAATTAAAATATAATTAAATATAATTATATTGTTTGGACCTGTTTGATGGATCAGGTCAGCATATAATTGAATATAATTGACGGAGTAATTACGGTCTTCGATTTATATAAAGGGACTGTAAATTTTGATAATTACATGGGTAATTACTGTTAAACAGTTGGTTAAATGCACTGCAGTGCACTAACAGAAAACGTACACCTGTCAGAGTCGGTTAAATTAACTACTTCAATTTGTAATTCTATAAATAGTTTTTTTTGTAGATGTAAACAGTAGAGTTTTCATATTCATTGTTCATGTGATTCAATACAGAACTCTCTCTTCTCTTCTTCTTCAATCAGTTCTTCTTAAACTAGCATTCTTCTCCATTAATTAGCTGTAATTAGTTGGAATTCACTGAAGTTTACATGGTATCAGAGCATTTTGGAACAGATCTAGAATTTTATTTTGGGATTTTTTGAACATAGATCGAGAGATTCTTCAATGGCGATCGAGGACGGATCGACGGATGAAACACATGGAAGAACTGGAGGAGTTGTATCGAGGGGAGGTTCGATGATTATAGATCACAATCACCCGCTCTACTTGAGCTCTTCTGATGTTCCTGGAGCATTATCTGTTGGGATTCAATTGCTCGGCATGGAAAACTACACTTTGTGGAGTCGAGCGATGGAGATAGCATTATTAGGAAGAAACAAATTGGGTTTCGTGGATGGATCAGTTTCCAGGAGTGATTATGAAGGGGATTTGAAGAAGATTTGGGATCGATGTAATGCGATTGTAATTTCATGTCTTACATGCAATGTGAGCAAGGATCTGCTTAGTGGAATCTTATACGCATCAAGTGCACACAAGGTTTGGTTTGATTTGAAGGAACGTTTCGATAAAGTGAATGGATCGAGACTCTATCAACTTCACAGAGGAATTTTCACATTAACACAGGGAATATCCACAGTTTCTTCTTATTACACAAAACTAAAGAGTCTATGGGATGAATATGACTCAATTCTGCCTCCCCCAGGGTGTGACTGTCACAAATCCAAGGAGTTTGTTGAACAAATGCAATATCAGCGTCTTTTGCAATTTTTGATGGGTCTAAACGAAAGCTACTCACAGGCAAGGGGACAGATCTTAATGATGAATAATTTGCCTAATGTAAACCACGCATACGCAATGGTCATCCAAGATGAAAGTCAAAAGGGAATTGCAGAAGTTGTACATGATGGAATAGAATCAACAGCTTTGTCTACTTTAAGACAAACTGGATTCAAACAGTTTCAAAAGAAAGGATATAATAATCTCTATTGTGATTACTGTAACATGAAAGGTCATACAAGGGATGGATGCTTCAAATTGATGAAATGTGAACATTGTCATGCGACAGGGCACGTTAAGAGCAATTGTTATCAACTGATCGGGTATCCTGCAGATTTCAAGTCAAAGAAGAAGGTTAATGCTGCTATAGGAGGGAAAGTGTGTGATGATCAAATAGTTACACAAGATCAGCTTATGCAGTTGATGAAAAAGGCCACACCAGAACAAATGACGCAGATGTTAAATGTATTAAACATGAATACTACAAACCAACCACATAGGAGTGCTCATATGGCAGGTAATCCTACGAAACTCATGAACTGGGTAGTAGATTCAGGGTGTACAGATCATATGATAAGCAGTAAACAGCACTTACATGATGAGATTATTGTGAGAAATGCAGGAAAAGTACAGCTACCAACAGGTGAATCAGCTTCCATTTCTCATATTGGAAGTGTTCATTTAAATGAAGGTGAAGTAATTAGGGATGTGTTATGTATCCCGGCATTCAAGTTTAATCTATTGTCAGTTTCAAAATTGACAAAAGAATTAAACTGTTGTGTTTCTTTTTTTCCCACATGCTGCGTATTTCAGGACCTCTCATCTGGGAAGGTGAAGGGGATTGGTGATATAGAGGATGGTCTTTATGTGCTAAAACCGCAAGGAATGCAACAAGGGAATGTGAATATAATCAGGACAATGTCTGCTGTTGAGAAAACCATTGATCCTGCTCTTTGGCATATGAGATTGGGACATATTCCTATGGGAGTACTTAGAAGAATAAAGGTCTTCAATAATTGTAGTAGTCTTTCTTTGAAACAGTGTAGTATTTGTCCACAGGCTAGACAAACTAGAATTCCTTTTCCCATTAGCAATAGTAAAGCAGATGCTAATTTTGACTTGGTTCACATGGATGTTTGGGGCCCCTACAAGTTGCCTACTCACAATGGGAAGAGGTATTTCCTCACTCTAGTTGATGATCATTCTAGGTGGACATGGGTTTTCTTACTTGCTCTAAAGTCTGATGTGATTGTAGTTCTGAAACAATTCCTATCAATGATAAAAACACAGTTTGGCAACATTGTGAAGGTGTTTAGATCTGATAATGGAGGTGAATTCTTTAATACAAATTGTAGTGAATTGTTTACATCAAATGGAATATTGCACCAAAGTTCTTGTCCTCATACACCACAACAAAATGGTGTTGTAGAAAGAAAACACAGGCATGTTTTGGAGACTGATAGAGCAATCAAAATACAAAGTAATCTTCCTGACAAGTTCTGGGGGGAATGTGTGGAGGCTGCAGTGTATATTATTAATAGAATTCCTCTTACTACAATAGGCAACAAGACACCTTATGAGCTACTTTATAATAAGCAACCTTCTCTGTCTCATCTTAGAGTAGTGGGATGTCTTTGTTTTGCTACAAATTTTTTAAAGGGAGATAAATTTGCACCCAGGGCAAGGGAGGCTGTTTTACTTGGATATGCAGCCACTCAAAAGGGATACAAATTATATGACATGAAGTCTAAGACTATATTTGTTAGTCGAGATGTTGTTTTTCATGAACAATTATTTCCATTTCAATCACACAATATTGACACTGAAGGAGGCATGCAATTTCTTGATCTTGGAGATACTGAAATGAATGGTGAATGTGAAACACCAACCACTGCTATTATTGAGCATTCTAATGGTGAACCAAGTCACAGTGAGGTAACTTCATCTCCACCTTCATGTATGCTTGAGGAAGAACATGTGGAGGAGGAACATGTCACAGATGTACATGACCAGGTTGTATTAAGGAAGTCACATAGAACTGTCAGGCCTCCTATTTGGCAAGCAGATTATGTTTTACCTGGGAAAGCAGCTAGAAACTGTTTATACTCTATTGGTGATGTTGTGGATTACAATAGCATTTCAGTTCCTTATAAGAGTTATTTGACAAAATTCTCACAAGAGCAAGAGCCTAAAACATATCATGAAGCAGTGAAAGATAACAGATGGATTGAAGCTATGCAAAGTGAAATTCAGGCCCTAGAAGAGAATCATACATGGAAAATTGTACAGCTGCCTGTGGATAAGAAAGCCATAGGATGTAAGTGGGTGTACAAAATTAAGTACAATGCCAATGGAGAAGTAGAAAGATTTAAAGCTCGCCTAGTTGCCAAAGGATACAATCAAAGAGAAGGATTAGATTATCAAGAAACTTTCTCCCCAGTAGTGAAGATGGTAACAGTCAGAGTAGTGATATCTTTGGCTGCTGCACAAGGTTGGGGACTACATCAAATGGATGTTTTTAATGCATTTCTTCAAGGTGATTTGGATGAAGAAGTGTACATGGAAATGCCACTGGGGTTCAGTCATCAAAGCGGGAAAGGGAAGGTTTGCAAGCTGATAAAATCTCTATATGGACTCAAGCAAGCTAGTAGACAATGGAACATAAAATTAACTAAAGCTTTGACTGATTTTGGTTTCAATCAAAGTCGTTTTGATTATTCATTATTCACCAAGCAGCGAGGATCTAGTTTGGTTATTGTATTGGTCTATGTTGATGACCTGCTTATCACAGGGAATGATCACCAACTAATTTTGGAGACAAAAACAATGCTCAAAGATACTTTCAAGATCAAAGATTTGGGTGACTTAAGGTATTTCTTAGGCATTGAATTTGCTAGGAATAAGGATGGAATTATCATGCACCAGAGAAAATATTGTCTTGAGTTGATTTCAGATATGGGATTATCAGGATCAAAGCCTATTCGAGCACCTATTGAGCTAAATCAGAAGCTTACCAGTGCTGAATTTGATCTGTATTTTCCTCAAGAATCCAAGACTGACAAGTTGTTGAAGGATCCTAGTATATATCAAAAGTTAGTAGGCAGACTTTTATACTTGACCATAACTAGGCCTGACATAGCCTTTGCTGTACAAAATCTCAGTCAATATATGCATGAACCAAAGACATCTCATATGGAGGCTGCAATCAGAGTGATTAAATATGTTAAACAATCTCCAGGTTTGGGAATTCTCATGTCCTCTTCTAGCACCAATCAAATGACAGCCTATTGTGATGCTGATTGGGCCTCTTGTGCCAACACTAGAAAATCTATTACTGGATATCTAGTTACTTATGGAAACTCTTTGATTTCATGGAAGTCGAAGAAGCAAAATACTATCTCACGCAGCTCAGCAGAAGCTGAATATAGAAGCCTAGCCTCAACAGTAGCTGAAATTGTATGGCTAGTTGGTCTATACAAGGAATTGGGGATCAATTTACAGTTACCAGTTCTTATACATTGCGACAGCAAATCTGCCATTCAAATTGCTGCCAATCCAGTTTTTCACGAACGTACCAAACATATTGACATTGATTGTCATTTTATCCGAGAAAAGATGCAACTTGGACTAGTTCAACCAGTGTATCTGAACACAACAGAGCAGCCAGCAGATCTACTTACCAAAGGACTCACAAGCAATCAACACTCTTATCTTGTTTCCAAGCTAGGATTGAAGAATATCTTTCATACTCCTAGCTTGAGGGAGGATGTTAAACAGTTGGTTAAATGCACTGCAGTGCACTAACAGAAAACGTACACCTGTCAGAGTCGGTTAAATTAACTACTTCAATTTGTAATTCTATAAATAGTTTTTTTTGTAGATGTAAACAGTAGAGTTTTCATATTCATTGTTCATGTGATTCAATACAGAACTCTCTCTTCTCTTCTTCTTCAATCAGTTCTTCTTAAACTAGCATTCTTCTCCATTAATTAGCTGTAATTAGTTGGAATTCACTGAAGTTTACAATTACAAACAATTTTCTTTTTTTAATTTTATTTTCTTTTTTTATTTTAATTTATATTTTATTTTTATTGTTTTGAATTTTTTTTTTTTTATTGTTTTAAAATATTCTAAAAGTTTATTTTTGTTATAAAATCAAGCTTATAAGACTAAAATCATAAAGAGAAGAAGACAAGAAGTATAAAATAGAGGATTTTTCTTCTTATTTAAGTGTATTTAAGTGTATGTAAGTCTCATCTGTATATCATACAATAGTGAATGAATAATTTTATTTATAGAGTGAGAAATCACTCCAAAAGTCACCATATTAAATATCATAATAAATAGATATATTTTTATCTAAAAACGAAAAAATTGTTCATGAAACCTAGAGAATATGGTTGGTTGTTCATGTACCAACTTTATGTACTATCCACTCATTCAATGGATTTATAACACTCCCGTTGGATGTTCATAGATAATGTGCCTCGTTAAAACCTTACTAGAAAAAACCCTGTGGAAAAAAATTCTAATGAAGGAAAAAGAGTACACATATCTTTTGATACGCACTATTTGTTGTCTCATTAAAAACCTTGTCAGGAAAATAAGTGAAAAAAATCCTCGGTTGTCGCGCCCCATTTTCGCAGAAAACGGGTTTTGTGCACGACCTAACAACTCTTTTGGGATTTGGAGTCGCCACTTAACGAATTAAGGCGCGTTAGGGCATTGAAAGAGATTCTATGCGAGAGGCTCGTGGCTTTGCGGTAGTAAAACTATTTGTTACGTCCAAGCATATGCCGACTCTCTATAATGGGTATTTGAATAAGATTGGAGTAGTTGTGAGAGGTGCAAAGGCACAACATCACGAGAACAAAATAAAAAAAAAAAAAAGAGGGTCCCAAGTGGGGGATGTATGAACGGAATGTCAGTTATCAAAGCAATAAACACTTAGCATTTAAATTGAAAAGCGGTAACATATAGGCAGTTTATAAACAATAAATAGATAAATAAGCATGAATAAATAAAGGAAATTAAACATATAAAGATATAAAAACTACGCAAATAAGGAAGGAGGGTATGAGATTAAACATAGCAAATAAGGGAAAAGGGAAGAGGTGAAACATGGTAATAAAAAATTAAAGAAAAGGGAAAGGGATTGAACATGCAGAGAAAACAGTAAATAAGGCAACAAAATAAGCTAAACATGGTAAACACCTAACAAATAATGAAATGACAAAAATAAAGTAAACCCCACATAAATAAGCAATTAACACGTAATGGTAAGAACCCAATACTCCCCAGCGGAGTCGTCATTCTGTCGCGCCCCATTTTCGCAGAAAACGGGTTTTGTGCACGACCTAACAACTCTTTTGGGATTTGGAGTCGCCACCTAACGAATTAATGCGCGTTAGGGCACCTATCTAACCTAACTAAGTCTAACTAAGGTCAACGAGCTAGAGATTAGGGTAAGGGTTCAAATTACCTCGAGGGGAAGGTGTTAGGCATCCCTCGAGGTCCACAAATGTGGGTTCCGGCCATATCTCATGCAATCTATGTGGGGGGTTACAAGTAGCAATTAAGGTCACTTCATTTATTAATTTATATAAGCTTGCTAAGTGATAACAAATATATACAATTAGGCCTATTTTTATTTTTAATTTGAGCATGCAAGGCTAATTGATAGCAATAAATAAACAATCAAAATTATTTTTTTTATTATTTATTTTAACATACGAGACTATGTTATAAACAAAATTGGCAAATATTAAGCAATTAATATGTGCGAAAGTAAAGTTTTGAAAATTGAGCAAGTTTTGAATATGAATTTTTTATTTAAAAAAAATGTTTCTTTCTTTATAGGGATGATGCCATGATATTGTTGATCGCGCTCCTCCACCATAGAAACAATTTTGATTTGAGGTCGGTCTTTAAAAAATAACAATAGTTTATATTTTCAAAAAAAGATTTAAAAGATTTAGTTTGCATATAGGCACATAAATATTTACATATAAATACACATAATTCCTTTTGAAATTCATGGGTAGATGGTACTTTCGGGGATACATCGCCACGTATCATCTAAATAGTTTTTAACATTTCTTTCTCAAATTTCATCTTCAGATCTTTTTGTATTTGCAATTCTGCATTTTCTTAAATTGGGACAGAAAAAGTGTTTTCTTCAACATGATGATTTAGTGTAGAGGGTTAAATATGATTTCAAATTTTTGTTGTGTCCAACTGAAAATTGGAGTGGAAAAAAAATGCATTTTTCTAATTAAAATGATTTATGAAGAACATGGAGTGTAAGTATACGCAAAAGGAAGAATCAAAAGTGATGTGAAAGTTGTAACATTTATAACATTGACATCTTCAATGTGTTTGCCAAAATGTCACTATTAGAAAGTCAAAAACCTTTTAATTGTGTAGTAAAAATTTTCATTTTATATATTTGTTAAGTTCTTGCAATCTACATTTATTCCAAAGATGCATCATTATATGTATATATATATATATATATTCCTTACATGGAGAAAATTTTCATATATTTTTTACGATACAAAAGATATTAGTGGTATAGTATTGTGATAGAAATAATTGAATTTTCATAGAAAGTAATTCTCAAAATATGTTGGAAAAAAAAACCTTTTGTTCAATTACATGTTTTCATATATAGTTTCTCAGATTTGTCGAGAATAGCACTTTTTATGAATTCATGGTGCACTTCAATATTTAACTTCTACTACATATTGTTAGAAAAATATTGTTATTTCAAAAGATTATTTATTTAAGTGTATTTATAAAGCCAAATAATTAAAGTGTGTTAAAAATATTAAATGGTAAATTTGGGAGTGTATGTCATTCTCTTTGACACATGTCCATTCACATGTCACTTTGCAATGGATGAATTTGGACAAGTGGCATGCCACTTGTCAACTTGGCTGCCCCTTCATTTGCCTATAGAGAGGCATTACATTGTGCATTGATATGTAGTAAGAAAATACTGCCTCACATTCTTACTCATTTTTCAGTTTTCATCTTTCACTTCTTATTGTTAATTAATTAATAATTTTGGCTTTGTTATAATTCTTCCTAATAACTTGCTGATGATAATTAATTTGCTGATTCCTGTTGCCTCTATTTATTAAAATAGGGAAGTACTTGTTTAATCTTGGGAAAACATTTCACATCTTTGAAATAATTTCTTAGAACAGTGTCAGCACGACTCAAGTATTTATTCATTTATGCACTATTTTTATTTATCATAATAGTAATTTTCATCTTATTTTCAGGACCACTTTTTGATAAATAATAAAGTTATTTTATTATTATTATTATTATTATTATTATTATTATTATTATTATTATTATTATTATTATTATTGTGAAATTTTCTAACATTTTCCCAACAATCTAAGAAACTATTGGCATATAATTTGTGTCCCAAAACTTTTGATGACTTGTGTACTGAAACTATTGATGATACAAATGATATTGAGGACAATAAAGTTGCTACTACCCTGACTGGTACAATTCAAGTCATTCTGTCGGAGGATTACGGTAAAGAAAATTACAGGCATGTAAATAGACATGGTTACAAACTCAATGCTAAAAATAAGAACCTTCATGAAAAATACACCTAAATGCAAAAAAGATGTTGAAAAGAAATGACAATCCCGCTAAGATAAAAATAATTTTAGCTGAAACAGATGATCTAATTATTACGGTTATTTCAGAAATAAATGTTGTGGCCAATGTGAGAAACTGTGTGATAGACTCCGGTGCTACTAGGCACATTTGTATAAACAAAAATGATTGTGTCATACACCCATGTTGACAAAAGAGAAGATATTATTTATTTTGGTGACTCAAGGACAACAAAAGTTCTTGAAAAAAGAAAAGTTCTTCTCAAGCTCATATCTGTAAAACTTTGGCATTGAGTGATGTATTGCATGTTCCTAAAATCCAAATTAAAATTTGATTTATGTGGGATTATTAGGAAATGTGAAATGAAGATTTCTTTTTAAAACGATGAAGTCATATTGACTAAAATTAATATTTTCGTGGGCAATGAGTTTTGTAACTATAACTTATTTATGCTTAAAATTTGTGATAATTTCATTGCTTACATGATTGAGCCTAAATCATTTTGGCATGCCAGATGAGGACATGTTAATGTGTCTTATATTAATCATATGCGATTTGGTAATTCAATACATGATTTAAATTTAAATAATTTTGATGATTACATCTAAGTTGTATTTGCTTTTGCATGTTTCTTTATAACAAGCTTCATTATAATATGTTAATGTCTCATATATGAACCTGCACTCTCTTGGTTTAACACTTGATTTAGAGATTAATTTTGATAAATGTGAAATATATGTTGAAGCTAAAATTATCGAAAAATCATGTTTTCAGTAAGTAGAGTAACTGAATTATTGTCTTCGATCCACACTGTTTTGGATGATTTCAGACAGATTATGACTAAAGTTGATAAAAGATATTATATCACTTTTATTGATGATTTTTCAGATTTACTAAATTGTATTTTCTCAGAAATAAAGATGATGCATTTGATGCTTTTTTGTTGCTTATAAGTCTGAAGTTCAAAATCATCTTGGTAGGAATTTAAAAAGAATAAAATCTGATTGAGGTTGAGAATATATATCTTTAAATGCTTTATGTGAAAAAAGAAAGAATTATTGATGAAATAACCCCGCCATTTTCACCTAAGTCTAAGGAGTAGCTGAAAGAAAAAAATAAGAACTTTGAAAGAAATGATGAATTTTTTGTTAATTAATTCTAATGCTCCTGATAATTTATGGGATGAAACAATATTATCTGCATGTCTCTTACGAAATAGAATTTTTCATAAAAGAATTGGTGATTCTACTTATAAATTGTGAAAAGGTTATAAACCTAACTTGAAATATTTAAAAGTGTGGGGGTGACTTTTTAGAGTTCTTTTGCCTGAATATCGAAAGAGAATAAAAAATGATTCTAAAGCATGCAATCAAATATGTTCTAAAATTGTTGATTAGTTGCTTGCTTATTGGATATGTTGAACATAGTGTTGCATGTAGATTTCTTGTTTTGAAAAATGATGTGCTTGATTACAATACTATTATTGAGACAAAAAATGCCAAATTTTTTGAACATATTTTTCCACTTTGTGATAAAATTTCTCATGCACTTGTTTGAAAAAATAAAAATGAGAATATTGAGGAACTGTGGAGGAGTAAAATGCCAAGAAAAGAGTTCTCTTATGAAAATTATTCTCAAACTTTTCTTGTTGACATTGAACCATTATATTATTTTGAAGTTATATCTTCTTCTGATGCTAAATTTGAAAAGACGCAATAAAAATTGAAATGGATTCTATTATGAAAAATAAAACATGAATTTTGACTAACTTACCTCCTAGTGCAAAATCTATTGGCTGTAAATAGATTTTCAAAAGGAACTTAATCCTAATGGATTTATAAATAAATATAAAGCTCAGTTGATAGCAAAAGGGTTTTCTCAAAAACGAAATATTGATTATTTTGATACATTTGCACCAGTAATCAGAATTTCTTCTTATTCGAATGTTAATTGCTTTAACATCAGTTCACAAGCTTTTTGTTCATCAAATGGATGTAAAACTAATTTTTTAAATGGTGATTTAGAAGAAGAAATTTATATGATTCAACCTAAGGGATGTATTATTCCTGGACAAGAAAATAAGGTTTGTAAATTAATTAAATCTCTTTAAGGCCTAAAGTAGGCTTCTAAAAAGTGGCATGAAAATTGGATCAAGTCTTATTGAAAGACAATTTTCCTCTTTTGAAGTTGATAAATATGTTATACCGAAATGTTAGACAATAATTATGTGATAATATGCTTATATGTTGCTGACATGCTTATATTTGGTACAAGTTTAAATATTTTGATAAGTACCAAAGTATTTTTGTCTACTAATTTTGATATGAAAGATCTGGCTGAAGTAAATATGATTTTGGGAGTTAAGGTAATAAGGAGTGAAGATGGAATAATGTTGTCACACGAACATTATGTGGAAAAACTTCTTTAAAAAAATGAATATATTGAGGTGACACATGTAGCCACTCCTTTTGATGTTAACTCTAAATTTATGTTGACCAGTTGCTCAGTCTATATATGCTCAATTGGAAGTCGATTGCATTTGATGAATTTTACTAGGCTTGATATTGCCTATATTATTTGCAGATTGAGTAGATATCTCATAATCCCAATAATGAGCATTGATTTGTGTAGAATAGATAGACTGATGAAATATTTGAGATGAACCATGAATTATGACATCGTGTAAAGTGGATTTTCTTCTACTTTATAAGGATATTGTGATGTAGCATGGATCTCTGATTCAGATGAGATGAAATCCACTAGTGGATATGTGTTCACCTTAGGTGGTGGTGCAATATCCTTGAAATCAGCTAAACAGGCGATCATTGCTAGATCGACTATGGAGTCAGAGTTCATAGCTCTGGAGCTGACTGGTTTTGAGGCTGAATGTCTAAGAAATTCTTGGCGAATATCCCTTAAATAAAGGAAGAATTTCTAGTTAATTCTTTTGATGTCAAGGATGAATTATTAATCCCTTCAAGGATGAATTGTATATCCCTTTGATGAAGGATGAATTATACATCCCTTCGATGAAGGATGAATTGTTAATCCCTTTAATGTGAATGATGAATTGTTGATCACTTTGATAATGGATGATGAATTGTTGATCCCTTCGATAAAGGATGAATTGTTAATCCCTTTGATAAGAATGAATTGTTGATCCCTTTGATAAGGATGAATTGTCTCATGTGTTTATACATACACTGAGATTGTGAAGTCGCAATCAATATTGCAAAGAATGAATCTTATAGTTGTAAGATCACACACATGAATTGAGGCATGATGTCATTGAGCAGCTGCTGAAAGATGTAATAATTGCAATTGATTATGTGAAGTCAGAATTGAATTCGATCGATTCACTGACAAAATCCGTGGGAAGAAAATTAATTCTTTAAACCTCAATAGAAATGGGTTTAAGGCCAATTGTTAGCCAATAGAGATGGGAACCCAACCTATGTGATTGGAGATCCCATGAAGTAGGTTCATATGGATAATAACAAGTCGATATTGGGTCGCGCACTAACTGAGAGTGTTTGAAACTGCTACAAAAAATGAGGGTTTAGTTATTAACTCATAATGAATTCATAGTCCTTAATTAAGGAAGGTGTATTTAAAGCAGTGTACACTTGATGAATTCACCTATATGAGAGTAGGAGTGTGGCCGCTCCTATGAGACTTTTGACCTAGTCTCTAGAGCTCCCATGAATACCAGGCACGCGCATGGCCTATAGGCGCAAAATCACGTTGAGCAGCAAAATTACTGTGGTCAAAATGTGATTGTTAAAATCACTTATTTACAACTAGAATTATTTGGTTCATAGAAAATATTATATTTCACCAATAATTCTGTAAATTAAATTTTATCGATCTAAGTTTGGTTCATAGTCCGAGACACCAAATCTATTGCATTTTGTCCTGAAAATTCAACAAGTTATGATTTTATAAAAATCTTTTAAAATAAGTGGGGGATTGTTAGAAAAATATTGTTATTTCAAAAGATTATTTTTAAGCGTATTTACAAAGCCAAATAATTAAAGTGTGTTAAAAATATTAATTGGTAAATTTGGGAGTGTATGTCATTCTCTTTCTTGACACATGTCCATCCACATGTCACTTTGACATGGATGAATTTGGACAAGTGGCATGCCACTTGTTTACTTGGTTGCACCTCCATTTGCCTATAAAAATGCATTACATTGTGCATTGATATGTAGTAAGAAAATACTGCCTCACGTTCTACCTCATTTTTCAGTTTTCATCTTTCACTTCTTATGGTTAATTAATTATTGATTTTGACTTTGTTGTAATTCCTCCTAATAACTTGCTGATGATAATTAATTTGTTGATTTCTGTTGCCTGTATTTATTAAAATGGGGAAGTACTTGTTTAATCCTTGGGAAACATTTCAATAGTTTCTTAGGACAGTACCAACACGACTTAAGTATTTATAAATTTATGCACTATTTTTATATATTGTTGTAGTAATTTTCATCTTATTTTTAGGATCACTTTTTGATAAATAATAAAGTTATTTTATTATTATTATTATTATTATTGTGAAATTTTCTAACATTTCTCCAGCACATATTAGAGGAATGCTCTAAAAACTAAGAGTATTACAGGAAGAAGAAAACTCTCATGAAATCAATAATAACATCTAATATATTTGTGACAGAGGAATCCAACAGGAATTTGGGCATGTATACATCTGAATGTGTTTTTTGTTGATTATCTACACAAAGAAGTGTGGGTGAATACAATGGTATCAACATGTCTGCTACGTGACAAAACAATTCAAGCTCCCGTTTCTACATTGCACAACTTCTTGATTGATATGTTTTTCTAAAATGGTTTAATAACACATAGAGTTATAGTCTATACTTCACTCAATTTTGGGATAAAATTATTCTGGTTGATTTGTGTGGAGAAGAAAGATGATATTGTTATTTCATATTTATTGAAGTGAAGTATGCACCACTCTGTGTGATGTTCAATTTTTCTCTGTCCATCTGTACATTTGGATGTAGATTTGGCCCATATATGCATGTTTTGCCCTTGATTTTCTTTTCATATTTAATTTTTGTCACCCCATGTAACATTCCGAAAAATCATATGTCTAATGAAGAATCAGTATGCCCTTAGGATAGCCTATTAGGGGTACATAGGCACCATAATGTCCAATATTGAGAAATATTGATCATAGTATAGAAAAATTGGCTAAGGGATATTAGCCAATTTTCTATATACAAATAAGAAATATACTTTTTCGATTGTCATACCTCAATCCAAGATTTATGTTCAATAAATGTACCTGCAAGGAAGACCCTAAGCTAAAATCCAATATTCAGCCATACCACCACAAAAAGTACTAGGCATAACCATAACACATGATCATTTAAAATGATCATATAAATTATGCAGTGCCCAAGGACATAGTGAGGGTCCTTGGAACAATAAGTAAACATTATCAAATGAACCATAAATAATAGTTAGTTAGGGAAGTACAACCAACTCATGTGCAAGACATGTGAGGAAGTGGCCAAGGAGGGTACCACCCTAACCGAATTCGGTTATGATATTTAGGGGGGAACGCGCACAAGGGACCCCTCCACGTGGGGCCTAATTTCCTAACTAATTATAGACTCTAACCTACATCCCTAAATAGTTAAATAACCTAGGACCAAACGAAATAAACTAATTAGTGCACCTGACAACCTATGACCAAAATCGGGTTGACACTAACTTTGTACTAGTTAAAGAGACAACCCAGTACCTAACTTAGGATGGTCCAAAAGGTTAGTTATGATCAGGGGTACTTTAGTAATTCAAATAGTTTACTTAAATAATTAATTTAGAAAATTAATTAATTAATTTAAAATGGCAAAAACCGAAACTAAAAAGGAAATTTTTAGATTCCGGTTAAGACAAGAAAGAGACAACCTAGTAGCTAACCTAGAATTGTTCAAAGAGTTAGTTAAGGTCCTAAAAACCTAGGGATACTTTAGTAATTACCCTAGGCTACTTAAGTAATTAATTTATCCACTAAATTAATTAATTTAAAGGGGCAAAACTAAAATCACAAAGCAATTTCCAGATCTCGGTCAAAACTAGAAAAAGACAACCTTGTACCTAACCTAGGATGGTTCAAAGGATTGGTTATGATCCTAACGACTTAAGGGTACTTTATTAATTACCTTAGGTCACCTAATGAAGTGAATTAGCAATTTAATTAATTAGTTTAAATGATCAAAATGAAATTCTTACACTAACCTTGTACAACTCAAGAAACATCTTAGTTTTAACCTAGAATGGTCCAAAAGGGTTAATTTTGGTTCCAGTGACTTGAGGGTACTTTAGTACTTACCCTAGGTACCTAAATTAATTAAATTAAGAATTTAATTGATTAATATAAAGTCAAAATGTTGACCAAAATCATAGTCAACATCAATTTCCAGATTTGACTAAGTGTTATGTTCTCATATGTTTAGTCAACTTAAGAGGTGCATTTTGGTAATTGATTAATAGTTTATTAAATTAACTTATTAAACCTAAGTTGTATAATTCAAGATAAGTTCTTAAACCTAAAAATCATGTTCAAACTCGTAGAAAAAATAGGACGCAAAACAGTAAGCAAGCGAGGGAAAGAAAAAAAGAAAATTCCATTGATTCTCCCAGGCGATTTCATTGCTTTTCCAAGTTTTCATTCAAGATGGTCTTCGTATATCGAGATATACTTAAGGTATGGGTTTCTCTCCTGGAATTCTTTCTCCACAAGTATTTTTCTTTGAAGGATTCACAAGATCTTGAAAACTAGGGTTGTTCCCATCGTTCTCGTCGAACTTCCCTTCCCTAGTATCCTTTTCGATTTCAATGTTGAATAGGTTAGAGATCATGTTGTTGGTATGTGGTGCTCGTTGTTCTTAAAATTTATTGTTCTTGAATGATGAGTATCAAATGAACTTATGAACTTGTAATTGTGTAAAGTTAATCTTATCATGATAATTAAGAATCGATAATATGATAAGTTAAGTCCGTGATGTGCTAAGTGAATATGTGTCTTTGGATAAATGTTGACTTGCTGTTGTTGTGATTTTATGAAGATGTTAAAGCCATCAAATTTTAATATAATGCTGTCCAATATATTCTTAAAACGTTACACTAAAATCCATAAATTAAGAATTGGCTCAAAGACATCTATGAAATCATATCTTGAATAAATTGGCTATCTGGCTCCAATAAAGTTGGCTAACTCTATTTGGTCAAAATGAATATATGATAATGTCTAGGAACTTAAGTAAATTATCAAAAGATTGGCCAAGGGTTCATACATATGACAATTTAAATATGAACATACGTAAAAATTGGCTTATGCCCAAAAAAATTAATTTGCTAGTCTAACATCCCAAATCTTGAGATAATACTAATCATATGACAATTCTTGTGTAGTAAGAGTATCAAATATATATTAAGAACTTCTAAAGTAATATCAATGAATCCATAACCAAGGGCATCACATTCATTGGGACAACTCCCAACATGTTCCACAAGAATGAACTATGAACACATGAAACATATTGAAAGAAGTGTTCATCGTCCATAAATGGTGATATGAAGCTACTACACTACAATAAGTAATTAATGTGAGTTATAACATAATTAAAGGGGTCTAAATTAAGTAAGTGACCAGAATGGGGTGTTAAAGAAAGTGAGACAAGTCTTACTTACACCAAAGCTAATTTGTTAAAAGGATACTCACAAATGAAGGTGTTAGAATGTGTGAAACTAGTCTCATTAACACCTAAGGATGATATGTAAGAAAAATTCACATTCATCAATGTAAATTAAGGATGTTATGAAAGAGCAATTCACATTTCATCAATGTAAAGTAAGGATGACCAGTCATCAATAGAGTAAGTAAATCTCAATCTAGAAGCAAGTCTCCATAATGCTTGAGTCAAAACTAAAAGATGATGAAATGAACATTCACGTAAAAAGGGATGAGTAACTAAGATGTATGTAATGAAATGATAAAACACTATAAGGGTTAAGTAAGAGTGTGAAACACACTAAATAGCCAAGTGCATTGATATATGATGAAATGAACATTCACGTAAAAGAGATGAGTAATTATGAAAAGCAAATGTGCTAATGATAATGAATGTGGTGACAATATGATAAGAGGCTAATGCGAAAGATGAGAGCAATCTCAAAAGAGCCTACGTCAATGTTACCAAAACGTACTCACCTATGAGAGTGTAAAGCTAATGAAGAGATCAGTCTCTATATACACTCTAATGAAAGTATTGAGACTGATGTATACTTAATACTAATGATGAGATGAGAAATCATTTATTGCGCTATGATGTCCTCATACTAGAAGCCAACTTCCATGACGTATGAGTTGAATGAAATGGAACTTTATACTTAGCACCGATAGGCTAGCTATGAGCGGTGATGCCTTCTTTCGGGAAGGGCGGAGGTTAAAATAACTCTCATGAGATGAGATTTTCCGGCATGTCGGGTATGTGTCTCCTTATATCTCCTAGTCTTCGAACCTATACTGCCAATATAGGAATCCGGTGGGGTTCAATCCCCATGTACACTAGCATATTTTGGTTCACTTTGGCCGGTGATTCCACCTCTTTTTGGTGTAGGGTAGACACTGGATTTCATGATGCTCACATTATCTATGTCGGTTAAGGTTGGAATTCCTCAAATTATGAAAGATAATGAAATGAACGATACCGAAGGTGTTTGTGCAAGACAATCAAGAGGTGAAATCATATTCAAGTAATGACATTAGGTCATTCTTGGTCATTACACTTCATGATCCCGATGAAAGTCTTAAACTTCATCATAAGTATAGTTGGTGTTTACATTAGCCTACGAATGAATGAATTGAATAGTGTGAAGTACGAATGAACGAATGAAGCAGACTCTGTGTTTGCTAAAGAAGGCCCTCGGGTTGAGGTCTCATATGTTGGACCCTCACTTGAGATGTCTTAATGATACATCCAAAATTCCATGGTCTCGTAGATATGAAATGTATATATAAAACATGAAAACTTTAAATAAATAGCCAATAACTTCCATAACATGAAAGTAATGAAATCGATGGAATGATCAATAGAGAATGGCTTATGAAATGTAATGAATATATAGTGTAATGAATGACTTGCTATAAGAATAATTGAAGCATGTCCAATGAAGTTTACAATAAGTAAAGGGTATAGATAATAATGAATCTTCATGTAAAATGAACAAAGCCAAATAAAATTGGCTTATAATGGCTTCCTTCATTAGGAAAATATCAAAGACAATAATAAATTCAAATATGCTTATCCAAAATGATTAACTAATGCATTTAGCAAATAAATATTGCTTATAAAGAATTCATGGTCAAAGTAAGCAAGATCATAAGCTTTAATGATATGACCCAAGAACTATGCACATCATGCAATCAACTAAAGAATGAGTATAGTCTATAAGTATTGACTTATAAATATATTCATGCCCCAAATTGTAGTTAAGTCATTTTCTTAATCTCTTGAATTACTTACTTAATTCATTGTGGGTATGGGACTACAATGAATCATTGCACTTATAAGTAAAATATAGGACCAAAGGAGTTATTGAACTACACAACAAGAAGAAGAAAAAGACTGAAAAATAGTCTAAGTGTACAAAGAGGAGCTCTCGGCCTAAGAGGATCAAAATCTCAAATCTTTGCCCGAGTTGTTCTAAAATTATGTTGATGATACTAATATATTGTAATCATATAGAAAATGAGTTGTGTGCTTTCAATGTATTAAAATACATCATATTCATACCACAATCCACAACCAATGAATTAAGAAAGTCTAGTAACTAGACTTTCCAGAAATAGCATGTCGTTTTAGGAAGAGTTTTCATTGATCATGCATAACTTTATGTGTATGTGTGCATACACCCATACTTAGTAGAAGTGGTGTACTAACCCCCTACTATTTACTATTTTTATAGGTGTAGGTCAGAGGACAGGTTGACGACACTTGCAGCGGTTTGAACTTCAACATTTCTCCAAATCATTTGGTAGGTCCTCATGATTTTGAGGATGCTACAGATTTAGTCTAGCCTTAGTTTTAGACATAGCTAGTGGATGTTGTCCCTAGCATTTCTTTATCACCTTCATTTCAAAGCTTTGTAATAAGGCCGTGTTTGGCAAACTATTTATGATATATTCATCTTCAGTTTCGAATTGATTCTTTATGTTAGATGGTTGTTCTCTTATGTTGAGCTTAGTATATGATGTATCTATTTAATAATTATATGAAGTCTATGTATACTTCATATATATAAAAAGTTTTAAATTTTCGCAAATTTAACTAGATTAATGTGATGAATGCAAGATGAGGCTTGTCTACGACCTCTGAAGGGTCAACGACGCCGGTTGCGATCCGGATTCCAGAATCCGGGTCGTGACACCCCATTTTTAGATTTGGGGTAGATTTTGGCTAAATAGATTTATAAAGCTTTAATTTGATATTAAGTGTTATGCGTGCCGAAATTCATGTAGAAATCTCACATAGAGAAATCAAGGATTGATTGTATTGATGTATTTATAGTATTGATAGGTTGATCAATATTAATAAATTGATAAATACAATGTTGAGTTACAAGCTCCTTATATAGGAGAGGATTGTAGAGTCCTAAGTTAACTATACTTAGAGTCCTACTACAATACCTATTACTAATATAATAATAATAATGCAATTATAAATAATCTAAATCCTAGTTGTACTATAATTCTTATAGTAATCCTAGTCGTAATATAATCCTAATCATAATATAATTCTAGACAAAATATAATCTTAATTAACATAGGTAGTCTAATCCTAGTGTGACTCTAATTCTACAATGTTAATGTAAACTCGTCCGTCAGCTTCGTTGGACCTGTTCCTTCGACATGTTCCAATCCTCAGCTTCCTTCTTCATCAACAACAGATAGGTCAGTCAATTTGTTGATCCTGTTTCAATTGTCAATTTCCTTCTTCTTCAACAATGAATTGATAAAGTCTGAATTTGACAAATATCGAAGCCTATTTTGAAATGGAATGTGCTAACATTAACAAGTACAGTAAGTTACTTAAGTTCTTACTATTTCCTAATTGCAAACAATCAATAAGCCTAACACTATTTGCATTCTTTGGGTGCATTATTCTAACCAATATTTTATGCTTTTGGAGATTGCATTATTGTATTTGGCATGGAATGTCGTCTAGAAACACAAATTGTGATTCGGAGCAATCGAGAAATTCAATGACCCATGAGTTTTGTGTCACTCTTGCTATTTGATGCTTATGAACACTTATATTTTGTTGCCTATAAACACTTACATTTTATGATGTATACTTTTAGTTTTCTAATTATTTTTTCCTCTAGCTTTAGTTTACATTTTAGCAATTTTAAGTTGTTCTTCTTGAAATTTAACTGCTTAAACTTGTACTAATGTATTCAATTTTAATTTGTTGGGTCCGTGCTTGCACATGCATAGTAAATCCAGTAGATGAAAGAAAATCAGGTTATGTTTTATTTATTTCTTTATATTCTTGAAGTGACTTAAATTTGAGAAAAAAGATGAATCTTAATTGCATTTTGGTTTTATTTGAATATCTTTTTTTTTATGCACTACATTATGCAAGATCATCAATTACATTCAGAAAAATTACATACTTAATTTATTGAAGACCATAAAATTCAATGCATAGATATAACTTCTTAATTTAAAAAAATATATATAACAATCTAAGTAATACTTTTCCTGAAAATGGAATTTGAGATGATTCTAGGAAGTGAAATTACTGGATTGATGAATTCATTCATATCTTTTCCTTAAAGTACACAAATTTAAATTTATTTATTTATTCTTTTTTCTATCTTCACATCTTCTTCAATTATTTTATTTGATTTCTCATTAAAATTCTTTCCACTATTCAAAAGAAACATAGATGCATATTAAAGGAGAGAGAGCAATAACATAAATGCTTCCTAAACTATCATAATAGATCTAAAATAGTCCCTTTAACTACTATATACTTGGAGCTTTAACTATTCACTTTTTTGTAAAGTTTGATTTCTATGCGCTTTTTGTAAAAACTGTTAACAAACACCGTTAACATATCATTAGAACTATAGTGCTCTGTTTTCAACAATTTTTGTGCAGAAAATAGCTTAAACTACAACAAAAATAGCAGCTATCAAATTTTGATTAAATTGCAGCACCAAAACACCCAAAAAATCAGTAGAAAACTGCAAAATCTGCACCAAACTATACATAACACATCACTAGACAGCAACATCAGACCACCAAAAAATCAGCACCGAACTACTGCATCTGACTACCAAAATCAGTACCAAACTGCCCAAAATACAGCTTCAGAAAACGTCATCAAACCGCACAAAAATAGCTCCAAAAACGCCACCAAACTGCGGCACAGACAGCAACACCCTGTTGTGACGAAAAAGATGAAACTGAAAATCTAATAATAAAGAACACCAAGTTTAACGTGGAAAAACCCTTCAAACCGAAGGTAAACACCACGGGATCGACAAGATCCGAATTGCTTCACTATAACAATAAGAGGGTTACAAATATTCTTCTAATGGCTACACAACAAGTGCCAAAAGAGAACAAACAATAGCTACACCAACAAAAGATAAATAGAAAGAAATACCACCCAAACCCAGCTTCTGTTTGGGACCTAAAACAGGATCTTTCTGACCTCCAAATCCGATCTCCACCGTTCAAATCAACCACCAAGATGTTAGGAACACTCAGTCCAAATTTCAGCCCGATCCAACGGTTAGTTAATCGGAAAACACGATCTGAACGTTACTAGTCGGAGAAAAGACTGCAGCAAAAGAATCCTTTTCTTTCTCTCTTTTTCTCTTGTTGAAAGCTCTCTCAAAAACCTCTCTTATATTTTAATGTCTTTCAAAGACAATACCAATGAGCAATTGATTATTCTCTCAAAATCATCCTCTATTTATAGAGTTGTGCTTTTCCTTATAAAGTCAAAACCAACTACAAATAGGATTACTATTCCAATCCTTTTCCTAATAGAATTGGAAACCAATTAAGGAGAATAATTTCAATCCTTTCCAAGTAGGATTAGGCCATGGGCCTTTGGCTGGAACATGGGCAATAGCCCAACAAACTCCCCCTCCAGCCAAGGGGCCAAATGGACTTCAAGTAGAGGATCTCTTGACAGGCTTCCTGCCTGCCACACTTCTACAAAACTCATGATTGTCTACAATGAGTTCTTTCCACTTATCTCTATGAGTATCTAACATGACTTCATCATAACCTTCAGGTTCTCCCATATTAGTCAATAGAATATACTCATCATGAGAATAACGTGTTGATCTTCGCTTCTCTCTAGTAGATCTTCTACAAGAGGTTTCTGGAGCATCTGAAGCGGTCATCCCAACATGAGTTGGTTGATTATCAACCACAACATCATTAGTAGGAACAAATACATGTTCTACACTCTCATCATTATATTGATCATTACCTTGGGTTCTCTCATGTGCAAAAGATGTATCAATAGTAGGAATTGGATCAACATCAACTAAGCTCTCATCAGTATGAGAATCTAGTTTCTCAGTCTTGTCAATATCTTCAATAGTTTGATCTTCAAAGAACACAACATCACGACTTCTAATGAGTTTCTTATCAATTGGATCATAAAAGCGATATCCAAACTCATCTTGACCATAACCAATGAAGATACATTGCTTAGTTTTAACATCCAATTTTGACCTCTCATCTTTTGGAACATGCACACAAGCTTTACACCCAAACACTTTCAAGTGATCATAAGAAACATCCTTATCAAACCAAACTCTGTTTGGAACGTCACCATCCAAAGCAACAACAGGAGACAAATTGATAACATAAGCAACAGTGTTAAGTGCTTCAGCCCAAAAAGAATTTGGAAGTTTAGCCTCTGAAAGCACACATCTAACTCTCTCAACTAAAGTTCTGTTCATCCTCTCTGCCAAACCATTTAATTGAGGAGTCTTTGGAGGAGTCTTCTGATGACGTATTCCTTGCGATTTGCAGTAGTTATCAAAGGGACCAATATACTCACCACCATTATCAGTGCGAATACATTTTAATTTCTTTCCCGTTTGTCTCTCAGATAAGGCTTGAAACTGTTTAAACACATCAAGCACTTGATCTTTGGATTTCAAAGGATATACCCAAATCTTGCGAGAATGATCATCAATGAAAGTAGCAAAGTAAAGTGCACCACCTTTTGACTTCGCTTTGAAAGGACCACACAAATCTGAGTGTACTAGCTCCAATAGCTCAGACTTTCTTGAAGGAGGATGACTGTGAAAAGAAACTCTTTTCTGTTTCCCTGCTAAGCAATGAACACATCTTTTCACCTTTGCTTGTTTCATACCAGCAAGCAAATTCTTCTTAGCCAAACATGTGATCCCCCTCTCGCTCATATGATTAAGCCTCTTGTGCCACAATTCTGATAAAGTCTCGCTCTCCACCAAATTTATAGAGTCACCAAGAATCGATCCTTGTGTCACATATAAATTTGAATGTTTTCTTCCTCGAGCTAAAATCAGTGAGCCTTTGGTGAGCTTCCATTGACCATTGCACAAGTCATTATGATAGTCATCATCATCTAGTTGTCCTACAGAGATCAAATTTATTGGAATGTCTGGAGCATGCTTGACATTCTGAAGGACCAACGTTGAACCAGTATTGGTTTTCAAACAAACAGTGCCAACACCAAACACCTTAACCTCACCAGTATTACCCATCTTTAACAACTCAGAGTTAACAGAAGTATAAGATGAAAAGAAGTCTTTTCTTGGTGTGACATGTGATGTAGCTCCAGAATCTACTATCCAACTTGTGTCTTGAGATACAAAATTGATGACGTCTTTATCACAAGCGAAGAGAAGGTCATCATGGACAACAGCAACAACATTATTTTCGTTGTTTTCTTCCTTCTTCCCTTCTTTAAGATCTTGCTTCAATTGTTTACAAAATCTTTTAATATGTCCTTTCTTTCCACAATGATAACATATAATATTTGGATTCTTGAATTTTGACTTGCTTCTGCTTTTACCTCTACTCCTCGGATCTCTTGTCTTATGTCTCCCCCGATCTTCTGTATATAGAACATCTGAATGTGAAGATATGTCTTGAGATTTTCTTCTAACCTCTTCATTCAACACACCACTCTTTGCATATTCCATAG
Organism: Solanum habrochaites; assembly: GCA_027704765.1. Classification (NCBI taxonomy): domain Eukaryota; kingdom Viridiplantae; phylum Streptophyta; class Magnoliopsida; order Solanales; family Solanaceae; genus Solanum; species Solanum habrochaites. The sequence continues at coordinate 48,891,832 of JAKWJA010002492.1, forward strand.
TCACCTTTCCACCAGTGGCAGAATTTGTTAAAGAAACACGAAGAGTTTCCCAAGAATCTGGTAGAGTATTAAGAAGCCAAAGTCCTTGTATTTCATCATCAAAATTCACACCCATTCCTGATAGCTGATCAAGAATACCCTGAAAATCATTTATATGATCAAGAATAGGACTACCCTCCTTGTATTTAAAGGTCATCAATTGCTTTAACAAGAATAACTTGTTATTGCCAGTTTTTGAAGCGTAAAGCGTCTCCAACTTTCCCACAATGTTCTAGCATGTGTCTCATTCACAATATGGTTGTGAACATTATCTTCAACCCATTGTCTTATATATCCACATACTTGTTGGTGCTCAAATTCCCAATTTTCATCGGTCACATTCTCAGGTTTATGAGCAGAGAAAATCGGAAGATGCATCTTCTTCACGAACAATAGATCTTTCATCTTGCTTTTCCATATGTTGTAGTTTCTTCCGTTTAGACATACCATCTTGCTCATATTCCCCTCCATATAGATAACCTTAGCTCTGATACCAGTTGTTGTGACGAAAAGATGAAACTGAAAATCTAACAATAAAGAACACCAAGTTTAACGTGGAAAAACCCTTCAAACCGAAGGTAAACACCACGGGATCGACAAGATCCGAATTGCTTCACTATAACAATAAGAGGGTTACAAATATTCTTCTAATGGCTACACAACAAGTGCCAAAAGAGAACAAACAATAGCTACACCAACAAAAGATAAATAGAAAGAAATACCACCCAAACCCAGCTTCTGTTCGGGACCTAAAACAGGATCTTTCTGACCTCTGAATCCAATCTCCACCGTTCAAATCAACCACCAAGATGTTAGGAACACCCAGTCCAAATTTCAGCCCGATCCAACGGTTAGTTAATCGGGAAACACGATCTGAACGTTGCTGGTCGGAGAAAAGACTGCAGCAAAAAAATCCTTTTCTTTCTCTCTTTTTCTCTTGTTGAAAGCTCTCTCAAAAACCTCTCTTATATTTTAATGTCTTTCAAAGACAATACCAATGAGCAATTGATTATTCTCTCAAAATCATCCTCTATTTATAGAGTTGTGCTTTTCCTTATAAAGTCAAAACCAACTACAAATAGGATTACTATTCCAATCCTTTTCCTAATAGAATTGGAAACCAATTAAGGAGAATAATTTCAATCCTTTCCAAGTAGGATTAGGCCATGGGCCTTTGGCTGGAACATGGGCAATAGCCCAACACACCCAACCACCAAAAATCAACACCAAGCTGCACAAAAACTAGCATAGAAACTGAGCCAAACTGCACCAAAAAACATCACCAAGCTGCAATAAACTTCACAAAAAAAACACTACAATGATCAGGTAAAGAAAATAACATAAAAAAAAAAACAAGTAATCACATAAGATTATCACTCAAATATAAATTTGCACCATTAGTCAAATGTCGCCAAACTACATCAATCATAAGAGCTTGACTCTCTGGAGATAATGAAGAATTGGAAAAAAGAAAGTGTGAAAACAATGAGACAATGAAGAAAAAGAGGTGGAAAAAAAGAAAGGAGACAGATTGACTTATAATGACATGTTAACCGTGTTTATAAAAAGTGGATACATATCAAATTTGACAAAAAAATGGATAGTTAAAGGATCATATCCGTTAACGGTATAGTTAAGGAACTATTTTAGATCTACAATGATAGTTTAGGAACCATAAAAGTAATTATTTTAATGTAATTTTTAAATATTACTTATAAATTTTTATATATTTTACCTTTCAACATATTTTCTCTAGTTTTTTGAGATTTAGAATTTTGATTGATCCAATAAAGATTATATTTCATAAATATTAATAACTTTAATAAGCTCAATTCGAAATCAAATCAATACCATGCTAACAAAATAAATTAATTCAACACTAAGAATGATAATAATGTTGAATAAAATGTTCTTTAGTATTAATTTAGATATTAAAATGCACAATCTAATTTTAATTTTTCTTTAATGTTTGATCATGTAACTTATACTTATTAGACATATTTTAGCATGATTTAGTATTTTTGTCATTATTTTCATTATGACTTTGCAATATTTATTTTATATGATGATTTCATTATTATTTTTTATTGAATATTTTAGTGTCATCCCTCATCTCATATGTTATTTTGTTTACCAACAACTTAGATAGTTATATTTTGGTTGGACAAAATATTTAAAGCACAAGTTAGTAATATTTTTATATGCATACATTACCCGAAAAATCTAAAAATCTAAAAAAAATCAAAGATTTATTAATTTGATTTGATTAAAAATTCAACATAATTAATTGGTTTGGCCATTTGAAAAATCCAAACTAGGGGTGTACAAAACCATATCAAAAATCGAACCAAACACAAACTGAGTCAAATAAAAAAAAAGTCGATTAGTGATTTGGTTTAACTTGGTTAGGTATTGAAAAAGAAAATTGACTATGTTTGGATTGGTTTGGTTTGAACTAAAAAAAAAACAACCTGAGATTAAACCAACCCCACATTATATATGTTTTATATTATACATAAAAATGTTTACTTTGATATCATCTACAAATATTTCTTATACTATTTCATAGTTTTTATCTTTTAATATATTATTTCAAATTTAAAACTTAGAATTCAGAATGATCCAATAAATATAATAGTTCATAGATGTTGATAATTATAATAAAACTTAAATCAAAATCAAATTAATACTAATGCAAAAAGAAAATCAATTCAACATTAAGAATGACAATAATATTGAATATTTGTTCTTTAGTTTTACATTGGTTTAGACAATTAAAGTGCATAATCTAATTTTAATTTTCCTTAAATATTTAGTAATGTAACTAATACTTATTAAACTTATTTTAGCATGATTTACTACTTTTAAATTATGATTATTTTCATTATGACTTTACAATATTTATTTTGTATGATGATTTCATTATTATTTTTTATAAAATATTTTTGTGTCATCAATAGTCATCTCATATTTTGTATTAATTTTTTAAAAACACCTTAGATAATTGTATTTTGGTTGATTAAAGAGATATTTGGACCACAAGTTAATTATATGTTTGTATGCAAACTTTACCAAAAAATCTAAAAATCAGGAAAAATCCGAAGTTCATTAGTTTGGTTTGATTTATAAATTAAAAAATTCGACACAATGGTTTGATTTGGTATTTGAAAAACCCGAATCAACCGAGGTTGAAAAACCCAAAAAATCCGAACTTTATAAGTTTAATTTGGTTTATAAATTTAAAAATTTCACATGAATGATTTGATTTGATATTTGAAAAACTCGAACTAACCCGATCATGTACACCCCTAACCCAAGCCAACTTGAGGTTAAAAATCTAAAAAAAATGATTTTTATTAATTTGATTTGGCTTATAAATTTACTTTAAACAAATAATGTTATTTCATATCAAATAATCCGAACCAACGTGATCATATATAACCCTAGTCAATATTATGACAATAATAACAACAATAATAATAATAGTATTCCCTCCAACAACAAAAGTGAAAAAGCTATAACTGTTATGAAACTATATAAATTTAGAAGAAGAAGTAAGTAGGGAGAAGAGAAAAGACTTCTTATTCATCTTGAAATATATTCAGGATTCATTGATCTTTTACAAATCTTATTTACAATGAAGAAAAACCCTTTATTTATAGGAAAAACCTTACTTGGTCCCCAAGTAGGATTCCTAACCATATCCTACAAGGACTCCACATAATTAGACATTCACTATAACACAAATTGTTTATAACACTCCCCCTTGAATGTCGGTAGATTATGTGCCTCGTTAAAACCTTACTAGATAAAACCTAGTGAGAAAAAAATCTAGTGAAGGAAAAAGAGTACACATATCTAATAATACACATTATGGATGCCTTATTAAAAAACTTACAAGGAAAACTCAGTGGGACAAAACCTTATGAGGAAAAAAGAGTACATCGCGTATTAACTCTCTCTAATGACAACATCAATTCAAAGACTAGAATCTTCGTTTTCCAAGTTTGTGTACCATCTTTTTGAAAGTTGTAGTTGATAGAGACTTGGTGAATAAATCAACAATAATGTTACCTGAACATACCTCTTACATGTTGATATCACCATTCTTGGGAGCTCATGAGTGTAGAAAAACCTTGATGAAATATGTTTTCTTCTATCTGCTTTTATGAATCTTTCCTTCAGAGTCAAAGATTTCTGCAAGTTCCTTACTTCAACTTCTTTAAGCAAATAATCTATTGCCAAGAGTTTCAATTCTAGTCATCAACTTGCATAATAATACTTGTATATGCTCTATGCATTTTGAATCTATTTAATCCTTATGAGGATGATAAACAAGTTTTCCAAAAACTTGTATATGCTTTAGATTTTGAACCCATTGGATATTTTCATATCAATTTTGTCAAGTAACAACATTCAATATTAGATGTATGACATCTTCTAGTGCCTAGATTGCAAGTCAAATAAGTTTTACGCTTACCCAAATGCATCATTCCACTTTTTACTTGATAATTATTTCTACACAAGCATGCTTTAATAGATGTAGAATTCATATCATCATAATCTTTTACAATATTGCGCGCTATTGTATCAAAGATATCGTCAACTATATATTATTTTGTATCAATTCACAATACGACAAAACTTATTGAGATCTCATCACTTCATTATTTTTAGGTAGCTATCCCTCTCATGAGGTTTTATAAAGTGTTATGTCGTAGGCTCTCCAAGAGCACATTATCTTCTTATTATGATCATTTTGATTCTTTGATCCTCCCCCTTTTTCAAAGATTATTTTATTTAGAATTGATTAGTCTATCACACTTCATGCATGTCATAGACTTTATCCTTAAGGGACATTCAATAGATATATTTACAACACTTGTGTTGCTTCTGGTCTCCCCCTTATGTTAGATAAACTAACATATATCTCAATCTTTTAGAGAATCTATCTTTATGCATCATTGTATATTCGTTGATTATATACTACATACCAAAATAATCAGATGAAAAATATTTGGTCCCTCACCATAAATCAACAGAAAGAAAATTGGATCATAATTTGTTGGTTTGATGCATACAGTTACTTTTGTATGCGGTATCATATTTCAGATCAACACATGGAGCTTTACTTTCACAAGCAATGATTTCACTATCTCAGACATTTAATGTCACAATATCTTGAGTATTTATCAATATTATCAAGATAAATTGTCTTGATTACATATTTTGAAATTGTGCTCTTAACTCAATTATTCTTTCACAAACAATTTTATGAATGTCAAACTACAGGTTGACAACAAACGCACATGTGATTATCTTATAGATACATCTTTTTATCATATCACATGATAGGTAAATGGGCTCATATTCACCTTTTATACTTCTTAAAATTTAGATATTTAATCTCAACATTAGTTGATCCAATCAACTTTATCACGAGAACAAACAGCGTAAAAAATTCTGAAAGAATCTTCTAGTTTTTCAATATATGTCCATTACTCAGTATGCACATCTTTGGGATGACCAAATTATTCATTCCAACTAATAAAATTAGTAGTACTCGTAAACTCCAAGTTTACTAAGCCATGTGCATTTTGCTTTAGTAAATTTCTGATTTAATATTATATGAGTAAATTTTAATTTTATTACTCCAAGAGTAATTTTTAGATTTATTTCTTCTCAATTACTTATCCTTTAGGTGAGTCGTAATTCCATCATTGAATGAATTAATCTGGAAAAAATTGTGCATGTAAACATATTATTTGTGCAAACATTTTTGCAAACATCAAGTTGCGAGATAATAATAGACAACATTTGTTAGGATCATTAAATATCTAAACAATCCACTTGGTAGATGACTAGGTCCACAAATATCTGTATACGTTCCTAGAACGCAGAAAATTCAATCTCAACTTTCGTTTATGGTGGTCTCACAATTAGCTTGCCTTGCTAACAAGTAGTACAAGAAAATCCACCATTTAAAAGAATTTTTAGTTTCTTCCATGAAAATTCATTTTAATTTTCCATAATTCGTCTAAACATTATAAATTAAGATATCCCAGACAATCGTGTCAAACTAAGAAAGTATAGGAATTAGTAAATTTCTTATTTACCATAGAATGTGCCTCAATTGCATTAATTATTGTACAATACAAGCCCGAAGATAAAACATGAAACTTTTCTATAATACATGTCTTCTTAGAGACATTCTTGGTGATACCACATCATTGACCAAGGTCGAAATCTTTCTCATGACAGCATGATGGCTTACACCTCATTCCCTTTAGAGAATGGATCCATATCTTAGTATTTATCAGAAGTTCTCATTATTCATGAATGGAACACAAACATGTGAGCTTACCAAATTCTGATAGCTAATAGTACCTCATTCCATATTTATGTGCATTATTCAATCACTTGTCTTCTTTCAGACATAATATGCATTAATACAAATTTCACTTTTGTAATGGAGTAAATTCAGTAAATTTCATGACTCTTCATCTAAAACACGTTAGTTTTTCTTTAGACATTATTATATCATCAATATGGTGCATTGAGACATACATTCAATGTCTTATCCATATAAAAGTGTCTTAGATCATAAATCGATGGGTAACCTAATATCTTATCATTATAATGTATCAGGACTTTAACCAAATGTCTTACCCTCTTTATCTGATTGGACATAAATCCATTGTCTTATTCTTTTGGTGCGATAAAACTTGAATCTATCGTCTTACCCATAATAAGGCTCAACCTCAAACCTTCAAAATAATTATAATTTTATCACTTTTGATGATCATTAATATGATCGTACATTATAATTATACACAAAATTGAGATTATTGATTTATTATAATCAACATTAGTAGTTAATAAATATAGCTTAATAGATCAGATACCTCATATAAAGGTTGAAAACATACCTTCACTTAATTATGCTTATTCAATTATTAAAATAAATTAAGGAATTCTCTTCCCAATCGATTAAAATTAAACGTATAAAAAGTCAACAAATCTCTTTAAATACTTACTTTAGATGGTACCTCAAGATCTGTCACATAAATAATTATAACATAAAGATAAACCATACCTTGAAGATATAAGAATCTTATTGCATAAGCTATGCAAGATATCTTTTGCACTTTCCCCGCCTTCTTCATAATTCTTTAAGAATAGAACAATCGTGCTGATAACGTGTTATGAAACTATATAAATTTAGAAGAAGAAGAAAGTAGGGAGAAGAGAAAAGATTTCTTATTCATCTTGAAGTATATTCAGGATTCATTGATCTTTTACAAATCTTATTTACAACGAAGGAAAACCCTTTATTTATAGGGAAAACCTTACTTGGTCCCCAAGTAGGATTCCTAACCATATCCTACAAGGACTCCACATAATTAGACATTCACTATAACACAAATTATTTATAACAATAACAAAATAGTATAAACAACATGATAAATTAAAACAATACAATAAAAAGAAAGATATATTGACCATCTAATTATAAGCTAACCTAGAATGGTGTAGACATAAAAAAAATGAAGGTTATAATAACTCTATAGCAAGTCTATAAGCAAGATAAGCCTCCAATGTCCCAAATTTAACCTTTTCATTTGAAAGAAAATAATCATGTTGTGAATTCAACCATTCCATATTAGAAGGCTTGTTGACATTCCATTCTTCACCCAATACTTTGTTAGCCAATTTCTCCACACTACAATTACTAGCAATTTCACCAAAAATAGCCTTTTCTCTAGCCTTATCCCTCAAATCCACCCACTTACTAATCCATTTCTAACTTGTTAACAACATCTTCAATCCCTACACCAACCACTATAGTCTTGTAATTGTTATCAAACAATAGTTTCAACAAACCCAATGGATATTTCTTATCATTATATCTATGGCTATCTAACTCATAGAATAAGCAATGATTATCAACACAAAGCTGTAAAAGTTTAAAGGGAGATTCTTTTGATGTTTTGCCTTTGTAAAAATCATTGTATGAAAACTTACTTTTCTTGCATTGTGCACTATTTTAAGCAATAAGACTCAAAATTAGAGTCTTTTCTTTCTTCTTTTCTTGAATCTTTTTTATTTTCGATACCCAATTGTTGACTTTCAAAGAATTTGAATAATACCAATTATCAGACTCATTCCATAAAGTCTCCACTATGATGGGAGTTTTGTTTAATGGACGTATGCTTGTTGTGTATATTGTCTCATCTAAGTTGTCATGTTCTATAGTCTCCTCCATTGCTAGATAATTCTTTTGGAGTTTTTGTTGTTAGGGTTTTGACTATTCTTGATTATTTATGTAAGGATATTTTAATTAGTATAATCGACCTAATTAACCTAATTATATTTTCTTTTTCACCATTGAAATTTTACCACTCCTAATTCGAGTAGTCAACCTATAGTTGCACTTCCTCATACGTTTCTTACTTTTTTTTTATTATTAAATTAATAATCTATCCATCTATATTAAATTAACGGGTAATATTTGTCTTCATTTTCTTAGAAAAACGTTATATTTATTTAATCATATTTTTTTAAATATATTTGCTCTGATTAGGGTTCATGTTTGCCGTTAAACAAGTTAAATATTATGTCACCACTTTTATTATAAGTATTACCTCACTACTTTTATTATCATATAATTCATATGTGGCGCCTATATGACTCCTACATGGATATATTTTAATATAATTTAACATTTACTTTCTCTTTAATATTTTATCGAACACTTGATTTGAAAATTCAGTAATCCTAATTCCACTACAAGGACGAACAATTTATATTTTGAAACAAACAAATATATAAAATATATATATATATATATATATATATATATATATATATATATATATATATATATATATATATATATGATTAAGAGTCACATGTGCCCTTGTACTCTTAGAATATAATTGTATTATTCCTATTTAATAATGTAAATAAATAGTATATATAATGTAAATATACTATTCATACAATAAAATTCTTACATTTTTTCCTATTCAATAATGTAAATAAAAAGTATATATAATGTTAGTAATTTATCATATAAATAATGTAATGTGTGTGTTTTTAGTAATATTACAAGTATATATAATTATTTATAAATAATAAAATTTTTGTTATAATCAATTTGTATTATAGTGAATATCTAATTATGTGGAGTCATTGTATGATATGTTTAGGAATCCTACTTGGGGACCAAGTAAGGTTTTTCCTATAAATAAAGGGTTTTCCTTCATTGTAAATAAAATTTTTGAAAGATCGATAAATCCTGAATATACTTCAAGAGAAATAAGAAGTCTTTTCTCTTCTCCCTACTTTCTTCTTTTTCTTCTAAACTTATATAATTTCATAACACGTTATCAGCACGATTGTTCTATTCTTAAAGAATTATGAAGAAGACGGAAAAAGTGCAAAAGAGATCTTGCATAAGTTATGCAATAAGATTCTTATATCTTCAATGTATGATTTATCTTTATGTTATAATTATTTATGTGACAGATCTGAAGGTACCATCTAAAGTAAATATTTAAAGAGACTTGTTGACTTTTTATACGTTTAATTTTAATGATTGGGAAGAGAATTCCTTAATTTATTTTAATAATTGAATAAACACAATTTAGTGAAAGCTATGTTTTCAACCTTTATATGAGGTATGTAATCTATTAAGCTATATTTATTAACTACTAATGTTGATTACAATAAATCAATAATCTCAATTTTGTGTGTAATTATAATGTGCGATCATATTAATGATCATCAAAAGTGATAAAATTATAATCATTTTAAAGGTTTAAGGTTGAGCCTCATTATGGGTAAGACGATAGATTTACGTTTTATCGCACCAAAAGAATAAGACGATGGATTTATGTCCAATCGCATAAAGAGGGTAAGGCATTGGGTTAAAGTCCTGATGCATCATGATGATAAGATATTGGGTTCAAGACCCATAGATTTATGACCTTTGCCACTTTTATACGGATAAGACGTTGAGTTTGAGTCTCAATGCATTATATTGATGATATTTTGACTATTAAAGCAAAAAATATGTTTTTGATGAAAATTAGTCATGAACCCTATTCAATTGAAAGTTTTCATTCCCTAAAGTGAATGTGATAGTCATGCATATTACGTCTGAAAGAAGACAAGTGATTGAATAATGCACATAAATATAGAATAAGGTACTAAAGCTATCATAATTTGATATGCACATGTTTGTGTTCCATTCATCAAGAATGAGATCTTTTAATAAATGCTAAAAATATAAATTTATTCTTTAAAGGGAATGAGGTGTAAGCCCTCATGCTAGGCATGATAAAGATTGCGACCGTGGTCAATGATGTGGTATCACCAAGAATGTCTCTAAGAAGACATGTATTATAGAATAGTTTCATGTTTTATGTTCAGGCTTATATTGAACAAGAATTAATGCAATTGAGGCACATTCTATGGTAAATAAGAAGTTTACTAATTCCAATACTTTCTTAGTTTGAACAATTTTCTGGGACATCGTTAGTCTATAATGTTAGACGAATTATGAAAAGTTAAAATGAACATCCATGGAAGAACCTAATTTTTTTTTTAAATGGTGAGTTTTCTTGTAATGATAGTCAGCAAGGCAAGCTAATTGTGAGACCATCATAAACGAATGTTGAGATTGAATTCTCTGTGTTCTAGGAATGTATACAGATATTTGTGGACCTAGTCATCCACCTAGTGGATTGTTTAGATATTTACTGGTCCTAATAAATGTTTCTTCTATATGGTCTCATGTGTGCCTATTATTATTTCACAATTTGATGTTTGCAAAAATATTGGCACAAATAATATGTTAAATGCACAATTTTCTTCAGATTAGTTCATTCAATGATGGGATCACGACTCACCTAAAGGGTGAAGTAATTGAGAAGAAATAAATTTGAAAATTACTCTTGGAGTAATAAAATTGAAATTTACTCATGTAATAGTAAATTAGAAATTTACTAAAGCAGAAGGCACAGGGCGTAGTAAACTTGGAGTTTACGAGTACTAATAATTTTATTAGTTGGCATGAATAATTTCGTCATCCCAAAGATATGCATATTGTGTAATGGACATACATTGAAAAACTAAAAGATTCTTAAAAAATTCTATTGTTGTTTGTTCTCATGACAAGTTGATTGGATCAACTAATGTTGAGATCAAATCACTAAATTCCGAAAAGTATAAAAAGTGAATATGGTCCGTTCACCTATCATGTGATATGATAAAATGATGCATCTATAAGATAATCACATGTGCGTTTGTTGTCAACCAGTAGTTTGACATTCACAAAATTGCATGCAAAAATAATTGAGTCAAGAGCACAATTTTAGAATATGTAATCAAGATAATTTATCTTGATAATATTGATAAATACTCAAGATGATGTGACACTAAATGTCTCAAATAGTAAAATCATTGTTTATAAAAATAAAGCTCCATATGTTGATATGAAATACGATATTGCATACAAAAGTAATTGTACGCATCAGACTGATAAATTATGATCACATTTTCTTTCAATTGATTTATGGTCGGGGATCAAATACTTTTCATCTGATTATTTTGATATGTGGTGTATATAATCAATGAATATACATTGATGCACAAGGAAGGATTCTCCAAAGATTAAGATATATGTTAGTTTGTCTAACATAAGGGGAGATTAGAAGAAACACAAAAGTTGTATATGAAACCTCATGAGAGGGGTAGCTACCTAAAAATAATGAAGTAATGAGATCTCAATAAGTTATGTCGTATTGTGAATCAATGCAAAATAGTATATCATTGACGATATATTTGATATAATAGTGCGCAATATTGTAAAAGATTATGAGGATATGAATTCTACATCTATTAAAGCATGCTTGTGTAGCAATAATTATCAAGTGAAAAGTGGAATAATGCATCTTGGTAAGCGTAAAACTTATTTGACTTGCAATTTAGGCACCAGAAGATGTCATACATCTAATATTGAATGTTGTTACTTGACAAAATTGATATGAAAATATCCAATGGGTTCAAAATCTAAAGCATATACAAGTTTTTGGAAAACTTGTTTATCATCCTTATAAAGATTAAATAGATTCAAAATGCATAGAGCATATACAAGTATTATTATGCAAACTCTTGGCCATAGATTATTTGCTTAAAGAAGTTGAAGTAAGGAACTTACAGAAATCTTTGACCCTGAAGGGAAGATTTATAAAAGCAGATAGAAGAAAGCATATTTCGTCAATATTTTTCTACACTCATAAGCTTCCAATAATGGTGATATCAACATGCAAGAGGTCTGTTCAAGTAATATTATTGTTGACTTATTCACCAAGTCTCTATCAACTACAACTTTCAAGAAGATGGTGCACAAGTTCGGAAAACGAAGATTCTAGTCTCTGAATTGATGTTCTCATAAGTGGGAGTTAATACGCGACGTACTCTTTTTCCCTCACAAGGTTTTGTCCCATTGGGTTTTCCTTGTAAGGTTTTTTATTGAGGCATCCATAATGCATATTATTAGATATGTGTACTCTTTTTCCTTCACTAGATTTTTTTCCACTAGGTTTTATCTAGTAAGATTTTAACGAGGCACATAATCTAACGACATTCAAGGGGGAGCGTTATAAACAATTTGTATTATAGTGAATGTCTAATTATGTGGAATCCGTGTAGAATATGGTTAGAAATTCTACTTTGACCAGGTAAGGTTTTCCCTATAAATGAAGGGTTTTCCTTTATTGTAAATAAGATTTGTGAAAGATCGATGAATCCTGAACATACTTCAAGAGAAATAAGAAGTCTTTTATCTTCTCCCTACTTTCTTCTTCTTCTTCTAAATTTATATAATTTCATAACAATTTTATCTTATTTGAGAGTGTGATGGGCTAAATTATTGTCTTAATAAAGACGAGTAGCTAGTGGTCGCAGATGAGTTTTCGAACAAATCAAAATCGTTGAAATGAGAAAACAAAGGAACATAAGGGAGACGCAAAGTTGAAGGTGATGACATTCGATAAAAACAAAGAAAAACTCTGTAATTATTATTTAAATTTAATTCGATTAAGCCGGCAGGGTGAATCGAAGCAGGTCAATGTTAACTGTTTAATAAGAAGAAATCAATTACAATTGTTTTAATACTAAGGGGTTGTTTGGTTACTGGTTAGAGTTATGCAGATATTAGCTATGTAGGGTTTAGTTATGCAGGTATTCGTTATGCAGGGTTTAGTTATGAAAGTATTAGCAATGCAGGGTTTAGTTATGCAGGTATTAGCAATGCAGGGTTTAGTTATGTAGATTTTAGTTATGCAGGGTTCAGAGATTACAATACATGATTATTAAGTATTGAATATTAAACTTGTTATAAATTATTAATATATATTATTTACAAAATAATAATACATACTAATAAAATGTGAAATATATTGAATAACGTATAATGCTAATATTTGATTAGCATATGTACCGTTAACAAATATACAAGCAATTTCTAATACTTAAAAAATATTTATATTTGCATAAATCAATCAAAACGGTAAATATAAATGAAAACAATCTATATATAATAAGAAATAAAAACAACACATATTTATAAGAAACAATAAAGTTTTCAATTAAAAAAAATAAAAGAAATAAAAATGGTCTGAATATAAAAAAGAAATAAAAACAACAAACTTATATATAGGAAAACAATAAAGTTTCCAATTAAAAACAATAAAATAAATTAATATGGTAAATATGTAATTTGTCACTTTAATACATGTATAACTAATACCCACATAACTTATTCCACCTTCTACCCTGCATAATTTTATACATAGAATCTCTCATAAGTTATGTTGGTATTAATTATGTAGAACTACCAAAATGTAAAACAAACATGGTATAAGTTATGTTGACTTTTTTACCTAAACAAAAATCTTTATCAAACATTGCATAACTTAATACACTATTTTATACATTAATAAGAGGCAAATTATACCATAACCAAACGACCCCTAAATGAATAATAATACAATATATTGTATATTAATAATTAACTCAGACTTTCGTATTAATAAATAGTGATTTTAAAAAATAAAAAAAATTAGTTCCACTAACACCACTCCTCATTTTAGCCAAAATCAGCAAATTTACATTCAAGATTGCTTCTTTTTATGAAATTTTAATTGGGCTGCCTCGATTAACTTGTTGACAATTTTTGTTTAAAAAATAGAATTATTGATTTCAAAAAATTTTAGAGAAACACGAAGTTATCAAAGTTCAATGAATAGATATGAATAGAAGAACAAAAATTGATATGTAAACATACTAGAATCTGGAAAAAGATCAAGCCCACTTAATGTACAGTGCCCCTTAAGGAAATTATCGTCCTCTAGTATCCGAGGTTTGATTTGGAATATGTCATTGCAGGATAGAATAATCTCAATTCCAGTGTATCAATACCACAAAACGCTGGTGTCAACGAGCCACTCAACAATAGTAAAGTACACAAAGAAACTTTGTGTAGAAGAAGAAGAAATCAAAAAATTTCTTAAGGAAAAAGTCTGAAAAATGAATGATATTTACAGTCAAAAGAAGTTGGTTCCGAAAGGTTGCAATCCTTTCGAAATCCACATGACCATTCATGAAAGTTTGAAGCCTTTCAAATGGTCATGGATGTTCCTGAAAATTGCAACCTTTCAAAACAGTCATTTCCAACGACGTTCAAATTAAAATAGAAAATAATTTCAATAAAAGGGGTCGCACTGATTCGAGTCGAATCGGAATATTTTGGTTAATCAACTAAAAAATTGAAATGTTTCAATTAAACTCAACTAAATAATTGAAAACGTTTAGGATATCAACTAATTAATTGAAAATATTTTGGTCATTTAATTTAATTTAATTAATTAAATAAATAATTAAAACAAACTTTGTTCATAAATTAATCTCTCAATCATTTTCAGAAGTCGAACCGAGCTAATGATGATGACGGCGCGAGCGGGTCCCTCTTTCCAACCCTTTTAACAATTAATAAGAGTGTTTCTATATTTAAACTCTTCTATATTTATTTCCACCACCGATGAGGGAGAAATGTCTTTTCACTAAAGCATAAGAGGACTTCTTAAGTTACCAACTTTTCAAGTTCCTCTCTTTTCATCTTCCCTTTATTTCTCATTAACTCTTGCTATATACCCAACAATCCCACATATGAATGGGGAATGATTATAACATAAGGAATGCATGGACAAGTGTGTACTTTACAAGCAAGGATCAATTGAATCGGATAAGTAGATTTTCCTTTGAACTTTCGTAGTAAACATATGTCAGATGTACTCGGTCAATTAGTAGATATAATATCTTTAAACCTTCGAGATTTGATGTATACCTAGACAAACATATGTCACACAATTAAGCATTTATCATTTATGATTTTTATGGTTGTGTTCGTTTCAGCCATGAACACCTCATGATTTCATGAGTGTATAGAGAATAGACTTTTGACATAAAATTCTCTTTGAAACGGCTTACACTTCACGTGAAATGACTTACACTTCACACTCAGATAACTGATTTCTAACCATATCATCTCATGGATACACTATTTAATCAAATCTGTCAAACTTAGCAAATCATTAAAAACTTTAAGCTTTGTTAACTCATTAACAAGCCTTAAAATCTTAACCTTGTTCCTGAACATTGTTTTCATCATGAAAATGGATTGAGTTGATGAAAATGTCAAACCGTCAGTCACTACTTTATTTTTCTCCTTGAATCTAGCTCTTGGGATCTTCATCCTGCTAGATACAGTTACCCGCTATGCTAACTTGTCCTAAATCGTAAATTCATTCCCTTAGATAATCTTTCAACTGCCTCTCTCACTAGGTCTTTTGTTAGTTGATCTGACTCATTATCACTTGACTTCACATAGTTAATTGTGATAATTTCACTAGAGAGCAGTAGTCTTATTATGTTATGTCTCTGTCGTATAAGATGAGACTTTTGGTTGTACATAACGCTCCCTGTCCTACTTATTGATGTTTAACTATCACAATGTATGCAAATAGATCTCATAGGTTTGGACCATAATGGAATATCCTCTAGGAAATTATGGTGTCGCTCAGCTTCTTCACCAACCTTATCAATAGCAATAAATTTAGATTTCATTTTGGAGTGAGTGATACATGTCTGTTTAGATGATTTCTAAGAGACTGCTCCTCCATCAAGTGTAAACACATAACACTTGTGAATTTTACTTCATATAACTTGGTGATCCAATTTGAATCACTATATTCTTCAATCACGACAAAATATTTATTATAATGCAAAATATAGTGTTGTGTATGTTTCAGATACCCCAATACACGTTTCATTGTCATCCAATGAGTTTGATTCGGATTACTAGTGAAGAGACTTAATTTGCTAAGAGTAAATATTATACTTGGTCACGTACAGTCATATATATATAAAGAAGGATCATAGAGGAGGTGATGTGACACCTCTCTATGGCCTCTGTTTCAATTTCTTTTTTCCTCCTTTTTTGACTTTTTTTCATTTCTTTTCATTAAATAATTTGTTTGTTAATTAAAAAATTCGTTCATATTTATTATTCTAATTATATCTAATAAGTTACAATAAAACCTCCATCTATTTACATTCCCTACTTAAATAATACGTCTCTTCAACTTATTTTAATTATTCTTATGGTTTACACAATCTATAAATAATAACCATCTAAGTTCAATGTTCAATGATCATTTTCATTTTCTCATTCTTTCTTTTTATTAGTATAGTTTTTTGCTCTTTTAAATTTTTTTTCTTCATCTTTTTCGTCAATCTTGTACTTAATAAATTCATCATACGGTCTTTATTTTGATAAAAATCATAGATATATTTTTCAAGATTCATCAAATGAATGTTTGCATTAGTTTGATACAACTTTATCAAAATAAAGAAGGAATCTTAATTATTTCAAGATTTTAACAAGAAGATGGTCATATTAGTACAAAAGTTTGAATGATTTCCAAATATTTTGAAGATTAATTCATTCATTTATTATTTTGATTATATTAATCTCTTCTCTTCTTTTTTTTTATTAAATATATAATTTCATGTCATTCAACAAAAATTAAATTATGAAATTCTACTAACCAACACATTAGAAAGCTCAATTAACATTTTTTTTTACTCATTTTACTTTGTTCTTTTTTATACGATTTCATTTTTATGTATATCTTTTCGTCAAGTTCTAATTAATATTTTAATTTCTGTCATAGATAAAAGATATAATATTGCACATGATACATTTCTCATAGTTATTGCATATTGATGCCCCTAAAAAATATATGATATGATTATTCATATTAAAAAATAGTCATAGAATAAATAAATAAATAAATAAATAAATAAATAAATAAATAAATCATCTTTTTAGTACTTTAAAATTTTTAATGAATAAATAAATTATTTAATAAAAAGAATGAAGAACAAAATTTCCCTTAGTCACATTAATTATATTAAAACTAAAAAATATAATTTATTGAACTTATAATAATTGTAAATGAGAAACATAATGTGACATTTATCTTCTCTTTTTTTTTTTTTACCCTTTTTCTTATTTAAATTAATTGATTTTTTGTAAAAGTAGTTTACTCAATTATTAAAAAAAAAAATTATTATTATAGGAACATTTACAATAAACTTTTCACATACTAATTTATAAGGAGTAAATAATAACTATTCATAACTAACATCTTTCTAATTTCCACTCTTAATAGATTAATTTTCCATTTTTTTGACCTTCTTCTAATTATAAATTTCAAAATAACAATTTTTAAAAAATATTTTAAGTTATTTTCTCTTTGTTATTTACTTACAACCAATATATTTATTTACATATAAAGTTAGAATGTTAGATATAAATAAGATGATGTGGTTAGGGGTGTGCATCGGTCGGTTCGGTTCGGTTTTACATATAATCGGTTCGGTTTATCGGTTTTCGGTTTTAAAATATGCTAACCCAATAACAAACCAATAAGAAAATTTTTATTGGTTTATCGGTTTATCGGTTTTTAATGTTATCGGTTCGGTTTTGGTTAACCCAATAAGAAAATGTCGATCAAATAATATATAATAGTACGTATGTTATAATTACATGTTACCAACTTACCGCCAAAACATAATAGAAAACTTTGAATGTTGATCAAATTACTAACATTCACAAACTTGCAAAAGCTATCGCCTACAATTACGAACTAGAATTAAAACTAAAATAAAATATTTCAATATGACAATCTTGAACAGTTGCTTGATCCACCAGATAATCAACAAAGTTCTCACAAATTTCCTAACTAAAAAATCACATAGCCTGAAAATCTAATATTGAATCTATTTATGTATTAAATTATGTATATTTAATATTGAGGAAGGGTAAAGTAGTAAATAACTATAGTCTTATTGGGTTATCGGTTTACCCAATAACCCAATAGGAAAAACCGAAACCGACCCAATAACCCAATAATTATTTTTTCTAAACCCATTAAAAACCCAATAATCCAATAACCCAATAACAATAACCCAATAACATTTTATCGGTTCGGTTTATTGGTCGGTTCGGTTTTTGCACACCCCTAGATGTGGTACATTCCTATCACCTCGAATTACATTTATATTTTTTCTAAATTTTTTAGCATTTTTTTTTTGTTTTTCTTCACAAGTATGATATTTTTAAAAATAGTTTTAAAATATCTTTTTCAAATAATTACTCAATAGTATTATTCTGCATAATTCATATTTTTTTCTATCTATGTAACTTTTATTTTTAATTGATAATTAATAATATACATGACTTCAAAACCTTTCAGGTGGATAACCCCCTAAAGTAATTAATGTGCAAGTTATGTAGTTTTTTTTAATCTTACTTAGTTGCTACAAGTAATCATTTTAAGGAGATTTTCTATAGAGTTTTGTATTTTATTAGCACTTTTTTTATTTTTTTTATATATTATATATATTTACAAGTGTGTACTAATAGATTTTTTTTGGTAGAATGTACTAATAGTTTTGGTATATTGCAACTGTTGCTTTTTTTTCTCCGTTCTGTAACAATAATTACTGTGTTGCTATTTTTTTAATTATTATCTTATATGTTTGATTATCATATTAGATTCATGTTAAATTAAAAAAATAAAATGGAGTATAGCGTTAGTTGAATAATGCAAATATGATACTCTTATTGAATTACTTATGTAGTGTTGACATGATTTCACAATATACCAAAGATAATTTTCACCAAAATAAAAATCTACCTTTTATCATTTTACAAGCAATAGATTCTAAAAGATGTAATTATTTTAGATAAAATAATATGATAAGCATGACTAGTAATTAGTTGTATATTTCCCTCTAGGAATTTCATTAATATATATATATATATATATATATATATATATATATATATATATATATATATATATATATATATATATATAATTTTATTTTTTTCTAATTTATTAAATTTTTGGTTATCTATTTACTTAGAGTAACTTTTTTCATTAATATTTTTATGAACACCATATAATTTAATTCCGTCCTAAAAATATAATTTAGAATTTATTACAGCCGCAGAAACAAAAATAAAATTTTCTTGAAATTATTTTTATTTCTTTACATGTTTTTAAAGATAACATACAAAATAAATTATACGAAATCAACTACAATTAAAGTAATAAAAGCATAGATAGTGAACTATAAGTTGAAATATAATTTATTTGGTTCAAGATAATAATATTTAACTCAAAATATTTTTTAAATAAAGATTATTCATAAATCTAATGAGATCTGTGCGAAGCACGTATATGTTTACTAGTTCATAATACACATTATACTTTCCAAAACCCTGGCATATTCCAATTGAGAGTCACTTTCACCTACATTCTTTTGAAATGCAAAGCTTAAATCAATTGAAGTTTTGACAACAATGAAATTTAAGTACTTGAACTTATCCAATACTCTTTCAATATAATGAGATTGAGATAATGCTAGTCCCTGATGAGTTTTGAGACTCATGATCCCTAAGATTAAATTAAAAACTCCTAAATCCTTCACATCGAAGTTGTTGGACATGCGCTTAATAGCATTTATATCGCCAATATCTTTACTCATTATTAAAATGTCATCAACATACAGACAAACAATGACTTCATGATTAAGAGCGAATGTAAACACACTTATCACATTGGTTAATCTTAAATTCATTTGCCAACTTTGTTTCTGGGGCAGATAGTTGGGTTATGGGTTAAAAAATGGGCCAACGGGTATTTTAATAGGTTAAGACACGTGTAAAAAATTAAGGATCTGTTAGTGAGAGGGGTATAGGTGTACCTATAACTGGACGACAGGGGCTTATGTAGACATAAAGTATAACAGAGGGAATATACGTACCATTTATTAAAGTTCGGGGGTAAATTCATCTTTTTTCAATAAAAGAATAATTTCCTTAAGATTGTTGTCAATTTGTATTTAAACAATAGAATTATCGATTTCGATAAACTTTGCAGAAACACGAAGTTATCAAATTTTAATGAACCAGTAAGAACAGAAGAACATAAATTAATTCACAAAAAACTAAAATTTGGAAAATCAGAATAGAAAAAATCAAGCACACTGGATGCACATCGTCCCCTTAAGAAAATTATTCCCCTCTAGTATCCGAGGATTGATTTGGAATATGTCCTCTCATGATAGAAAGATCTCAATCACCAGTGTGTTGATACCCAAAATACTGGTGTCAGCAAGCGACTCAACCGTAAAATACATGAAGAAACTTTGTGCAGAAGAAGAGGAAATCAGAAAATTTTGTAAGAAAAAGGTCTGAAAAATGAATGCTATTTATAGCCAAAAGAAACTGGTTCTGAAATATTGCAATCCTTTCAAAATCCGCATGACCATTCATAAAAGTTTGCAACCTTTCAAATGGTCATGGTTGTTTCTGAAAGTTGCAAATTTTTAGAATAGTCGTTTTCAATGACTGAAAATTCAAATTAAAAAGGGAAAGAATTTAAATAAAATGGGTCGCGCAGATTAAAGTCGGGTCAGAACGTTTCGGTTAATCAACTAAAAAGTTTAATATCATCTAAATATATAATTGAGAACGTTTCGGTTATCAATTAATTAATTGAAATATTTTGGTCATTTAATTAAATAAATAATTAAAACAAACTTTGTTCAAAAATTAATCTCTCAATCATTTTTCAAAGCCCAGCCGAGCGAGCAAGACGACGGAGCGAGGGGGTCCCTCTTTCCAAACCTTTTAACAATTAATAGGAGTGTTTCTATATTTAAACTCTTCTATTTTTCTTTCCACCACCAATGGGGTAAAATACCATTTCGCTAAAGCAGAAGAGGACTTTTCAAGTTCCTCTCTTTTAATTTTTCCTTCATTTTCCATTAACCCTTGCTATATACCCCAGATATCTTACTCTATTTCAAGTATTAAAATTGATGGTGTAAAGATGAAACGAATGCTTCAAGTAGTGTATCATCCGAGGAACTATTATAAGTTGCATCTTGATTTGGAGGGTTTGGATAATGAGAGATTGAGACAGTAAAAAATCAGCTATAAAGAAGTTTATAGGGACTTACTCTTTACTTATTTGAGAATCCTAAGCTACATTGTATTTTTCATTAACAAAATTTTGGATAATCATGAAGCACAGAATAACAGAATTGTCTCATCTCCCATTCGACTAGTTTCATCCCTTTTCGTTTCGGTCCAGTTAGGAGCTTTTGTTATAGCAATTTTGTTGCTCTCCATGTACGCGATGTTCTTTTTTTGGTTTCCCATTCGATGTGAAGTCCGTGTTGGAGCTCCAACTAAATATAGATCGCGCACTGCAAGGCCATTGTGAGCGACGCTCCCAAATAAATTCTTTTCATAATGTTCTATTTCGTCAATAGGGGCGATGAATTCATATCAAAAAATCTGCTTCTAGTACTATTTTTTGGAAATTGATTTAGATATTTAAATAGTTAAATTATGGATTTATAACTTGGTATAAATATTGATTTTGGGTTATATTTGGGTGTAGTTAAAGTTATTTAGATGAGTTCTTAATTAGTGGGGCATTACTTGAATAAAAATTAATAGATATGGAATAGACTTTTAAGATGGAGACACATATCCTTTTGTTAATCCAAATAATATATATATACTTCAAAAATTAGATGATTAAAATATCATCATCCTAAAAATATAGGTCAAATCCATTGGTGACCTCCTAAAGTTGACACCAAATTTCACTTAGATATCTCAACTAAGTTCGTTCAATTTAGACACCTCAAGTCATATTCCGCTGTGTCATAACACTTTTTGCCAACATGGTATAGTGAGTGTAATACGCTCCTCACCAGCGCATGAAAAACTACTTTAATCATTTTTTTTCTATTTTTATTTTTTCTTCCTTATTTTTAAGACACCATTTCCCAAAACTTAAACTACTTCTGTGAGAGAAATCAATTTGATAATGCTACAATAAAAACGAATTTCAACATAAAAAGCTAACCCTTCCATGGTGAATTTAAAAAAGGAAGTAATATTTCACTTCGTAGCGCTTTTTCCTCTTTGATAACATCTTCGAGAAGACAATTGGTGAGATGGGGGAGGGGTGGAGAGGACGATGTGGATAGGGAAGGGGCTGGGGTTAAGGTGGGTTAGGGTGAAGAAGATGTTGGGGGTGGATGGGCTGGAGAAGATGAGCTGGGTGGGGTTGGGTAAATTTTAATTTTTAAATTTTTTGAGCAAAAAAATTTAAATGTCATTTAGTCATTGGCCACTTTTTTCTACTAAAAATCATTGTTTGAGAATTATTTTTGATATATACATACCACATGTATTTTTTTAATTCGTTACTTTAACATGTCATCTGTGAGTGTGTTACACACACCTTACATATTTGATTGATTGTAAAAAAAGTGTCAAAACACAACGAGGGATGAGACTTTTAAAAAAAAAGTGACAGTAAGGTTTCAAAATAAATGGGCAGTGACATTAGTCTTAAGTATTGAGTGTAGCTGACAATTATGTGATTAATGATTAATGATTGTGGAGTTGCCCTCATGTTTATAAGTTGACAGTTTGGTCCATTGAATTAAATGAAGGATAAAACTATAAATTCACTAAAACCTAATTTAACCAATTTTGGTGGGAATTAAAATAGGGGGAAGCCACCAGCAAGCTGCACCAAAAGGGGAAATAAAATATTTTTCCCCCACCTCTCGTCGTATTCTTCTTCTTCCTCTTCTTCTTCTTCTTCGTCGTTCTTGCTTGCTTGCTTGTCTTTAACTAATTTAATCAGTGGACCAGATTTCGTTTGGTATCAATTGAAACTACTTCATAAATAATTAGGGTCACACACCACTATTTTGATATGTAAAATTAATAGTTCTTTGCAATCATTCATCATCATCTGGAGACCTGCAATTTGTTTAATATTTTGCATTCGCGTTTCCAACAGATTACTATATGTTGCAACAATTGACTATTGGAACAAATTATAGCCATATGTAGCAACATAATGGTTATTTTTATAGTAGAGCCATCAATATGGGTTAGGCTCGTTGGGCCGGTCTGGCCTAACCCGGAATTTAATAGGGTTGAGCTAAAATTTTTAGAGCCCATTTAAGAAAAGGGTTTTTTATCCCGGCCTAAGTAAGTCTGCTAATTTGAGAGGCTTGAGAAATATCGGAAGGGTCAGCCTGTGGGCCAATAAAAACTAATTAAAAAATATAATATAATATTAAAATTTAAAATTGAAGAGAGTCCAAACACAAAACAATTAAATTAATATTTCTATTTAAATATTTATACTTTTACTTTAAAAAAATTTAATAAATATTATAAAAATAATTTTATTTGTCGATTTGATTAACAAGTAGTACCATTAACATCATGTAATATTATTTTTTCGATATTTATGATAACATTTTTAATTATAATTTATAATTGAATTTAATAATTATAAAAAAAATTATAATTTTTAAAAAAGTGGGCTGGCCCGGCAAGCTTGTAGCCCACATAGTTGTGGATTGGGCCGATCGCTTTCTGACCCATACCAAAAATGGTCTTGCCCGGTCTGACCTGTAAAATGTCAAAGCCTGTATGGGTTAGCCCGGATGGGGTGTGTTAGCCCATATTGACAGCTCTATTTAATAACAACAAAATAGACATATGTTGGAACATATAACTTACACAAGCTGCAACATATAAACTAGACATATAGCAACATATGACTTACATGTCGCAACTGACATGATAGTTATATAATACCCTTGTAAGTCATTGTTTCAAGTGTTATAACATATTTTTATTGCTTAATTATGATTCAAAGTACTAAAATTTTGTCCAATTTGACATTTTTCCTTTCCTAAATCGCTCAATTATCGATTAAGTCATCCTTGAAGTGACATATATGGCAACATATGCGCATTCTGTTGGGAAACTTGCAACAGAAATGTCATATGTGGCAACATATGTATATCATAAAATGAACTTTTAGGGGTTAATTCAATTAAATTGTCACCTAATTCAACATGTAAAACTAATATATAGTCCTACAACATGTCTAAGTACAAAATTATGGTCTAATATAACAACTTTCATCAATTTTATCAATTATTTTTACAAAGACAATCATACAACTAGTTCATCATACAATGGCAAGTAACTTCATACGAAGTTATATAACACCCTTGTAAATAGTTGTTTCAAGTGTTAATAACATATTTTATTGTATAATTATGGTTCAAAGTACTAAAATTTTATCCATTCGCATTTTTTCATTCTAAATTGCTCAATTTATTGATTAAGCCATTATTGAAATGATATATGTAACAACATATGCACGTTCTGTTGAAAAAATTGCAACAGAAACATATGTATATCATAAAATGGTCTTTGAGGGTTAATTCAATTAAATTGTCACCTAATTCAACATGTAACACTAATATATAGTCCTATAACATGTCTAAATACAAAATTATAGTCTAATATAACAATCTTCCTCAATACTATCAATTATTTTTACAAAGATTATCATATTACTAGTTGATCATACAATGAGCAAGTAACTTCATATGATAGTTATATAACACCCTTATAAATCGTTGTTTCAAGTGTTATAACATATTTTTATTCCTTAATTATGGTTCAAAGTACTAAAATTTTATCCAATTTGACATTTTTCCATTTCTAATCATTCAATTTATCGATTAATCCATTCTTGAAGTGACATATGTGGCAACATCTGCATAACCTGTTGAAAAAATTGCTACAGATATGTCATATGTAACAACATACGTATATCATAAAATGATCTTTTGGGGTTAATTCAATTAAATTATCACCTAATTCAACACGTAACACTAATATATAGTCATACAACATGTCTAAGTATTAAAATATGGTCTAATACAACAACTTTCATTAATTTTATCAATTATTTTTACAAAGACTATCATATCACTAGTTCATCATACAATGATCAAGTAACTTCATATGATGGTTATATAACCCATGTAAATTGTTGTTCAAAGCGTTATAACATATTTTAATTGTTTAATTATTGTCCAAAGTACTAAAATTTGATCCAATTTGACATTTTTTCATTCCTTAATCGCTCAATTTATCGATTAGGTCAACCTTGAAGTGACATAGGTTACAATATATGCATGTTCTCTTGAAAAAATTGCAACAGACACGTCATATGTGGCAACATATGTATATCATAAAATGATCTTTTTGGGATTAATTCAATTAAATTGTCACCTAATTCAACATGTAACACTAATATATAGTCATACAACATGTCTAAGTATAAAAAATGATCTAATACAACAACTTTCATCAATTTTATCAATTATTTTAACAAAAACTATCATATCACTAGTTCATCATACAATAACCAAGTAACTTCATATGATAGTTATATCACACCCATGTAAATTGGTGTTCCAAGTGTTATAACATATTTTTATTTATTTAATTATTGTCCAAAGTACTAAAATTTGATCCAATTTGACATTTTTCATTCCTTAATCGCTCAATTTATCGATTAAGTCAACCTTGAAGTGATATGTGTGACTAGCTGGGCATAAACACCGGAAAACTGAAATACCTTACCGAACTGAATTTTTTTGGTATTTCGGTTTTTGATTCGGTAATCGGTATATATTTTTATATTTTTCGGTATTTTGATTCGGTTTTCGATATGTAATTTTGTGTTATTCGGTATTTTGGTTTACCGAAATAAATTATATTATAATATACATTTATATTATATTAATTATTAATATTAAATAATAAGTATTATAATTTAAAATAAAAAAAGTAAAAAGTAAAAGACACTTTTTGATGTAACTATTTTTAGCCCATTAAGCTGAAAAATCAAACAAAAAAAATTGTAAATTTTTAAAAGCCCAACTAAGCAGGCCCATTAAAAAAACAAAATAATAAAACCGAACCGAAATAATAAAAACCGAACCGAATCGAATTATTTCGGTTCGATATTCGGTACACATTGTGCAAGAACTGAAAACCAAAAAAAAAAACTAAAACCGAACCGAATTACCGAATGCTCACCCCTGTGTGTGACAACATACGCACGTTCTCTTGGAAAAATTGCAACAGATATGTCATATATAGCAACATGTACATCCTAAAATGTATTTTTTTAATAAGATAATATTTCAAAAGGAATAACAACTCAACCATCCTACAAACAAATAAGTGATAAAAACCACTAAAAAGTCCTGATTTAATACCAATAACTATTAAATTTTATCTTAAAAGATATCAACGATAAACTACAAATGATGAGGGCAACAACGCTTTGTTGTAGAAGAAAATCGCAACATATTACCACTAATGTTGTAGAAAACATAGTAACAATTTGAACTATAAAGAAATAATGAAACGAGAGAAAGGACAGAGAGAAAAGAAAACGAAAATTAGTAAAATTAAATTAAATTTGAAATGTGAAACGAAACGACCTTTTATAGAAGAGAGGAGAGAGGAAAAATGAAGGGACGATTGTTTTAGACATTTTTATTTTACCTTTTTAAAAAACTTTTTTACAACTCATAGTGTGAAATCTGTTACCACATATATCCTTTCTGTTGGGATACATGCAGATAATTCTATAGTATTTTTTTACAACAAAGGTTATATATGTTGTCACAGACACCACATTGATAACGATGATATGTTGCCACATATCTCCTTTCTGTGACATATGTTACCACATATCTTTTTTATGTGACATATGTTGCTATATATCTTCTTTCTATGACATATGTTGTCACGTATATCCTTTCTGTTGGGGCACATGTAGATAATTCTGTGGTGTTTTTTTTACAACATAGGTTATATATGTTGCCACATAAACCACATTTCTTCTTTTCCATCATAATTGACATTTGTTTTAACAAAAAAAAAATCATTAATATTATCAGCAAAAATAAACTTCACCAATTGTTTTATACAACTTTCAACAAAAATGGTAATTCACAATGTTATACATAACCATCAATCTAATTAATGGTGGATATTGTTGTTTTGCATCATAATTGACGACTTCGACTTTTTTCTCTTTCTCTTTCGCTTTCTTTTTCAGGTTCTCCTTCTCCATCTCTAGGTCCTTCTCCTTCTCCTTGCCTTATGGATTTGAGTGTGATACAAAACAGTAGTCATTTTTTTTTTCTTTCACTAACTATAGATAGTAATTGAGAAATAGATTTTTTCAATCTCCTACACTTCAAATATTTGTTGGACAACTGAACAAACTTGTATTTCTTAAATCATATGAATAAAATGGTCACAAAAAGAACAAAAAAAAAAAAAAATTCACTGAATGTTAACATTACATATGTATTTTCTCAAAATTAGGACTTTTTAAATTTGTTAATTTTCTTTCTAAAACAATAAATAATAGGTCCCATTGTACTATTATTTATTTTTCACATCTATAAAACGATTTCTTCTTCATTAACCCATTTTAAGTCGAACACAATCTTCAATTCAGAGAGAGGAGAGAGTCACGACCGGAGATGAGAAGGAAGATAAGATAATGAGGGAGAATATTTGTTTTGATAGTCAGATTTCCTAAAGAGGAAGAAGAAGAGAAGAAAGAACATTGGAAGAAGAAGAAGAGAAATCCTATTTTCATTTACTTTTTTTTTTAAAAAAAAAAAGATAGTTTGGATAGAATTATAAAAGTTGAAAAAATGAAGTGTTCTTTTTTATTTTATAAAAGATTAGAAAGTTTTGAAATGTTAATTTGATCCAAATTTACTTAATTACATTTTAAGGAGTATTTGACAGCTCTTGGTCAATCTGTCACCAAAAAATAACTTATTTAACACCTTTCATTTAAGGGAAAAAGCTCAAATATGTCATCGAACTTTCAGAAAAGGCTCATTTATGCAATCAGTTAAAAGTTTAGCTCATTTATGTCATTATCGTTTAAAAGAAAAAACTCATTCATGCCATTATTTTTTAACAATGATTTTGCAAAACCATCTTTGACACGTGGTCAATTATATTTCGGCCACTTCATCAATTTATTTAATAAAAAAAAATCATCAAATGCCAAAAATGGTTTTACAAAACCACCATTAAAAAATAATGGCATGAATGAACCTTTTTTTTTACGATAATGACATAAATGAGCTAAACTTTTAACTAATAACATAAATGAGCATTTTCTAAAAGTTCAATGGTATATTTGAGTCTTTTCCCTTCATTTAATTTTTCCACAAGACATGACATGAAATGTTTAAAATGAATAAGTCTACTTAAAATATAATAATGAAAATTGATGCCAACTTTAAAAAAATTCAACCAAAAATATAAAGAGAAATATTTAGATCGTTTATAATAGTTAAAAGTATATATGCTAATTTTCCCTTTCTTATATGCTAAAAACACCCCTTACTATATGCACAACATACACAAATATACATAGTTCGTCACATATCGGCCGACCATTAAAGACGAAATGAATCCATTTCCGCTGCCGCCGGTACCGCTGCCACCGGCCGCCGCCTTTCCCCCGCCACCGGCATCCACCTTTCCGCGACCGCCACCATCTTACTTCCACCATCCTACTCCAACCAGCGCTCTGGCATATGATCTTCCTACTGCTCTCTCATCCCTTACATCTCTCCTCAACCTCTCTTCAACTACTCTCAACTCTCTCTCCTCTCTTCTTCCTATACCCCTTGTTGCTCCCTCTCCTTCTCCAGCTCTAATCCCATGCCCTTTCAATTCCAACCATCGTCTTCCCCTTTCTTCCCTCTTCTCTCACTCTCTTCATTGCCCACCCATTTCCTCTTCATCCGCCGATTACATTCAAACCCTAATACAACACCTCAAATACCCCCACACCCTTCACTATTCCAATCCCTTTACCTTACCCTTGCTTGAATCACAGTCTGACCTTTGCTTCTCTCTTGAAACATACCTCGATTTTGAAAATCCCACTTTCTGTTATTCTAATTGTCCTGGTGTTGTTTCTTTTCCTATTAGGGGAGAAAATGCCAATCCTCCAATGCTCACTTTACCTGCTGTTTTATCTTCCGAATGTGCTAATTTTGGTCAAAAATTGATGGGGTTTCCGAAAGAAATTGTTAGTCAGCTTCTTCCTTCGGAGGTTTATGCAATTAGGAATGAAACGGATCATTGGAATGAGTTTCCTTTTATGTATTCATATCATGTTCTTCGTGCGATTTTACGGTTGGGGATGAGTAGTGTGGAGTGTTTATCTACATGGGTAGTTGCTAATTCAGCAAGGTATTATAGTGTTGTGCTTGATTTAGCAATGAGGGATCACGTACTTGTACTGTTTAAGCTTTGTTTGAAGGCTATAGTAAGGGAATCTATTGATTTAGCTAGTACATTTTGCAATGGAGAAGCTGAGGAATCAGTTTTGAGTAATCGGAGTTTTAAGTGTCCTGTCTTAGTTCAAGTCTTGGTGTGGTTGGGAACCCAACTTTCTGTGTTATATGGCGAAATGAATGGGAAATTGTTTGCTATCAACATGCTAAAGCAACGTATCTGTGACTGTGCATTTAGTTCTTGTATGTTCAATGAATCTACTGATATGGAAAGTGGAGAAGACAATCTTCAAGAGCCACAGAAAAGTGGTGAACCACTTAAAAGAAGAATGGAGAATGGAACGAATGTATCGGGTGAAACACTCTCTAAAGGCGCAATTTTTGTTTCCCAAGTAGCAGCAGCTGTTGCAGCATTGTATGAACGATCCATGTTTGAAGAAAAGCTCAAAGCATTAAGGAGTTTGCCATCACTCCCAGCTTACCAACGGTATATTACCTTTGCTCTTCTTAAAATGGTATTCTAAAATGTCCATATGTCTAGATGTGCATCACAAACATCCCCCCCCCCCCCCCCCCAAAAAAAAAAAAAAAATGAAAATGAAAGACACAAATTCAGCAACTCTTACTTAAGTGTTCTATTAGTTTTTGTTTTTATGTTACTGACTATTTCTTCGACACTTGAGGTTTTTTTGGACAAGTGTATGCTTTCTGTTTAGAAGATTAGTCTATGCATTGATGTCAAAAGTTGGGGGTTAACTTAGTTCAAATTGAAGTTATGATTCATGAATGATATTGCTACTATGCCCAGAGTTTCAACTGGATTATAACGACCATACATCAAGATGCATATGACAATAAGATAAAATTGAAGGGATGAAAAGCATATATTGAACAATATAGAAAGTTGTATCTGTCTCACAGATGGTTTATATGCAGATGAATAATGAAGTTCTTGCCAGCCCTCTGGTTTGCAATAAAATACATTCTTTTTGGCTTAGCTTTTGTGAGGCCAAAAGTGCTTATTCTTAAAATTGAGGTGCGAGGCCAAACTGTTAGGAGAAAATAAATGTTTTTAGGAAGTAGAAGAAGTTGTTTCTCAGAAGTACTTTTTTCAAAAGCAGTTTTGAGAAAATATACTTAGAGCACTTTCTAAAGTCTTGGCCAAACACTAGTTACTGCTCAAAAGTACTTTTCAAATTGATTAATCAAACATAAACTGCTCACCAAGAGTGCTTTTTTCAAAAGCACTTTGAAAAAACCCTTTTCAAAATAAGCTGATTTTAGAAGCTTTGCCAAACAGGCTCTTAGTGAAGTAGTGATGTGCAAAGATCAAGCGTCTACAATCTGTGCAAGGGTGTTAAGAACAGGATTTCTTTATTGCTGTTTTTTTCTGATCTCAGTCTTTTCTTCAAGCATGAAATAAAAATATACTCAGTGTATTGTTTCCTATAGTTTATTGCTAAGCAGTTCTCTTTGTAGATCAATGGAGCACACATATATTTCAAATAAAGCAGATGAGGAACGACAAAAACGCCCTAATTACAAACCCCTGCTTGAACATGATGGACTTCTGTGGCAGCATTCGCGAAATAATCAGGTGTGTTTGCTTGTCAAATGGTACTTTGAGTCGTTGCTGATCTTGAATCAATAATTATATATAACCCTACGGGGATAACCAGTGTAGAAACATTTGGGATAGAAGTAGCTTCTGAAAGTACTATCTGCTTTTGGGAGGTTTAACATTAAAAGTGTTTTCGCCTATATTTCTGTTTTCTGACCCTTCAGATCTTCTTGAGAAAATATAACCTAACAGAATACAACAAATGAAAGTATGTTTTCTGTTTTATCCTTTCTTCATGGTCTCTTCTAGCACTGAATATAGACGTGCTGTCAAAAGAACTGTTACTTTTTGAAGTTTAATGTGCTAATAATATACAAATTGGAAATGTGTTCAATATGTTTGTGTCTGGCTAGAAGTTTCGAATTCATTGCACTTGTTGGTCAATCTGTTTGTGGATGTGTTACTGTGTGAGAGCAGTGCACTCTGCTAGTAGTGAAGGTTGCAAAGGAACAATTTATGCTTGTTGCACCATAGAAATTTGATGTGAAATTTAAGATCACTTATTACATATAAGGGGTCGTTTGGTTGGAGAGGTTAGAAAAAGTAGTCATGGTAGTATTGTTTATCGTGTGTCCGATGACATTTTCATTTCCAGTATAACTCATATGGTAACCGCTTGTATCTCATATTGGTTGCAACATGGACGAACTTATATTTTTAGAAGATGTACAAGTATTATTCATCTCCGCAAAATTATACCTGCACCAGAATCTTAACTAGTCCATGAACCAAAATGACCCCTTAGTGACATTTACAATTTCTTTTAACAAAAGGGAAAAGGGTCTGATATACCCCTCAACTTTGTCATTTGGAGCTGATATACCCTCGTTATGAAAGTGACTCATATATGCATTTATCATTATACAAACGGCTCACATATATGTGAGCCATTTGTTTATAAGTAGGGGTATATATGAGCCACTTTCATAACAAGAGGTATATCAGCTCTAAATGACAAAGTTGAGGGGTATATCAGACCCTTTTTTCTAAAAAAATTAGTGAGACAATTTTGGGTTATAGTATGGAGGATGAGCAATCACTAAATATCATATAAATGCATCTCATACAAACTAAAACTCATATTGAAAGCTATATTTAATAAATATTTGGATTTTTATAAATCTGTATTAAAAGTATTGATAACACTTTATTCTGTTAAAATGACTGAAATATCCTAAAGCTATTTGTCAAAAATTCTAAATCTAAAAATATTTCTACATAAAGCATATGGATGATGGAGAAAAATATAGAGATAATTAAAAGTTATGTTTTAGGTGGAGTACTTCAGAGAGTTAAAAAAACATATTAGGGCTACCATCGTAAAAGGTTTTGTCAAACCAAAACTGCATATAAACTATAAAATCATAAGTTAGGGGTAACCAAACTTAAGCATTTTGGTTGATTTGGCTTATAAGCGCTAGTTTGACCAGCTTATTAGCATGGTCAAACACCTCTTAGCGTTAAACATTTCAGATGATTAAACTTAAGAACCTGATTCCTTAAAATTCAGTGACTTAAATTCTTCAGTATATGAAATTTACTTAAAATTGGTGAATTAAAATAATCTTTTAGTGATATGTAATTTAACTTTAAAGCTTCAGTTACTTTAGTCTTATCAACCTTACTCCTTTCTTAATCGCTTGCATGGAATTTTCAGGACACGGATAGGAAAAAGACTAGAGCGGAATTATTAGCTGAGGAAAGGGATTACAAACGTAGAAGAATGTCATATCGCGGGAAAAAGTTGAAGCGGTCAACAACACAGGTACATTTTGCTTCTTAAGATTTGACTGCATGTTTTCTTTGTTGTTTTTCTATCAAGTCATAGATATCATTGACCTAACTCTGAGTTTGTTCCTTCAAAAATCAATTTGCGAAGAATCCTATTAATGCCCATCTGGTAATGCAGAAAGCTTCGTGGACTTCAATTATTTGCACTCGTTATAGATCTCAATCTTTATGTCTACTCATTTTGTGTATTCAGCTACTTCTTTCTGTTCCCTATACACCTTTTTCTTTTACATCTTTATTGATGTCCTCTTCTACCTTTAGGTTATGAGGGACATAATTGAGGAATACATGGAGGAAATCAGGCAAGCAGATCCCATCAATTGCCCAACAAAAGGAGCTGAAGTGACCAAATTTCCACCGTCCGCATCCTACAGGGTGGATAATAATAATTATAAGAATAAAGCTGAGTCTGGAAAGAGGCAGCCAGATTCGTCTGCTTTAAGCAAAGTAAGGGACGGTGGTTATAGGGAAGAGTTTCATACTGATGGAGAAGTCAATTCAACAGATTACAAATATGATTATTCTGAAAATATGGAAAAAGCATCTCAGTGGCATCATCAACATTCAGTGGCCCAGAGAAGTAATGGGAGGTCCAGACAGGACAAAAAAGATTACTCTAGAAGCCCAAATCAGCGAGTCGGTCGTGCATATTCACGTGAGAAATCGATCAGCAAAGAGAAGCGAGACTATTCAAATGATTCTAGTTTAAATTTTTC
The DNA here is from genome assembly GCA_027704765.1 of Solanum habrochaites. NCBI lineage: Eukaryota > Viridiplantae > Streptophyta > Magnoliopsida > Solanales > Solanaceae > Solanum > Solanum habrochaites. The sequence continues at coordinate 48,925,915 of JAKWJA010002492.1, forward strand.
CAGAAGCGCCAGCAGAAGGTACCACAAATCAAATGAGGAGAGTAGTCCACATAGGGAGAGAGGTGATCGTCATTTTGACTTCAAGAAACGGAAGGCAAGGGATACTTCTGATGATTTTGAAGACCGATATGATCCTTCAGGACCTTAGAATTACTTTGAGAAAATGTCCCACTATTGCAGCTAGTTCTCTTTTTGTCAGGTTAATCTGGCTATGTGTCGATATTGGAAAGGCATTACCATCAGAAATTATTGTGATTGGTCTCATCAGAAAAGAATTTCCTGTGACAGGTGCCTTTTGTGGTCTATTGGCCAGGTAAGCAGCTATGGGTTTGACTAACCTAAATACTTAAATTTATTTTTCCTTTTCAGGGAAGACTAAATTCATTTTGCCGGTTGATTTTTTCCTTAAAGCCTTGCAGTAGGAAGTCATGCAGGTGTCACAGTATATGCACTTCTGTATCCTTCCTTGTATCCTTTATATTGATTTTTCTTGGCATTGTCTTAGATTTGTTGTTCTCCGCCTTTTTCCCTATCCAAAGAAATAATTTTCAAGTGGCGTAGGGTATGGCTAAAACCTCAGTGATAATGTTCTTCATGTGCACATCATATATAGTAAGTTGTTCTTTACCATAGAGCTGGGTATAGCTTGACCTGAAATGTAAACATTTGTTGCTGAGTTCCTTTTTTATTGTTGGAACAGATATTATTGCACAGATCTAATGCTAAATCCTTTTGGTTTGTTGGTTGTGCTTCAATGTACAAGTGTAAACACAAGTATTGAAGTAAGATTTGCTTGGTTACATTCTCGGTTCACTATTTGGTGAAGTATCTGGTTCTAAGGGCATCAAAACTTAATTACATGTCGAAGGCGATACTATACAGGAATAGTGTGAAGTATTATGGTAGCAATAGTTTTTCACTTTACATATATGTAGTATCATGTATGTTAGTCATATTACAGAGGACATGCCTGGTAGAAGACTGCTTAAAGCAGCTTCAGGTGTAGGCCTTTTGAGTTGCAATCTAATTGTTTCTGTACTTCCAACAGCGGATATAGAAAGTGGGGCAGCCACATCTGCACTCAGAAGATGCGAGAGCCTCACCAAAAGTTTGGATTCCTGTAGTACAAGTCAACAAAAATAGAGCTGAATTCTTGAGCACTTTAAGCATATCCTAATCAGTTTGATTCTTTTAGACAAGTCTTATAGGGATTCCTAAAGTTGGCAACTATAACAAAATCTTGATATCTCAAGGTACCTGAATTGCGCCAGTTAGAAGAAACTTGTTTTTTGGTAAAGGAACTTTTTCCTGTGAACAAGAAAAGCATCTAATGATAAGCATGAAAGTTCATATACAAGAAAGAACAAAATTTAATTTTAGAAAGTTAATCTTAGTATACATGCTAGGTTGACGCCGCATATGCATGTTGAAGATGACATTTGACATTATACAGGAATAAAAACATCAGTTTTTTGGTAGCACTCTTTAACTAAATGCATATTGGCAAGTATCATATATTGCAGAAGATATTCCAGGTAGCAGATATACAGATGATGCTGCTTCAGGTGTAAATTTTTCAGGTTGGAGTCTAATTGTTATTGTGCTTTTAATTGCAGACTTAGAAAGTGAGGCAGTCACAGTAAAGATGTTCATACCAATACCAAAGTGAAGCATTAGGATCTTGACGGTCTCCTAATTAGGCAACTATTGTTTTATACTTTTAACGCACTGAATTGCTTTGATATGTATCTACAAAGTTTATACTGATCTATATACAATATACTATAAACTGGTGATAACTGTTAGGCTGCCATTTGTTTTAATTAAAATGTATGAGTGAGCTACTGAATTGCAATAACAATAGGGGGATACTTACCACTTCCAAATTTCCCATTATGTCTAACATTAACAAAGTGAGCTGAAAATATTTGTAAATCTTTAGCTCAATATACAAAAGTTGATTTCGTTTTCTTGAATTCAAGCAATAGATTCATCCAAAACACCTTAGAAATTACACCGAATATATATATACATATAGCAACACCCATGGGACTTGTCCAAGTGCTTACCTGAAGCGAACAAATTATAGCAAAGCAAGAGATGGGTGTTTTTGATATTGTTTGACTGGGATCTGGCTCCTCTTCATTTCTCTTCTCTCCATTTTTCTCAAGTTTTTATTTGGATTAATGACACGTGTCATAGGTTAAAATAAATGATTAAGATTTAATTTTTCAAAGTTAACCTCTAACCATGATTTAGTTAATAAATACATTATATATCAAGTATTAAAATTATTATAATCTCACAATCTTAGCAACATATTATCTTGTCCATAAATATAGAAAAGAAAAGTTTTCTTCCTTTTTTTTTCGTAGGATCTTTTTTTTTTCATTTATATAATATTTTTATTGTAATCTTTTGTTAAAAGCATATTGATCCGTGATTAATAAATTACCTAGAGATAATCAAACCATTTTATCAAACTAATTTCAATTTCATAATAAGATTACGAATACAGTAATACAAGTGCATACGATAGTTAATTATAATTTCTATATTTCTATTCTAAAATTTGATAAAAAGATTATTTAAAAGAAAATTTAAAAAAATCTTACGTATAAAAGAAATTTAGGAAGAGAATTTTTTCCCCTATATTTATGGACAAGATAATATGTTGCTAAGATAGTTATATTATAATAATTTTTAATACTTAATATATAATGTATTTATTAATTAAATCATGGTTAAAGATTTATTTTGGAAATTAAATCTTAACCATTTATTTTAACCTATGTCATGTGTCACTAATCCAAATATGAACTGGGAGAAAATGGAGAGAAAAGAAATGGAGAGGAGCCGGATTTGTTAGACTGCGACTATGTCCCATTTTATGTGACACAATTGAATTGACTCGATATTTAAAAAAAGAAGAAGGAAGATTTATGAAATTTGTGGTCTAAAATAACTTTTAAATATTTGTGTGGTTTAAAATCATTTTACTAAGGTAAAAGAGGTATTTTAAAGTTTAATTATTTCTAATTATGACAAGGTGACATTCTTTTTTAAACTGACTAAAAAAGAAAGAGCACCACATGATATGGGACGGAGGGAATTACTTTTAATTTACACAAAAATGGGATAGAGGGAGTTACTTTTAATTTACACTTACACAAAAAATGCGCAAAATTAGGTGTGAAGATAAAATATGAGTCAATTTTGATAACATTATTGCCTCGATTAATAAAGTGTGTAATTATCTCAAGGATTCTTAGGTATCTGTGTAGGCAACATAAAAAAAATTTCAACAAAAATGACGGTATGTATTTGTATTTTGTTGATATTGTATAAATATTATTTTAATATGTATTTGTATTGTGTTTATATTGTATAAATACTATTTTAATATGTATTTGTATTGTGTTGATATTGTATAAATACTATGTACTATTTTAATATATGTATCAGACATGTATATTATACGTTGCATTGCAGATTCTAAACTACCCAAATTTGAGATCGATATGTTCAGATCATTGGTATGTCAAATCCTTTGACTACTTCAGGAGACCCGATTCGAGGAAGATCCTCACGTGTATCTACCTCCCCATTTTCATCTTCGACAATGACCACTTAGGGGAATATTCTTTAGGTGCTATGTTGATGCAGGAAAAAAATGTTATGCTTCCATACAGCTGAAGTTTCATTAGAGAAATTATCATGCCTATGATTTGGAGTAGGCGGGGAAGGTGTTTGCTTTCAATATATGACGACATTGTATAGAATTAAGTGTAAAGTGTTCCGTGATTATCACATTCTTTAGTATGTATTCACTTAGAAGGATTTGAACCTAAGATATATTATACGTGAATGAAGTTGTTCAAAGATTATGATTTAATCATTCAGTATCATCCGAACAAGGCTAATATAGAGGCAGATACATTGATCCAAAAGAAAATTAGCATGAACAATTTGACCTATTTGGGCATATCAAAGCGGCCTTTGGTCATAGAAATTTAGACCTTGGAGTCCAAATTTATGTAGTTGGCCATCTCCGATAAAGATTAGGCCCCACCTTCATAGAGAAAATCATGACAACAATTTTACTGCACCACTTACGATTTTATGTACATATAAATAGTAAAAAATAAACACAAAAATACAACAACAAAACAATTAAGTAAATAATGAAAAAGGATTATTAACGTTTTTTAAAGAAAGTTAGCCAACTTTTTAAAAACGGAAGGCACGACGGCTTGAGGCTTGTAAGGCTCATGTTGGCATACGTCTTACCTTACAATTTTGATGCCCTTAATGGTGTAACACCAATGTTTTCCTTTTGGTATCATCCTTAAATTGTTTACCCTTTTGAAAATTTTGATCAATTTGTTGGACTTTTTAATAGGTTTTTTTGTGTAGTCGAGTGCATTTTTCAATTATAATTTGGAATTATTTTAAAAATAAATTTGCAAAATCTAATTAAATTTTTATGATGGAATAAATTTTTAATCTGACATAAATATATGATCAAACTTTTTTTCGAATACATGAAAACATTTCGTTCCATTTTTTTTAAAAAAAAATTGGTAATTGAAGAAATAGAGAAGGTGGTTAATAGTGAGGTAAGAGAGAGAGAGAAATTGTGTAACCACTAACCACCTCTCTCTTATATATAAAAACAAATTGGTTTGTGTTACAAAAATAACAGAATGGCGGAATCAAGCAAACAGGGGGAGCGAATGCAGGCGTTGGCGTGGGTGTCTGCAGATGAACTGAAAAGAGAGTTGCAGAGAAAGGCGAAATGTATAGTTGAAGACGATGATTACACTATTGATGACACTGAAGAAGTAATGGACTGTTTGAGTGCTCTAAAAGACTTGAAATTGAGAGCTGCTCCACCTCCTCAATATCTTTGCCCAATTTCTCGTCAGCTTATGAAAGACCCTGTTGTTCTCGCTTCTGGACAGGTAATCTTCAATTTCTACCTTCAAATATTTGAAATTATTTCTAGTTTCATTCACTATTTCTTCATTCTCATTACCAAGAAAAAGAATGCTGCCTATTTGAATTGTTTGTTATGAATATAATCAGAGGCGGATTAAAGTTGTTTAAGTGCATCTGCTGATCAATGTCATGTTGTTCATCAAGAAAAAGAAAGGTCAAATAGTAGCTCCTTAGGAAAAGGTGGGAAAGCCGGGGGTTTCGTTAATATTCGTGTTGCCAATCTGCTGAATGACATGGTAGCCATCAAGAAAAAGAATTCAAAAAGGGAATGCCGGGGACGGTTTGGTTATAATTGCTTTCATAGTGTTGTTTGGGAATCTGTACAACTTTTCTAGCAAGGTTTGGTCCATTTGTAGAGTCAAGAGTGCAAAATCACAAAGCTGCCTCTTCCTGATATTCATTGCTAGATACTAGACGTTAAATTAGCTAACTCATCTTTCTACTTAGGATGGTTGTTTTCGTGCAGACATATGACAGACCATTCATTGAAAAGTGGCTCAACGAGGGTAATCGAACCTGCCCTGAAACAAAGGAGCTTCTCTCCAATTTAGATCTCATCCCAAATCTTCTAATGAAAGAAATCATTTCACTCTGGTGCAAGGAGCATGGACTTGAGCTGCCTGATAAGGACCAGGGTATAATCACAGAAGCAGACCGAGATCGTTTTAATTCACTTCTTCACATACTGTCGTCTAATGATGATATCCCGGAGAAGATACAGGCTGCAGAACAAGTCCGTATGCTGACTAAACAGTTTCCATCTCTACGGGCTTTTTTCGAAGAGGACAGTATTGCTGTTACCAAATTGCTAGATCCTCTAATGTCTGAAAATGTGAATGATCATCCTAAACTACAAGAACATTTGATCACAACAGTTATGAACATCTCAATACATGACGCCAATAAAAAGCTTGTAGCAACAAATCCTGTTGTCATTCCGTTACTTGTTGAGTCTTTGACGTTTGGAACAATTGAAACAAGAAGCAACTCTGCTGCTGCTCTCTGCACACTATCATCACTTGAGTCAAACAAGTGTATTATAATGAAGGCAGGTGCTCTCGAGCCTTTAGTTAAACTCCTGGATGAGGGACCATTGTTGGCCATGAAAGATGCTGCTGCAGCAATTTATAGTCTCATTCTTGTCAGAGAAAATAGGGCTATAGCTGTTTTTGAAGGAGTAGTAAAGGTGATTATGAAGAAGATCACTGATCGCATACTCATTGATAAAATGTTAGTCCTTCTTGCTCTACTGTCCAGTTATGACAAAGCTATTGAACAGATGATAAAGCTGGATGCAGTCTCTTGTCTTCTTAGTATCATTAAGGAGGACAGAAGTGATGAAAGTAAGGAGCGCTGCATCACAATTCTTCACACACTGTGTTATAATGATCGAACAAGGTTGAAAGAGATGTGGAGAGATGAGAGTGTTAATGGTGCCATAGCTAATCTTGCCCTAAATGGGACGACTAGAGCCAAGAGGAAGGCCAAAGAAATTGTTGAGCGGATTGACAAATATTTCTCTGGTGAGCAAAGTAGTTGAGGCTGAATCTCTTTTGCATATCTACATTCTTAATCACCCCATGTAAGTGCTGTTGATTCTCATTAGACCGAATTCATCCTTGTAGGAAAATATAGATTCTTTTGCTTGTACATTGGTGTGAAATCCTGAGCACTCTTTGTAATTTGTGTCACCTGTAAAGACAGATACATCCTGCTTATAATGTTGAAGTTGAAATTGCTTTACTATTGGTTTTGCTATCTCCAGTGTGAAAGGTGAAGATGTACAAAATATTTTCAGATGGTTTAGTGTTAAATGGATTGTGTTTGGATTTAGTTAATTACAAGAATCAAGTCAAATTATCTTCCTTGCTGATGAATGGGCAGGTTTAGAGTTACATCAAACATTTAAACCTCATTACCAAGGAGGTGGAATTAGCTCTTACACTTAAAAAAACCTCTATTGCCCACTATATTAACCAACTCTAATTAATAGACTTCCACTTGTACGACACACAATTAACTCTAACTGTGTTCATATGATCAGTAACCAAGAAAAGACTTGATAAATTTCTTTATAGATGAGAAACAAAACTCAAGGGATTCTTAGCCTATCTTTACAAGCAACAAAAGAGAATTTCAACAAAATGGTCGTGCGTATTAATACTATATATTATGTATAAATGATGTATCAGATATATACATTGTTTATGCGATACTTATACATTGTAAACTCTTAAATTTTAGATATGCTGTGGTCGTTGATGCCTACATTGATCTAGGTGTCAAAATGAGTCAAAACATAGGTAAATCCGCTCAAACAATCCAGAATTTTATTATTTGATTTAAAATATAATTTGAATTGACTTTAATTTCAACTAATTGTAGCATTAAACCATTTAAAAAGAATTTTCAATTGAATCCTACAATTTAATCTCCAATTTCAACCCGTTTTTAAGAAACTTTACGTATATAGTTGCATGTAATGTATATTCTTATATTGAATGTATGAATTTCTATTTATTTTATATCTTCTAAGATTTATCTATACATTTGTAACTTCGAAATTTAACTTAGATAGTTATCTTTTCCTTTTTTTCTTTACAAACTTATTCTTTGACTTATAAATAGAGTTTATTTCATTAGCTTGTCATATATTATCTCGGTGTATTCACTCAGAGGTCATGAAATTGAAATATCACTATTAGTAGTAAGACAAAGTAAGAAACCTCAACTAGACATATTTATAAAAAAGAACTCAAATAATATTTTAATAGTATTTGTTTTTTTATTAATAGGGGTATCCTGATACTAATCCATATGAAATAAGAAAACAAAAAATAGTCACAAAATGCAAATATTAATCTTTTCGTTTTTGCAAAGAAGAAAGTAGAGGCTAGAGCTCATATTATTATATTCGAAAAACAAGATTATCTATTTTTGTGCCAAAAGTAAAATAACAAGCTCAAACTGGTTAAGGGCCCGTTTGGATGGGCTTAATAAAAGTAGCTTTAAAAAAATACTTTTGAAAGTGCTGAAACTTATTTTTAAAATAAGCAGTTATGTGTTTGGATAAAATTGCTGAATTTGTTATGCCAAACGTGAAAAGGAAAAAATGGAACAAAGAGATGTTAGAGTTATGTTGTAATTTGGATATTGTATAAAAATAGGGCAAAAAGATAAAAATGTGGTCAACTTAAAACAGCTTATAAGCTAAAAAAAAAAGCACCTCTACCCCAGCTTTTAACTTTTGGCTTAAAATAAGTTTTTTTTTAACTTAAAATAAGTTATTTTGAGTATTGTCAAACAGCTAAATAAGTCAAAAATCAGCTTTTAAGTCAGTTTGACCAGCTTTTAAGCTGAGCCAAACAGGCTCTAAATGTCAGTCATCCTCAACTTATAAGGACTTTAACTTTGATTTAATATTTTCTAATCGTGTTTGCAAATTAAACAGAAAGATATTTCGGTTTAAAGGAGGGAATGTTAATAACGTGATCACAGATGTGGATTTAGTAGTTGCTTTTATTTAGGATATTTCCTAGTCTTTAGGCTATAGAGCAGTGAAGTCAGTTTTTAGATTCAGAATTATTAGGTATTTTTGTTTGTTTTTTTTTTAATTTATTGTGAAGTATCAAATAGAGAGTTGTTGTTTTCATCTGTTAAAATTCATATTAGTGAATGGCGGAAGAGAGGAGACGATTGGCGGCATCGGTGGATGAACTGAAAAGAGAGTTGCAGAGAAGGGTGAATTGTATAGTTGAAAACGCTGATTACACTATTGAAGACATTGATGAAGCAATACATTGTTTAAGTGCTCTAGAAGACTTGAAATTGAGAGCTGCTCCACCCCCTGAATACCTTTGCCCAATTTCTCATCAGCTTATGAAAGACCCTGTTGTTCTTGCTTCTGGACAGGTAATCTACATACATTTCATTTCATTTCATTTCATTCGGAAATTATATCCTCTTTCTTTCTACAGACATATGACAGACCATACATTGAAAACTGGCTCAACAAGGGTAATCGAACCTGCCCTGAAACAAAGGAGCTTGTCCCCAATTCACATCTCATCCCAAATCTTGTTATGAGAAAACTTATTTCACTCTGGTGCAAAGACCATGGAATCGAACATGGTGTAATCCCAGAATCAGACCGACATCATTTCAATTCACTTCTTCAGATATTGTCATCGAATCATGATCTTCCCGAGAAGATTAAAGCTGCAAAATTAGTTCGTATTCTCACTAAAAGCTTTCCACCTCTACGGGCTTTTTTCCAGTGGGACACTGTTGCTCTTACTAAATTGCTACATCCTTTAATGTCGGGAAATGTGAATGATCATCCTAAATTACAAGAAGAATTGATCACAACAATTATGAACATCTCATTACATGACCCAAATAAAAAGATTATAGCAACAAATCCTCTTGTCATTCCTTTACTTGTTCAGTCTTTGAAATTCGGAACACTTGAAACAAGAAGCAATTCTGCTGCTGCTCTCTGCACACTATCATCACTTGACTCAAACAAGTCTATTATAACAAAGGCAGGTGCTCTCGAGCCTTTAGTCAAACTCCTCGACGAAGGACCACTCTTGGCCATGAAAGATGCTGCTGCAGCAATTGTTAATCTCGCTGTTGTCAAGGAAAATAGATCTATAGCTGTTTTTGAAGGAGCAGTAAAGGTGATTATGAAGAAGATCACTGATCGCATACTCGTTGATGAATTGTTAGTCCTTCTTTCCATGCTGTCCACTTATGACAAACCTATTGAGCAGATGGTAAAGCTCGATGCAGTCTCTTGTCTACTTAGTATCATTAAGGAGGACACAAGTGATAAAAGCAAAGAGCACTGCATCGCCATTCTTCACACACTGTGTTATAACGACAGAACAAGGTTGCAAGAGATATGGAGAGATGAGAGTGTTAATGGGACCATAGCTAATCTTGCCTTAAACGGGACGACTAGAGCCAAGAGGAAGGCGAAAGAAATTGTTGAGCGGATTGACAAATATTTCTCTGGTGCTCAAACTAGTTGAGGCTGAATTAATCTTTTGCATATGCACATTCTGTTGGAAATTGTTCTACGCCTTTTTCCCTATCCAAAGAAATAAGTTTCTCTTGGATTTTCAAGTGGCATAGTGTATGTTACTACAACAAAAATGACTATTAGCGGCATCTAATTCTTAATTGCCACAAAATATGTATTTTTAACGGCAATTGTCACTCTTTGTATGTCCCTAAAGCCTTTAGCGACATTGGTTCGAATGACACTTAACTAATGCCGGTAAAGACTTTAGCACTCTTTATTTGTATCAATATTTAATGCCGCTAAAAGTTGTTTTTGTTGTAGTGTGTCTAAAACATCAGGGATAATATTCTTCGTGTGCACATCATTTATAGTAAGTTGTTCTTTACCATAGTGCTAGGCATAACTTGACCTGAAACCTAAATGTTTGCTGCTTAGTTCCTTTTTTATTGTTGGAACAGATATAATGCTAAATCCTTTTGGTTTGTTGGTTGTGCTTCAATGTACAAGAAGTTTAAACACAAGTTATTGAAGTAAAATTATCCAGGTTGCAGTCTAATTCACAATAAAGATGTCCATACTAATAGCCAAGTGAAGCATTGGGATCTTGAAGGTCTCCTCTAATTATATATTTTGATCCTATTGAAGAAATTTGTTTTAGTTTTTTGGCTCAATAATTTGTTTGCACAATTGTTGGATAGGAAGGTACTGTGAGGCTTATTGAATAACAAGAAAATTTTGTCACTAATATAGCCTTCTCTATAACTTCTGAGCCTTGTGACTTTGTCGAAAGGACAGAATTAGTACATAAAGTTGGCTCTCAGATTTCACTAACAGCTGGATATGGTCCATCGTCTCCACTCTTCAGTAATGGCGAACTTGATCTTGCTAATTGATTGTATCTGCTAAAGAACATTTCTTGATCAATACCTATAGCAAACAGATTATAGCAGATGGTGTTTTTGATGTTGTTAGGCTAATGGATAAAAAGTAGTAACTTCTATTTTACACAAAAAAAAAAGTTCACAAAATTAGGCGAGAAGATAACACATGAGTCAAGTTTGATAATATTTTTGGCTCAACTGATAGAGAGTGTTATTATCTCAAGGGATTCTTAACCTATCTTTACGCGCAACAAAAGAGAATTTCAACAAAATGGTCGTATGCATTGATCTTGTATTAAATATAAATGATGTATCATCACTAGAGTCAAAGTATAATGAAGGCAGGTGCTCTCGAGCCTTTAGTCAAACTCCTCAATGAAGGACCACTGCTGGCCATGAAAGATGCTGCTCAGCAATTGTTAATCTTGGTGTTGTCAAAGAAAATAGCTCTATAGCTGTTTTTTGAAGTACTCGTTGATGAATTGTTAGTCCTTCTTGCCATGCTGTCCACTTATGACAAACCTATTGAGCAGATGGTAAAGCTGGATGTAGTCTCTTGTCTACTTAGTATCATTAAGGAGGACACAAGTGATAAAAGCAAAGAACACTACATCGCGATTCTTCACACACTCTGTTATAACGACAGAACAAGGTTGCAAGAGATATGGAGAGATAAGAGTGTTAATGGGACCATTGCTAATCTTGCCCTAAATGGGACGACTAGAGCCAAGAGGAAGGACAAAGAAATTGTTGAGTATATAAACTAGTTGAAGCTGAATCTTTTGCATATGTCAAGTAAGTGCAGTTGCTTCTCACGTGACGGAAATTCTGAGCATTGTCAGTAGTTTGTCTTCTGTAAAGATAGATACATCCTGCTTTTGGCTTCTCTAATAAACTGTTGAAATTGCTTTGCTATCTCTAGTGCATGCATGTCTACAAGATATTTTCAGATGGTTAAGCATTAGATGGATTGTGGCAAATGAAGGAAGGGTGTCTGAATTTAGTCAAATTATCTTCCTTGCTGATGAACTTAGTGTCACATGGATTTAGGCAAATGAAGGACATCAAACATTTAAGCCATTACAAAGAAGGTGGAATTAGCTCTTACACTAAAAGAAAAATGAGCATGACTGGTGCACTAAGCATATAAAACATTCCTCCTAGATTAGTCATTATTAATATGAATAAGAGAAACTCTGTTGTACTCTCCTCCTTTGGCACGCGCCTTCTAGGAGTTGAGATGTTGCAAGTTGTGTCAAAATCTCCCATGGGACAAGTTGTGTGTCTACTTAGGCCTTGCAAGGGGGAGCAAGGCATCTTGAGAAGAATCCAAACATTCTCTTCTGTATCCATATCAAAAAAACAAACAAAAATAGTCACACAATGCAAATATTAATCTTTCTTTTTTCAAAGAAGAAAGTAGAGGCTAGAGCTCATACTATTATTCCAAAAACAAGATTATCTCTTTGTAAAAATTTGTGCTCTGAGGAAACCAAAATGATAAAGCTCAAACTAGTCAAATGTTATAAGTTGGCCATCCTTTAACTTGCGATTTTTCAACTACTTTTACTTAGATCTGATCTAATATTTTACTATTCTATTCCTAATATTTTTTCTAATCCCAAAATATCTTTTTCCAAACAAAACTCTTATTAGCTTCCTTTTTACTCCATATTCGTTTTTTCTACTTTTTTCTATAATGATAGTTTTAAATCAACTACATATTACAACCTCTGTTCTTATTTATATGTCATTCTTGTTAAAAAATAAATGTTTCTTAATACTTACTCTGTCCAAAATTACTTGTCCACTATACTATTTTGGGATGTTCAAATATACTTGACTACTTTATTTTTACAATGGATAATTTACACTTCATTCCTAATTTACTCTTATCATTAATTATAATTATTTCCCTATTACATTTTTCAAAACATTGGATTTATTATATGCAAATCTGATATAGTAAAATTATCTTTATATTTTTAGTTTTTTTAAGAAATGTGCAAAGTCAATAATGAACAAGCATTGTTGCACATAGAGAGTAATTATCATTTCACAAAAAAAAAATGCATAAATGACATTATTCTTACTATTTTACCTTTGATAGTTATTAAACTTGAAAATATATATTTGACTAGGGGTAACAAATGATTGGATTGAATTGAATTTGGATGGCTTGAATATGGATTGAGAAAAAATGATTTTGCTTACAATCCATCCAAATATAATATGGACAAATATGGATTTGATCAAATATGATTTGAAATTTATCAAAAAAATAATTTACCCTTCCCTACATGCCCCCCTCCCCCTCCCCCACCTTCCATCAACCTATATTTTTTTTTGGAAAAACAAAAAAAATATTGTTTTTCGAAAAGAAAAGAAAAGAGTTACCCCCTGCCCCCCGGGCACCCCCCTCCACCAACCTACCCCTAAGATTTTTTTGTTTTTCAAAAATAAAAAAAAATTATCCCCCCTCCCCAACCCCTACCTTCCACCAACTGACTCCTAAATTTTTTATTTTCCAAAAATTTTTTTTGTTACATTTCTCCTTACATGGACTGAATTTGAATTCTCATGTTAACCCATTTTGTCCATATTTGTATGAGTTTAAATAGGTTGAAGATCATATTAACCCTTTAAGAAAATGAAAGAAAATATGAGTGATCCATTTAATTTAATATGGGCAACATGGTTTTATTTCACTTATATGGACTGAAATTGTCAAACCTCTACACTACAACAAAAAATAATTTTTAGCGACATTAAATATTGACACTAATAAAGAGTGTTACAATTTTTACCGGCATTAGTTAAGTATCATTAGAACCAACGTCGCTAAAGGCTTTAGGGATATATAAAAAGAGTGACAATTGCTGCTAAAAATACATATTTAGTGTCTATTAAGAATTAAATATCGCTAATGTCATTTTTGTTATAGTACTATATTTAACCAACATAGAAATATCATAAAATTAATTCATATTCATTTATTAAAAAATTAACTTTTAAGAGAACAATAAATAAATTGCAATGACAAACTAGTTATATTCATTTATTAAAAAGTTAGACTTTTAAGAGAACACTAAATAAGTTCAATGACAAACTAGTTATCATACAAAATAATTTGAGCATAGTATAAAATTAATTTTAGTAGAAAACTTACTCTTTTATATCCAGGAAGTAGATGAGGAGGAATTTTGTAGAGATCTTCATCCACAGGTTTAGGGTTAGTGGGCCTCTGGGCTGTCTGTCTTTGAGGCCCACTTGTTTTCTCTACTTTTCCACCATACCTCTTCTTATTTATTGCTGCTCCTTTTGTCTGTATTATTTACAAATATTATATTAATTACTTCATATTCGTTTCTTTCATAATATTCATAAATAAACTGATATGCCTACCTTTTTTACGTACAATTTTGTTTTTGGAATGATTGTATAAAAGAACATCAAATATGTCGTTATTATAAACAGTACGTCCTCTTTGATTTGACTGAATATAAAATTTAAAAAATAAAAATAAAATTTTAAATTTTATAGTGTTAAATTAAAATTTTATGTAATTATTAAATTTTATGATCTTATACTTGTTATTTAGAATATTTTAAATTTTAGGAATCATGTAGTTAATACGAAATCACAATCTTTCCTTCTTAGATTTGTAATTATATCAATCATTTAAAAAATAATACAAATTAGATACATTAATGTGTAGCTCAGATACACTATAACATATACCAAATACATAAAAATTAACTCGGATAAATTATAGAATGAACTCGACACATAATTATGTAGTTTGGATACATTAATTACTGACTCGGATACATTAATATATAGCTCGAATACATTACAGAAATACGAAATTTCAAATTTTTTTAAAAATGTATGAAAATTAAAAATAAGAAAAACATAATTCATATTTTTAAATATTTTTTCTTAAATTTTATATTCTCAAATATACATACAACTTTGCTTTAAAAGAGTAATATATCAAAATAAATAGTCAAATAATGTGATTGATTATATTTAATGTACGAGTTATTACATAACATCCGATCTGCAGCAATGTTATTTCAAAAAAATTTGTAATCTCTTATAATTTTTGTATACCAAGTAGAAAATGGTAAATTTTAATGCCAAAAAAATTAAATTCTTATTTGATTGAGACAAGTTTAAATGTAGAACTGTCAATATAAGCTGGCCACTCCATCCGAGCTAAATGTCAAGTTGGGCTAACTCATTTTTTTATGTGGGACAGAAAACGTTCAGCCTAACCTATAAGTACGTGGGCTACAGGATTGCTGGGTCAGCCCACCTTTTTAAAAAATTATATATTTTTTGTAATTATTAAATTAAATTATAAATTACAATTTTAAAATATTATCATAAATATCAACAAAACAATATTACATGGTGTTAATGTTACTAATTGTTAATCAAATCTACAAATAAAATTATTTTTCTAATATTTATCAAGTTTTTTCTAAAAGTAAAAGTATAAATTTCTAAATAGAAATATTAACCTAATTGTTTTGTGTTTGTACTAACTTTAAATTTAAATCTTAATATTGTATTATATTTTTTAATTAATTTTTATTGACTCACAGACAGACTCTATCGATATTTCCCAAGCTCTTCAAATCAGCAAACTTATTCAGACCAAGCTAAAAAACCCTTTTCTTAAATGAGCTCCAAAAATCTTAATCTACCTCTCTTAAATCTCGAATTAGGCCAGATCGATCCAACAAACCTAACCAATATTGACGGCTCTATTTAAACGTAATCTCTAACATACCTAAATTGAGAAATAGTTAAACAAAATGACAATATGTTACTTTTCTTTTCACGAAAAAAGAAGGATATGCAAGTACTATAGCATTAATATTAGCATACCATATCACATGATAGACAGTTGGTGAAGATGTACATATATATTTGAATAATTGGCACTATGCATAAAAACACATCTCATTCCAAGTTCGAGGCAAATAATATTGCTAAAGTCAAGCATCAATATTTGACTTCCAAGTCCAATGTTGAAATGGGGTTGAGTTTCTTGGGATTTTTGCTACTTCCAATGACTCTTTTTGGTTCAGTATTCAAAGAAATGCCATTTTATTATTTTGACATAATAGTTGTTCTCTATGTTACTTAATTAAATTATTAGGTATACAATGTCAACATACTATCATGACTATATCATATATTTCTTTCTTGGGGTCCATATATTGGTCCAAGTATTAGTCACATCTGCAGACTATATTTGTTGTAATTTTGACTTTTAATAAGAACAAGAAATTATTTATTCCTTTTCCCTTTTACCTTATTCCTTTCATTTTTGAGCAACTATTTAATTTTAATTTTTCAATTGATATCGTTTGATACATTGTAATTTTTTTTTTTAGCTTCTTGAATTTATTTCAAATAAAAAATACAAATAAACTGATATAGCTTCTTAAATTCGTTTCAAATAAAAAATACAAACAAACTGATATAGCTTTTTGAATTCGTTTCAAATAAAAAATATAAACAAACTGATAGAGAGAATATTTTTCTCTTAATATATCTGTATTTAGTATCTCTAACATAGTATGATATATTAAATCAAGTTTATTATTTAATTGAGATAATGGTAAATATAGAAAAATATTTTAATTGTAAGGCTATTAAATATCTATCTTAGAAGTATGCAGAACCCCTCCAAAACAAATAATATATGGACTGAAGAAAGCATTTGGAGTTTGGTGTTTAAATTCTATATATATAACTTTGTCAATGATACTAACAAAACCTTTAATAAAATTAAAATTAAAATTAGTGTGAAAAATATATATGAAGGTTTTGTTTTTCCCAAACGTCTAAACTAAATCTTTAACATCATCCGCTCTTTACAAATACAAATAAAGCGTAAATACAAATACACACACCAAAGAAATCATAGTTATCATCAAGACCTCTTGTCCAAGGGGTGTCAAGCTTACATTTTTCTATTAAAAAATTAACGAAAGGAAAGAAGTATCGAAAACACGTGTAAATTATTAATTTATTTTAAATTATTGATAGCCTTAAAAATACGTCTCGTTTTGATTGACTAAACTTATAAGATACACCTCTAGCAAAGTGATATCAAATTCTTATAGGAGCAACAAACTCCTCTAAACGTGACGAGAATTTGAGGATATATTTCACTGATGTTACAAGATCATATATAAAATAGTTTGAGAATGAAATTAATAATTTTGACTCAGCCAATACATATCCAAAGATGCTAAAAGGGCAAAAATATACTAACCTTTGTGTGAGGAAGATTATTAGGGATAGCATAAAATTGAGTTTTGTGGAAATAGAGTTGTTGTGAAGAAGAATGATGAATCAAGCCAGCTTGTCTAGCAGATTCAAAATACTGAGTAATTGGCAGCTCATTTGCTTTATCCCAATCTCCAAATACTGGAATTTGAACTCCACTTGATCTTCTACATGACTCCTACATTAATATTTCTACATCAACAAAATGCTTTTATAGAAAATCAAATTATTGCATATAGAGATGATGAACTTACCATTTCTATCATCACCATACAATGAATTTAATATGGGGAAACAATTTCTTCTTCTTCAACTCTTGTCAGCTACAAGATGAAGTTTGGTTTGTTGGTTGTGTGAGTGGGACATGCCATGAGGAGCTACGTATCTATATATAATTCCTCTATTTTAATTTACTTTGAGTATTGTTACTTTTAAGTAGTTTTTCCGTTTTATTTTATGTGTCATTATTTGATATCACATGATATAAAAGAAAGATGTTATAAATTTCTGGTTTGAGATAGTTCTTTTTAAAAAAAAATATTTTTTAAAGATATTTGAATGAAAAATTTAAAATTAAATTCTTTTTGAAACGGATGAAAAAGAAATAAATAAAATGACACAAATGAATTTTTTAATATTTCATTTATCCCTAAGTACTTGTTCATTTTGACAAATCAAGAAATGACAAAAAAAATTATCTATTATATTTTCAATTAATTACTTTGGAAAAGATAGAACTTCTTAATTAATAGAAGTAAAAATGATAAATTCACATTGTCAATTTTTTTTTAATAGGTGTTCAATACAAAAGTGGACAAGTAATTAACGACAGACATCATATCTCAATTTATATAATATCGTTTGACTTGATGCAATTTTATTTTCTAAAAAAAATTGTAATCTAAAAACAAATCTAAAAGATTTTTTGTGATTGTAAATAATTTTATTAAGGTTAAACGAGAATTTTAAAATTAAATTATCTCTAATTACATAAATATAATATTTTTTGGGATAAACTAAAATAGATATATGTGCCACTAAATTGGGACTATGAAAATGATACTAGGGTTGGTACGATTTTTTTTTTAATTTGCTAACAATAAATAAATTATAATTTTAAGCATAAGGTCAAATATAAAGAAAGAGAAGGAGTAGATTTCAAATAAGGTTGGTGGTAGTACCATCTACATTTAAAATATCAAGTAAATGTTTCCCACCTTTACGAGAAAGTAATGAAAACAGCCTCCACCAAACGTTCCACTTTCAATATACCTATTTATTGAAAATAGAACTTTGAAATGTACTATGACATGGATTATACCTTTCTTTTTCACTATGAATTCATTTATTTATTTTTGACACAGTTTCAAAAATCTTTTTTTTTAATTTGCTAAAAATAAATAAATTAAAACAGGAAAAACAATAGAATTGATTGAAAAGTGGTTACAGAAGTATGTTGGAAAAAGAGATTGATTAATAATGTAAAAAGACAAAAGATTTTAAAAAAACAAAAAGTTGAAAAAAAAAAAAGGACAAAGAGAGTTGTCAGTGTTTAACGTGCATGTGAACAGTGGGGGAGTTGACAATATTTATATATGTCCTCGGTGCACCCATACTGGAGATGATCTGATCAGCGGCTTAGCCACGTGATGCCTAATTGGATATTTTTCGTTGAAAAAAATATATATTATATATGAGTAATGTAATATATAAAAATAATTAAATAATATATTTTAAATATAATAAATTATTTATAAAATTTTTAACTTCACTATTAGATTTAATCTACCTGTTCAACGCTAATTTCAGATGCACGCAACAACACACAAAAAGGCACCGTTTGTTGCGCCTAAAAGCTAGTAAGAAAGGCTATATTGTTGACCTAATTAAAAACAACATTTTTAACAATATAGTGAGTTTGGTTTGGTTGAAAATGTTTTTCATGTTTAATGATTTTTCAGCATTTGATAAGTAAATAATAAAAATATTATTTTAAAAATATTTATATACGATGAATCTAATTAAATACATAGTTTATAGGATTATTAAATACTGTTTTACTAATTTTTTGAAAGTGCAGTCACATGTAAACAAACACATATTACATCAAAATAAAGTCACAATCTAAAATTTTACATGTTACAATTGTTCGTTCCAAAACTTTTAGAAAAAAGAAACCTTCAAACAATCTCCGCACAAACTTAAGTGGAATTGGAAAAGGAACAAGGAGAAGAAGCAAAAGAAATGTCTGCAAGATGTTATGGAGGCGAGTAAAGACGGGGGGGGGGGGGGGGGGGATTCAGGGTGATATGGTCAAGGGGAGAAGGTTCGGCTGGTGGGCGGGTAGGGAAGAAATAATTAAATCAAACCCCGTATGAGTTAATTTAAAAAAAATAGTTTTTTTATAAAATAAAACCATTTTTAACTTCTAAGTTGAAAAATGAAAATTAGGGGAGTACTTAGGGAGTACCTACTTTTAACTTTTAATTTTCTTTAAGGTTATTTTAACTTATTTAAGTTACCGTAATTTTTTCAAACGCTCTCAAAAGTTAAAAATGTGATAAAAGTTTATTTGACCGACTTATAACCTAAATTCGAACAAGTTGTCATTCTGTAACTTATTTTTCCTACTTCTATTAAATATGCTTTTCTAAAAAAAATATTTTTTAAATAATTTGATCAATTAAACATAGAAAAATTCCGTCCATACCAAAAACACAAATATGACTTTTTCAAATGCCAACTCACTAATTCTAGTTCAATACATGATCTATGGTCCAATTGATTGCACATGTTTTTAGTTTCACACTGGTCAACCTGCGGAATGTGGTACGAAAAGAAATATTTTTTTAAAAAAAATCAATTTTCTCATGATTAATTGCTACGATTGAAAAATATGTTCATAGCGAAAACATTTTTTTTGAAAATTATTAAAATAGCTTCTATGGTAAAATCATTGTATAGGAAGATGAAAACTTTTGTGCTTACATACATAAGCACTTCTTCTAGCTCTTACACACAGCGGTGGACCCACATGCACTTTGGTGCATGTGCACCTAGTAACTTTTTTTTTTAAAATCGTATGTATATGTATAGACAGTTGATAAAATGAACATATGTTAAATTGTGCACCTTAATAACCAAAAGTTGCTCTGGGTACACTGGTAGAATGCGTGAATTCTTTGTGCAGTTTGATTTCCAGCGGAAGCAACAATTTTTTTGCTTTAAATTTTGAAGCATTTTCTCTGAGTTTATTATCTAAATGGTCCTTAATATATGGGGTTTCCTTATTTTGATCCTTAATATATTTTGCATGATCCATATAATCCTTAGGGGGCGTTTGGTAGGATGTATTAGAATAAATAATCCATGTATTAGATGTGGTATAATTTAATACCGTGTTTGGTAGGAATGTGAGCCTATGTATAACTAATCCATGGATTAGTTAATACATCCTACATGGTATTATGTGGTGTATTGCTAATACCTTCCATTTGGAGGTATTAGCTCTAATACCATGGACTATTCTAGGTAAAGACAAAAATACCCCTCAAATCTTTTTAATATTTAATTTATTTTTTTGATTTTATATTTTATATTTATACCAATAAAGTTATTTAAATAAATTAGCTTACAACTTTTATTATTTAGATATAATTTTTTATTTCTAAAATATGAATTAATTAATCTATTTATTATTAATATAAAATATTATAATCCGACTAATATGTTAATGTTGATGTATGAATTTAAGAACAATTCATAAGTAAAATATTGTCTTTTAATGAAAGTTCTTTAAACATTACATAAGTAGTCTAAAACAAGAGTGTGTATATATATACACACACACATCTCGAGTATAAAAATAGTTTAACTTATTTTTCTATATTTATTTTATATTTTTATTTTATTTTATGATAAAGAGTTCTTTAAAGTTTATTGATACAAAACAAAGTTCAATAAATTTTCTCTATAATCATTATAGTTGTGTGACCTTTTGAGTTATTAACTCTAATTTATTAAGATGAAAATTATTTACTCTCAAATAATTTAATTGAGAAAATAGTGAACATGACAATAAAAATTTTATTCTCCTAACTAGTTAAAAATGTTATAAAAAAATAATATTCTCCGTTAATTATCTACTTTGACTCAATTACATGAAATACAAAATCTCATAATAACTCAAGGGTATAATTGGAAAGTTTTTTTTAAAAAATATTTAAACCACACACAAAATTAGATAAGAAACAATGAACCAAACACTTGATAATAATAATCCCTGCATTACTAATCCCTGCATTGCTAATCCCTGCATTGCTAATCCCTGCATTACTAATCCCTGCATTATTCATTTTGTACCAAACGACCCCTTAATGTATTATAAAAAGTACTCAATTTGATCTTTTCCCTTAAAGTAAAAAGTCATCAAAATTTGTGTGTTAAGTTTAAACCTGAGTTCCACTGAAAATTAAATTCAAAAACTTTTTCGTTCCCCTTCTAAGCCATAGCCGAAAAGCTTGTCAAATTTTCTACTTCTTCATCTCAATCAAATTTCACTTTCTTAGATATTCCAAAGAATATACATAAAAAAGTGATTTGTGGCAAAAAATCAACCCCAAATTAAAACTCGTTTTTGCCGCCTCATTTGGCCCCACCCCCTTTCTTAACTACCCTTTTTGTAATCCGGTTTCATTCCTCTCTAATTGAATTTAAAAACAAATAATTTTCCCTACCAGAATTTTTAACAAAATATAAGGCTTCAAAATTAAAGTCATACTCCTATTATCTCTGTGTAAATTGGTAAGTTTTTCTATATAAGTTATTTTTTTACAATAATTTGTTGTTGATTCTTGTGCTTTGAGATGGATAGATTTTTGAAGAAAAATAGTTCTTCTTAACCAAGAGTTAGTTTCAGAGACATGGTATAAGAGTTCATTTTCTAGATGGTTGGAGTATAATATGAAAAAAAAGATGTATTTTGCTTATGTTGTTAACGTTACACTTGTTCTACTCCTAGCCTTACCATTGAGTCACTCATAGTAGTGCACCCCCTATCTTTAAATCTTGGTTCGCCTCTGCTTACACACTTTAGAAGAGAACCAGTGTTGTCTTTTAACTTGACTTCAAATTTGGATTTGGCTATAATAATTCTCAAAGCCTTCACCTGATTTCAGAAACCAAAAATCTTAAATACTTCATCCCTTGTTTTGTGCATCATTTTCAAAAGAAAAATACAAGTGTCTAGTGTGATTTTGCTCTATCATTCGGATTCGCGAGAAATCTGTAATTTTCATTGCCACTTCAACATAAATATTTTGCGTTTTAAGTAGGAAGATGTAATCTGAATCCTCGACAACTATGAGAAGATTATATTTCCTAAAGAAAACGCAAACAAGTTATGCGCTCGAAATAATTTTTCTTCTTTTGCATTTCTGTTTAAGTGTTGTTGTGCCCCATTATTCTTGCGAAGACGGATTTCAATATGTGACAGCTCTTTTAGGTGGTTTAGATGAGAAGAGTTCTCATATAACAAATTAAGATGCGTTAGGACACCATTCTAAACTAATTTACATATAACTTATGTTTAACTAGTCTACATCATAGAGATCGGGTACAGTTCAAGTTACCTCTTAAAAACACTTTTTGAGGTCCACAAATGTGGGTCTCTTT
Source organism: Solanum habrochaites (assembly GCA_027704765.1). Lineage (NCBI taxonomy): Eukaryota > Viridiplantae > Streptophyta > Magnoliopsida > Solanales > Solanaceae > Solanum > Solanum habrochaites. Next base: position 48,948,811 of record JAKWJA010002492.1, read on the forward strand.
GCTTGATTCATTTATGTGGGAAATCAAGTGATAAAGATAAAAGTTCAGTTTACTAAGCCAAAAATAGACGATCAAGTGTAATACATGAGTTCGAACATACGAATACTTAGTACTTAGCCTAAAACCCATGTTGAAATTCTAGCCATGGATGGTGTCCGTTCCATTAATTTAGAGAGATTATTTCATGTCTTAGTTCCATGAAGAATCTTCATGAGTCATGGAGCATGATACGAGCCATGGAAGGACCTCATGAGCTCAATCCTATAGAGGTTTTCATTTAGCATGAGTTCCACAGGCCGCTGCACAATCAACAAAATGGATTCTTGAATGAAATTAAAAAGGTGTCTAAATTTTCTGAGTTCCACGAAAGGATTCCATGGGTCGTGGATCACTTCATGAGTTGTGGATGGTCCTCATGGGCTCAACCTGACATAATTTTTTTAGAAGTTATTTACATCTCTTCTTTATTTCCTATGTCTTAACCTCAACATTTTAGCATCATTTTCGGAAGTATATCATGGTATTCCCTTAGATTTCTCCCATTTTCTCCCCAAACTTGTTTAGGGTTTAGGGTTTAGAGTTTAGGATTTAGGGCTTAGCGAAACTCAAAAAGACAAAAATCAAGGGCTTCAAGCTTCTCAATCAAACTCATTTCAAGAACTCTTGTTCTTCTAGGTATATGAGACTACCATTATGAGGAACTAAGGCATTCCTCATACCCTGTATTTACAACTTCAGTGAGTAAGATCAAAGCTAGGTATTTTATCCTATCACGATCCAAGAGTATCTCATAGAAGTGACATGGTGCCTAGAGCCATGAGTGATCCCAAACTAACCACATGACATAGCATGGCACTACGATATCATATGCAACTAAACCAACATTCAAATGCAAAATAAAGTATAAAATGACTAAACATGTAAAATAGAGAAAATCTAAATACAACGACTCATGATTGGAAATACTAATGTCTGAAATAGACTCTAACATAAGTGAGCCGCTAGGACAAATCCCTAGGTCGCTTAAATAGTCTGAAATGAAAGTAAGGCCCAAATGAACTTATGAAATCATAAGTGGTATGTCTCCAAACCATAAGGACTCACTAAAGTGCTGTAAGACTAATAAGATTTTGTACTAACCAAGCGCTTGATGAGATGTGTCAGAACCTATTGTCACGCCTCGAGCCTACACCCTAGACGTGACCTGCACCAGATTACCATTGTTGGCCTTGAGAGGACCCTTGGCCTGACTTACTTATCTCATCAGAAGACTTATATATAAGAAATATTTCTCATAAAATAACTTCAAATAGATTTCTGGGACAAAATGACACTTAAGTCTCACATACAATATATGAAATGCAATTAAAGAGAGACTAAAAAACTTAAACTGTCTAACTGTCTATAAAGCCTCTATCATACTAAGATGGATGTTGGTACATACACCACAACATCCTACAAGTAAAGACTAGAAAGCAATCACTACAAAAAACCCCAAATTACCAACAAATTTTACTAACAACTTAAGCTGGTTAGTATTATTACTAACAAATTGTCAACATATTTCTAACTGACTTATATTTTAAAACTTAGCAACGAAATTCTAAAAATTACCAATCAAAATCTTACTAACTAAGTATTTTAGATGGTAAATACGGCGGGAAAAAATGGCGCCAAATTTAGCAACATTCTATCAATGGATTACCAACTGAAATATTACTAATGCACACCTTTTGTTGGTAATATTACCAACGAAGTATATATTGGTTGGTAAATATGACCAAAAAATTGTTTATATAATTTATTAACATATTACCAATGAATTACTAACCAAACATTTACCAACGACTAGATTGTGTTGCTAAATTTACCAACCAAATATAAATATGTTGGTAAATTAGTAACAAAATGTAATTTGTTGGTAAACTTGCCAACCAATATCCAATTAGTTGGAAATTTTGCCGATGAATAAATATTGTAGTTAGTAAATTACTAACATCATTAAAATAGTTGGTAATATACCAACCGATCATTAATTAATTGATAAAATTTACCAACATATTAATTATTAGTTGGTAATATTGCATATGAATGTTTAGTTGAATAGTAACTATTAATAAATGTGATAAAATTTATTGGTAAATTATTAATTACTAATTTATATTTGAATAGTTGATAAATTTATTCATTGAAGTTAAATCTTTTGGTCAATTTATGTCTAATGTTGAGGCTTTCATATTCAGTTTGTGTCGTTAGACGTTTTAACTTTTAGTCAAAACTTGCCTTTGGTCAATATTTTTTGTAAAAGTGCTCAGATTAAAACTATGTCAGTTCTTTAGTTTTGAAAGACCATGTCATTTTTTATCTAACAGGAAGGTTTCAAGTTTTGAGGTTCTCATTTTTAATTTGTGCTGTTGATGTACCATGATTTCACGATACTTTTAATCCTTTTTCCTTAAGTTTTGTGTGTGTCTAAGACCTTTTTGTAGTAGTTTTAATGTATATTTCTCTTTGTTTGTAGGAGAACTGTCCAGAATGAAAACGCAGGAAGAACTGTGCCGAAATTGTAGAAGTGATGACCTACGGAGCTATCGACGGTCTGTAGGTGACAACCGTCGTCTGAAGAAAATGCTGTTGAAGGAAGATCAGGAAATTCTGACCAAGTGTGGGGCTACGGAAGCTATCGACGGACCGTCATCTCCACGATGGTCTGTCCTGCACATTCATCATTGCTAACAAAAAGTAGCCCAGTACCCGTCTTGAAAAGATTCTAAGTGTGGAGAAACGGAAGCCATCGATGGACCGTTGTGCACTCAATGGACCGTCATCCTGGTCCGTCGATGGTAACAGTGGGTTGGAGAAAAAATCAGCTGAAAAAGATTCTAAGTGTGGAACGACAAGAGGCCTCGATGGTCCGTCGTGGCCTTGACGGTCGGTTGGTCCGATCGTCGACTCAAACGCGTTTTTGGATAGATTTTCCTTAAATAGATTTCCTTTTTACGTTAGGAATTTTTTATTATAAATACTTGTAAAAACCTCATTTTTGGGGTTAGACTATTTGGTATTTTTCAGTTTTATTATCCTAGTTTTTGAACTTGTGATTTTGGGAAATATTCTACTTTCCGGAATTGTTTGTTGCAAGACTTTGATTTATTCAAGTAATTTTCTGGATTTTCTTCAATCTCATCAAAGTAAGTACATGAATTCTTGTCTAATCAATATGAATTGTGTAATTGTTAACATGGGTAACTAAATCCATAACTAGGGTTGTGGGAACCATGAGTAAATAGCAAGGTAAAAAATAAGTAAAATAACAATTCTAGAATAGTGTCTTGTATGTATTGATAATTCCTTCCTTTAGAAGTCTTTTTAACGAGTGCACGCGTTAGAACTCGCCTTATTGCTACTTGCCGGACCAAGGAGGTAGATAATAAGAAAAGAATTATCAACGTAGATTTAGTATACACTATCTAATAGGCTAGTGTCGATTGCTGCGAAGTAACAACTAAGCAATACATCGATTATCATGCTAAATATGAGGTAAAAGTAAGGTTTAGTAAACCATACACACGTAGCCGGCCCAAGGTGCGGAGTGAAATTCCCTAGTTGCCGGACCAAGGAATTAGGGATACATAACTTATCACTTTGCATGCAAGATATAGGAGAGGATTGTTATAGCTAAAATTACCGCGTTATGAACCTGTGGGGAACACTTATGCCTAGTTACTCTCATCACTTGATAAATATCAAATATTTGTACTTTCTACTTGTTTACTTAGAAATATTTAATTCCTTTGTTATTTAAAACCCCCTTTTTTATTACCTATTTTCGAAAAGGACTTGATTAAATAGAAGTAATTGTAGGTTAAAGTTAAGTCTAACTCATTTTCCTCGTGGGATCGACCTCAACCTCATAGTTGGGTTATTTACTTGATACGACCACTTATACTTCTTTTCAAGAAGTAAATTTGAGCGTATCAGCCGTTAGGTGTTTTAAATCTTTGTTTTGGCCAAAATCTGACTTTGGTCAATATTTTTGTGAACATGCTCAAATGGAAATTTCATCAGCGTAATTAACTCCAAAGGTCATATTTTATCTAACAGGATGGTTGGTTTGGATATTTAGGTTTTCATTTTTAGTGTGTGCCATTAGGTGTTTTAACTTATAAATTTTGGCCAAAATTTAATTTTGGTCAATATATTTGATAAACATGTTTAGATTAAAATTTTGTTAGTGTAGTTAGATTTGGCAGGTCATTTTTTATGTAATAAGACAGGGCGTTCGGGTTTTTAGGCTTCCGTTTTTAGCTTGTGTCATTAGATATTTTGACTTTTAAGTTTTGGCCAAACGAAACTTTCGTCTATATTTTTGGTAATCATGCTCGAATTGAATTCTTTTCACCGCCTTTAGCCATACAAGTTCATTTTGATTTCATAGGATGGTTGGTTCAGATTTTGAGACTTTTACTTTCAGTTCGTATCGTGAAGCATTTTAACTTTTGGCTAAAATTTAAATCGATTTTTTTGAGAAACATACTCAAATTTGAATTTCGTAAGCACAGTTTGCTTTGGAAGGTTATTTCTCATCTTATAGGGAGGATGATTTGGATTTTTAGGTTTTCATATTCAGTTTATACCTTACGCTTTTTAACTTTTAACTTTTGGCCAAAATTTAACTTTGCGTAATATTTTTTGTGAACGTGCTCTGATGAGAATTTTATCAGCATGATAAGCTTTCGGAAGGTCATTTTCATATCTTATAGGATGGTTGGTTCAGGTTTTGAGGCTTCCATATCCACTTTGTGTTGTTAGGCGTTTTAACTTTTAAGATTTGATCAACAATTAGATTTGGTAAATATTTTTGATAAACCTGCCCAAATTATTTTTTTGATATAATGATATGTGTTATATTGATATTCTTAACATGTTATCATAAATTTTGCATTGTTTCATTCAAATATGATTTCTAAAATCAAGATTAATATTTTTGGATTTATATTAGTGCTCTTAGATTTTTAAACGCAATAAATTATAAATATTTCACTATTGAATAATCATTTAGTTAATAATATTTTGAACATATTGTCAATCAATTACTAACCTAAAATTAAACTTGAATGATATATTACCAACAATAAAAAATAATCAATTAGAAAAACAAATTATCATACTAACGTATTTAAACTTTATTACCAGCAAGGGTTGTGGTGGAATGGTAAGTACTCCTCATTCTTAATCAAGAGGTCTCGAGTTCTATTCTCCCTGGGTAAAGGGTTGCATTTGTTAGGGAGTGCTTTGCTTTACTCCTAATGGAAAACCCGGCGTGAATCCGGATATAGTCGGGCTAGGACACCGGATGGGAAGCTAAAAAAAGTATTTAAGCCAACCAATTCAATTGAATCATGAAGAAAAAAATTTACTAAGTTCTTTTGAATTTGTTAGTACTTTATGAACGATATACTAACTAAAATTAGTTGGTAGGGACATGTTTCAAAATTTTGTTACAACATTTTTGGGTGTTTACATATAGATTTTTTTTGGGTAAGTTTACCAACAAATTAAAATCAGTTGGTAATATTTAGTGACAAGATTCTTAGCAACGAATTAATATAAGTTGAGATTTAGTTGTTAACTCAATTTTCCAACTGATTTGATCAATTTACCAACAAATTTTTGTGTTGGTAATTGAGATTCTTTTTGTAGTAAATAAAAGAGTTCTCTGGAATGCAAGGAGACTCACCACTGACTCTGAGAGCTCAAACTGGATCAACGAAGCGCTGGATGCTGATCCTGGTTACCTGCACCTGCATCATAAGACGATGAAGACAAACTGACATCAGTACATTGAATGTATGAGTATGCGAGTTGGAATGCTAAACAACAACTTAAGCTCGAAAAGAATAGGAAGAAATACTTACATTGACTCTGCTCAACTCATGAAATACTGAACTTAATATAAAGCAATAATGACACATGCAATATATATAAAGCTAGTAAAATAGTGTAAACAACTTTGTTCTTTAAGGAAAATGCAATTAAAAACTCAACTTTACTTATATATGAAAGTAATATAGTTTCTGTGGGAGATTATCTAACCGACAACCACGACTATGAGCTTAAGTGGTAATACAACATCTTCCCCACGCTGCTAGAATTCTCCAATACTTTGCCATCTCATAGAACTCCTTAACGTAGTAGATCCACTAGCTTAAATTACGTGATCATCTAATAAGTACAATTCGTTAACACCCATGATGACTACATGGATGGAGAATTGAGTTAATATGAACTCTCATTCCCACATGAATGCTCAGTACTACTCCGAAAACATACTTTAGCTCATGCTTTTAAAATAACTTCCTTTCTTTGGGTTGAGATAATATCTCAACACTTAGCTTTTAAAAAGCTCTCTTGGAATCAATATTCCCTTTTCTTATTCAAAACACTCTTGGGAAATCTTACTTTCCTCTTATCATAAATGTGAATACATTTATAAAATTTTAGGGAATACCTTGTTCCCTTATAACTTTTGGGAAATGAAAATAACTCTTTACTCTTTACTTAGCTTGAAACTTGAGTCTTAAATAAACTATTAGGGATACTTAGTTCCCATATATTTCTTGAAGGAAAGACTTCAACTTTTCCTCTTTACTTTAACTTGGAATTTTAGCCTTAAAACGAAGTTTAAACTTTTAATAAAGACTCTTGAAAATCTTTAAGAACTTTGCTTTGGACTAGCTTCTTAACTTCCTTGACTTTGATCTTAGCTTTCCTTGAATGAATTATGAATTCAACGTTATGATTCATATTTTTGGTGATTTCTAGGTGTTTAGGAATCATTTAAAGCAATTATAATAACTGGAGAGTGTTAGTATACCTTAGAAGGACTTAACTAGGTTAAACTAAGAAAATTGGGCGAAAGACGCCGACTCCGGCGCATTCAGGCTGCGTCGCGCCAGGCCTTAGTGTTAGATGTCAGTTTCTGGCGCACTGCAGGCATGACGCGCCTGGCTTTGCCCAGGTGCATCTGATGAATTTTTCAACTCATTTTTCATCTCCAAATCCCCCAACTCTTTCACCAAACACTTGGGACCGTTTCTACCCTCAATACCCACTGGATGCAACTCGGAAATAACCCGGATAAATAAAAATCAAACAACAATAGGCATCGAACAATTCAATCAACGAGAATTCAACATTTTTCTTCAAGAACGTCACCTTTTAAATGTAAGAAACTCATAAATCGCTGAATTGAAACAAATTGATATGTGAGTGAAATAACCCAAAACAAACGATCTCACATACCTTGATAGGGATCAAACCCCACGAAATCCACTCGTAGTTCTTGATGTTCTTTGCGAATTCTTGACTTTTCACCATTCTCTTCTTTTTTTCTCTATTATCCCAGCCCTAAGCGTGAATTTGATTTTCCAAAACTGAGTTAAGGATTATTCTTACCCCAAATAAACCCTTAAAACGAATTAGTAAAATGAGTGGTGAAAAGACTAGTTTGCCCTTCCTTAAATCCAGAATTTGACTTTCCTTGCTTTAACAACCCAACTTCCGATAGACATATCTCCCTCATACCGCATCGAAAATGCTCAAACTTGGCGGCGTTGGAAAGATCACTCCAAGGGATTTTCAATAATATCAAGAACTACCTCTACCTCATCCTAAGCTAGGAGTTATGACTGTTTGAGAATGACCAAAACTCACTTTCGTAACTTGGACAATTTTCCATATTTTCCTTTTCTTTCCAAAAATGAATAGTTTTAGTTTCTTAGCTTATTCCTAGCTAATTCAAATATGTGAGATGTTACACCTATATTATTAAACAATATAGGCAAAAAAGTATGCGGTCAATACTCAAATATACTAAATAAGGGGAAATGCATACATTTGACATAATTACTCGATAAATCTGTAAGACATTATAATATAATTACCAAGTAAACGTAACATGAAAACTAATAATATGATTTTGAAAACATAACACAAGGTCATGCAATATTCTGAAAATTATAACATAAGTGGGATATACCACTGACCGATATAAACCATGTTATCTGCAACATGTATTTCAGTGTTCTTCTCCAAAATCAAAAAGAGAGTTTCCTACTTGCCAACATAAGGACCATGAGTCTGAGCTAAGGTGGATCCACTTGCTAAAGCCCGTATAGACTAAGTCCTATAAAGGCACATAGTTCTTGGACTTAGGAATTTCTACTAAAAGTGCACGAACTCTAAACAAAAATCTTCATCTCAAAAGTTTACTCGGTGCTAAGTATACTCTAAAAAAATATGTATAAACATAGAAACAATACGAATATGTTAATACTAAACCATTCATGTAAACTTTTATAACATAAGCAGCTCCTTAAAAATTGTGATAACATACATAATCTGAGAGACAATTTATCAGAAAGTACCAAAATCAGGATAATCATATAAACATAATGATACTTTATATGTGGAAGATATCATAATTATGATCACAAAAATACTTTCATGTTATTGGTTCATTAAAATATCATCAAAATCATTGATTATAATCAATTCATTCATAGTAACGTCATCCATGGAGGAAAAACTAAAATTCAATAAGACTCCATAAGATATCACGAAACCAAAAATGTGATACGATCATATTTTGATAAATTAGGATTTCTTTGTAACTCAATAGGTGATGAAGGACCAATTGATAAATCTTCCATATACTTTGATAGAAGCCCTAGGTAAATTTTTCATTGGTTGTTTGAGATCTTGAAATGCTAGATTGCTTGAAGGAGAGGACTTGAGAGACAGAAAATTGGAATTTTGGAGAATGAGAGGGTATGGGGTGGTTAGAGGTCTTAGAAATGAGCTATACTCTTTAAAATAAGCCCAAAATGAAATAATATAGAAACTTAAAGTGTGAAAAGACCTATTTAACCCTAAGAATAACTATCGAATTAGTAACCATGGGACTATCCACGTATAAAATCCTATAACCTTATACAGTTCGTGAAATGGTCAATAAAAGATAAGAGGAAAAATTTGAAGATTTGAAGTTATCATTTCATAGATCCTTCTATGGTAACTATGGTCCTTTAATTCTCTCATCCTATTCAAATCTTTTTGAGTCGTAAAACCTTCTTTCAACCTAGTAAATGTAGCCCAATATCCTAAAATTAGTAGTTTTGATCTACATATTCATCCACAGCCAGTGGAACCATCCACAAGTCGTAAAATCATTTGTCTTGTCAATATAAAAAAAACTTGTTTTAGATGTTTCACAACATGGTCAACGGTCTGTGAAATTTTATATGTACTATACAACCATCTGGAAACCTGAGTTAGAGTGTTCCAAAATCTGAGGTTTCTTTAATGTAATACTCCAAAAGTCTAAGACGTGTTCTAGGGACTAACGTAGGTGCAAAGAGGTTTAGACACTGTTTAAGGTCATAAATAATGAATATATATCATTTAGGAAGTTTAGGAATCAAAACGTCAAAGAACGTCCATGACGTTGGAAAACTAGGTTAATGAGGTGCTAATGTGCCTTAGCCTATTTGACTAAGTTTTAGGAATTAGAAAATGATGAATTTTGATAAAAAGAGTGTCTAACGCATATTAGGGTTAGTTTATAGTTGAAACTTTTGGGCACGACACCCCAAGGACCAACCAAGGTCCCTTGAGGAGGACCCTTGCAACCTATATAAAGACCATAAGCTAATTAAACTAACCGAAGCCCTCATAATTCCCCAAACCCAAATACCTCCTCCTTCTCTCTTCTTTCTCTCTCCCAAGTTGAAGAACACCATAGAAGGAAACCTCAAGAGGGTTATAGGGATTCTAAAGACCAAAGTTTCTTCATCAAACTTCATCAATAAACAAGGTATGAGATCCCTTTCACCTTTGAGACTTCTTTCCCCAAAGGGTTCCATCAAATTTGATTTCAAAAGTATGAAATTCAAGAGGGTTTTCATCCAATACGAAATTGATCTTGTGAATTGATTTTTTCATCATTTATTTTTGATCTTATGAGTATATGAACATGTATTATGACTCAATTATGGGTTTTCTTGATATATTGGTCTCAATTTTAGAAGATGACCTTTCCCCTTAACCTTAGGTTGTGATCTTGAATTGAATTGTGTAGTATTGATTCAATTGGCTTGGTTAGTGAGTAGATTGTGATATATTGTAGTCCTACCATGCTAGTTATTTAGTAATTGATCTAGGTTGTTGTGAATACGGGGGTCTAGACCCTAGTCGATACCGGCATCATTGACCTCTTAAAGGTCGCAGACAAGCCTACTTATGTCGTCATTACATTCGTTCGGTTAATTTTAGCCGAAAATTTGAAACTTTTTGTTTTGTTTGAAGTGTACATAGACTTCATAGTTATAACATGCACACGCGTATAAAGAAGTTCATTTCTTATGTGTATTAACCAACTAATACAGAATCATTCAATCTTCAAATAAATAGTCTTATAACATAAGTAACAATTGCCAAAATGGCACCATTACATAAGTCTAAACAAAATAGGAAACAAATAGTAGTGTAACATACTCCACTAGCTTGAACCTATTACTAAGCTCGAAACATAATGGCAGGCATCCTCGACTGCATGAAGACTTGGAATGCATGATAACCTACCAAGTCCGGATGAAAGATCTGATGTCAGAACAGCTGCAACGAATGTCTTCAACGTCCTCTTGAACCTTCACCTAAAATAGTATAATGTATGAGATTAGTACTCACTTGTACTAAGTATGAGTTGATTCAAGTACACACCAAGAACATGCATGATTAAGAAGATATCTCTACTAACGATATGAATTATGGAAAGCCAAGTTAGTTGGACTTGCCAAATCAGATTAGGAAAGTCAAGCTATGAGAGTAACATGCATCATCATTCTTTTCATATTGCACACAACACACAACATATTTCATATAGCAAGCACATATATCACATTTCATTCATTATATACCATGAGACCTTGGAACCACAGATTTAATATTAGGACTTCTTAAATGAGGGCTCAACATATGAGACCTCAACTTGGGAGCCTTATTTAACAAAAACAAAGTCTTCTTCTTTCATTCATACGTACGTCACATTATTCATTTCATTCATTTGTAGGCTGATGTAAACTACATCTATACCTAGGATGAAGTTTAAGACTCTCATCGGGATCATGAAGTGCAATGAACAAGAATGACCTACTGTCATTACCTGAATCTGATTTCACCTCACGATTGTCTTGCATATACATCTTTAGTATCATTCATTTCATTATCTTTCATACTTTGAGGAACTCTTACTTTAATTGACATAGATCATGTGAGCATCATGAAATCCGGTGTCTTCCCCACACCGAAAAGAGGTGGAGTCACTGGCCAAGGTGAAACCAAAACATCCTTAGCTTGCTTAGGTGGAAAACCACTGGCTAGTTCCCTATGTTGGCAGCATAGTTCAAAGACTAGGAGAATTAGGAAGAATCATACCCACCTTGGTGGACAGTCTCATCTAATGAGAATTACGTGAACCTTCGCCCTTCCCGAAAGAAGGCATCACCACTCATATCTAGCCTATCGGTGCTCCGTTTAAAGTTCCTATTTACAATCAACTCATACATCATCAAAGCTTGCTTCTAGCATGAGTTAGTCATAGCTCATTAGATGATTTATCATCTCTTCTTTACGTAGTAAGTGGGAATTGGCCTTATACTTACATATAGAGTGTGGTTGAGACTTGTCTCTTAATATTCAATACTCTCTTAGGTGAGTACTTTTGGTGACATTATATTGGCGTAGGTACAACTTGTCTCACTTGCACTAGCCTTATATTGTGGTGCCACCCTATTCTTTCTTAGCATCTTTTTGTTTCATCCTTACTCACCTTTCATTATTTGTTCATCGGATAATATATACATGCTCTTTTGGAATTTACATGGAGGGACATTGATTTTAGGCGTAGATACGACTTGTCTCACTTGTACTAGCCTATCCTCATGTAGCCACTCTTTCTTTGCTTATTCATCGATAATCATAAATATACTTTCTTAGAAATTTCATTTAGTGACATTGAGTTTTAGGCGTAGGTGCACCTTGTCTCACTATTCATTTTAGCCTCTTATCATGTTGTCACTATTTTCATTAGCTTTAGCATATTAGCTTTTCATAATTACTCACCCCATTACATGAATGTTCATTTCATCATATGGCAATGCACTTGGCCTTTTAGTGTGTTTCACACTCTTACTTAACCCCCCATGGAGTCACATCACATCATCATATACATCTTAGGATCACTTACTTTTAAACGTATGCTGGACTTATGAATCCATACTTACAAGCCATGAGGCTTCATTCATAATTCGTCAAAGTGACTCATACTTACCCAATATTATATGGTACAATACTTATGCATCTTGTAAGTATGCCAAGGTCTCGAGTTCGATTCGTATGGGAAGTATTCATTAAATATTTATTCACGTAAGACTTATGTATCAATACGGAATTGGGCAAGGGAATCTGGTTTCGAATCCCTTGAGCAACACTTAGTCACATATTAAATTTTTGATTTATATTTTTCAGCTTGGAGACTTGAGGTCGAATCCCAACACCTACAAATTTTTTTTTTGTAAATCGCTGCTACAGTAGCGATCTTTTTCCTTTCTTTTTCTTTCCTCTCTTTTTTGATGGAGACTAAGAGGATGTGGGATCGATCCCCCACAACCTCATTTTATTTTTCTCCTAGCTTCCTCACCTATCCGAGAGGTTGTGGGTTCGATTACCACACCCCTTATTTTATTTTTCTTTCATTTTTGTCCCATCTCCCTCATCTATCCAAGAGGTTGTGGGTTCTATCCCCACACACCTCATTTTTTTAAATTCTTTTCCTCTTTCATTCCTTCACTTGAGACTTACCCCATTTAGGATCCGCCTTACCTTATTTTTATCATTGTCTTGCATATGGTGAGGTCTTGGGTTCAATCCCTAATGACCTCACATCTTAAATATTTTTTAAAAATTTCAGCATCTCACTTGTTGCTTAGCCGAGACCAATCTGAAAATTCGATCACGTTTTTAGTCCATTTTTTCATCATTTGTACATTAGATCCTTATGTAATTTCTGGATATTTCATACATTATTATGTGCATCTTTTCCAAGTAATCTTATAAATAAACACAAGGCTTTAACATGCCATTTTCATGCTCGAAAACATGCCCAAGAACACGGCTACACACACATTGCACATATTTTCATCATCACATAATTCCGAACATACATACATGAACATAATCATCACGAAAACACATTATATCCCTAATTACTACCAGCAAACATACCCAACATACAACAATCGATGGGAGCTAGTGACAGGGACATGCAAAGGGGGACATTCCTAGTTTTCAAATTAGAATTTGACTGAATCTTAGGGTTCTCTTTGGAAAGGGACCAAGAGGAAGAAAACCCATACCTTTTGTCGAACAACACCCTTCAAATCTTCTCCAATGGCAGCCAACTCCACGATACCAAAGCCTCACCACCAAACTTCAAGCACAACCCGTCAAGAACAATGTTTTTGCTTTTCGTTTTCAGTTTATTTTTTCTTTTAAGTTATTGTGTGCAAGTTCTTCAAGTTATGAAATTTGTTTTTTTTGTTCCTTTTGCTGATAAATAACGTCAAAAGAGAGTTGAGAAAGTCGTGAGAATGAGAGTGGAGAGAGATGAGAGTAAGTGTAGGAGTTTTAGTTGAAGACTTAGTAAAACTAGGACTCCTTTTTATTTATTAATTAAAAATATGATTTTTTAAGGTTTAGGTGAAATGAATCATCATGCCCTTACATAAATCAGATAACTAATATTATTTAGTTCAAGTTAAATCCTAACTCACGAAAATGAGTCAATTCGGGTTAATCCTACCCGAATTTTATCCACTCCTTATATTAGTTAATTAATTAATTAAATATTTAGGGTAATTAAAATACCACCCTTAGCCTTGAAAATACCATTTTACCGTTAGACCCTCCAAACTTATGATTACCCCTTTCAAGTACGGTTAAGACTCATCGGGGTGAATCTTAATATTAGGGTGTCCTACATGGCTGGACCTAACCTTGCCTAGCTCAACTAACTTACTAAGTTTGTTGGCTTGGCTGATGCATATGTTCAGAGGTCTGGTTCCACACACATCAATCCGTGTAAACCCGGTCTAATCTAGGCATTGTTAAGCATTACTTAGTATAGTAAATTTTGTATAGTTAAAGTTGTGAAGTAGTATATGAATTTGACATAAGTTTCTAATATTAATCTATGAACTGGTGATGGATTGTTGTATACTGCTTCAATTGACTTCATTATCATGTTGGTTACTATTATGTGATGGTATTATACCCATTATTAGGTTGAATTGAGGAGTTGATGGTAAGACCTTGATAATGACATTATGAGACTATGGTAAGTCTTGTAATCTCAATCTTTACTTCAATTATGGTTACTTGTGATTAAGTGATGTTGTTATATTGAAGTATACCTTATATTAAGATTGAAAGGGTTGATATAATGTTGAATTAAAATGTCTTGACTATGGTTTGTGAGGTGTTGGCTAAGATGTAAATGTTATAAGGATGGTGATAACTTACCAATGTGCCTTATCATGAATGATTATGTAAATGTGCTAACTTTACATGTATGAACTATAATGAAAGGAAAACACTCATGCAATTATTATTGATCTATGATGATGATGATCATATAAGGGATAGAATCTATGACCTACATTAATCTATGATGATTAATAAAGACATTAAAGACATTTCAAAAGGGACTCTATCTTAGCACATAATGAACTAGTGTGAGGAGTGTCCCTTCCCACATAGGGAAGGTAGGATCACTAATAAACTCATGAGACTGGAGACTATAATGCATGTAGCATAAAGAGGGTTCCAACTATATCTCTTAGTTCTTTAACTATGCTGTCCCCATAGAAATACTAGCTAGTGGATCCACGTAGTTGCTATGTTTTTGTTTTGGTACTACCCTAGAAAGTAGTATGCCTTCTTTCGATGTAGGGCTCCATGACACTGAATTACACATTAGCTCATGTGGTCAATGTCGGTTAAAGCAAGATGTTCCCAAAAGGTAAAATGAACTAAAGAAATGAACTCTAACTAGGATAATCTAAAGGGTTTAGCTTAGTCTAGGTAGGGGTATGGGACTCTACCTAAACATTGCACTAGTTAGTCTTGAGAGAAGTCTAAGGAGGATGTTCTTATATATGTATATGCTTATAATTATACATGATATGCATATGATGATCTTGCATACTGATGATACTACATGATGATTGGTTTCACTTATGAACATGTGTTGGTCTCCATTGCTAAAGTATGATGATATGAACTCTTGATGATATGCTATGCAAAGTTGGACATTGGTTATGAATCTTGTTGGGTTTAATTGATTGAGTAAGGTTATGAGGCTTTGCTTATTCATAACACTAGTTTACTTAATAAGGGTTCATGGGTAATTGTCTTACTTTGGTTATGTTGTAATGAACTCTTATCCATACTTGTTGTTTTATAACTTGATGATAGAGTTGTCTTGATTATGTGCTCAATTATGTGGTATGCATGTTGGCTTGACTAGACTTAGTATTTTTGGTCTTCTGAGGTACATGATCTTGACTTAATAAATATGTCTTATTGATTGGTATGGTATTCTTTAATGTGCATAGGGATTTTCAAAGTAAATTGCATACTTTAATGAAATGTCCCCTTTTTGCATGATTTTATGATATGTGTGCATATGGTCTCATACTTAGTACATGTGATGTGCTAACCATTTTATCCCTTTTCCCTAACATTTTAGATTCCGATCGTTGAAGGGATTTTGAGACGACTTTGAAGGAAGACTTGGAATTCTCACCCATCCAAGTTTGGTAGGTCCTCACTTTCCGAGGGCAATTCCACTATCAAGCTTATGATGTTGTTCTAGTTAGAAGACTTTTAGTTCTTTCCTTTTAATTGAGTACTGAAGATTGTATAGCCAATATGTGGCTCTTATTGTTTTGTTGTATGGGCTATGCCCAATTGTTATATTCATGTTTAGATGGTTATGAGATGAGACATCCGTTTAAGACTATGTTAAGTATCCTATATATCTATATGCAATAAATGTATAAGACTATGTAATCTTCTTATACGAAGGGTCTATATATACTCGATATGACTATATTACGTGTATGTAAACCTCAAGATAGATATAGAGAAGTTCTAAATTTTTCACATTTTTAACCTATGAATGTAATAATGTAAGCTAAGAGGCTAGTCTTAGTCCTCAAAGAGGACGCCAACGCCGATTACGTCTAGGGGTGCTCCCCAGATGTGACATTCATGGGTGGCTTCCATAGACCATGAAATTTTATACGGTCCCTGAACTTCCCTCTTTAAATTAAATTGTAGAAGACTTCGACAATTTTTTCTTAAATTTTTCATTTTATCTGAGTTATTTACTTTTGAGGTGTTACAATATAACCCCTTTGGAAACATTCATACTTGAATAAATTTTAAGTAGGCATGGAAAGATAAGGGGAAAAATCTACGACCCAACATGAATGCAAAGAACACATAAACGGAAGGAGTGACTAATTCCGAACTAAAATATGAAGTTTAAAACTGATTTATCTGAAACGTATGAATCCAAAGAGTATAATGAGGAACTCATACCTCATGCTAAAACTTAATAAAAAAGGAGAGAGATAGCGGTACTTGGACTATCGGTTTTAGCCTTCCTAGTAGCACTCTCAACAAACTAATTTCTTCAAACGAGTTTCAATGAAGTAACTTCTTTATTTATTAACTTACAAACATGTAAATCAGGAATCTCAACATAGACCTCTTTATAAGAGAGACTTTGCTTCGCACAGACATTCTCTAGAGGCGCAATTGTAGTTGTCACACCGATTCACCATTCAGTAAAGACACACGAAACATCGGATTTACCAATGCTGAATCTGAAGGCAAATCCTTTTTATAATCCATATTACTGAAATACCTCAAAATCTGATATGGTCTATATCACGGGGACAAAGATTCCTTCTCTTACGATACCCCATTACCCTCTTTATGGATGAGGATTTCAAGTAAAACTTATCATCAACGACAAATTCAAGATCTGTCATTCTTACATCCACATAAGTTTCTATTACTCTGAATTATATTCAACCTATCCCTAATAAGGTATGAAACATTTTCCACAACCTCATGAGTTGACTCGGGCCCTGTAAAATCTATCTCACCAATTTCAACCAATCAATAAAAGACTACACATCCTACCATAGTGAGCCTCAAACAGAACCATGTGAATATTCGAGTGATAACTAATATTATAATCAAATTTGATAAAAGGAAAATGATCACAATCATCATTGAATTCAATCACAGAACTTCTCAACATATCTTCTAAAGTACGAATAGTTCGTTCAGCCTGGCCATATGTTTGTGGGTGAAAACTATGCTAAGCTTAACTTGAGTACCAATAACTATCTGAAATGATCACTAAAACTTAGAGGTGAACTCGGTACCTCGGTCAGAAATGCATAGTGTGAAACTTAACCATCTCTTGAATATAAATCCAAGCATAGTTCTCACTTGAATAAGAAGTTTTCATAGGAAGAAAATGCATTGATTTATTCATTCGATGTAAAACTGCCCAAATAGAATCATGCTGTTGATGAGTGCAGGGAAAATCCATTATGAAGTGTAACACGCCACTATTTGAAATAACTAGAAATAACTAAAATTTCAAAGAAACTATTTTTGGAAATAATAAAATGGAAAAGGGACTAAAATACCCTTGAAGTATTGAAAATGGTACAAAATTACCCTTCATCCACCTATTGGCTCCAAAATGCCCTTTTCATCCACCTATTGACTTCAAAATACCCTTGTTATCCAGCTTTGGTTTTAAAATTGACCAATTCTTTAATTGTTTCAAAATTAAACTCTTTAAATGTTTTTTAAAATACTTGACGTTCAACTATTGGTTATAATTTAATTTATTAATATAATTTATGAACCAACCCACTACCCACTCATTACTAACTAAATCCCACCCAATTAATAATTCAATTATAATATCAAAATTGTCATAAACCCTACTAAAACACGATGAAATTATAGATTCCTGAAAATGACAATCAAAATTATTCGAGTCCAATTCGAAGCCCTAATTATATTTAGGTTGAGCCGCTTATTTAGGAGGATACTTTCAATAGGATTCTCTTTCAATATTGAATTAGAAATTTATGATTAAAGGTAAAGTAGTAATACATCCTGAATTAATTCATGCACTTTTTTGAAATATATCTTTATAAATATTTATGATTTGTTTTAAAACCTTTAATATATTATTTTGTAAAAAAGTTACCTATGAAGTAACATCACATAATTGAGACGTAAAAATAATTAAGATGAACATAGTCTGACTATTAAGTTTATCGATAATTTTTATTTAGACACTTGAATGTATGATAATTTACTTCTATAGATATTTTCCCCTCAAATTTTTAAAAAAACTGAACTGGCAGTAGCTTTTCTGTTGTTGCATTAGCAATGTGATGGGTTTATTAATTTGGAGGGGTTTAATTAGTAATGGGTGGGTAGTGGATTGATTTATAAATTATACTAATAAGTTAAATTATAAAAAATAGTTAAGCGCCACGCAATTAAAAAAATATTTAAATAGTTTTAATATAAAACCGTTAAATAAGTAGTCAATTTTGAACCAAAAGGTAGATGACAAGGGTATTTTAGACCCGATATGTGGGTGAGAAGGGTATTTTGGAGGCAATAGGTCGATGGATGGTAATTTTGTACCATTTCCAATACTTTGAGGGTATTTTAGGCCCTTTTCCGATAATAAAATTTGGAAAGTTTGACAAGTTAAGCTAAGTGAGTTTTGGGTATATTTTAAACGATCATAACTCCTAGCACTTAATTATTTAGGTGCACCGCAATATATTTTAGGAAATATCTATATATTATCTTTCCAACGCCACTAAATTTTCTAATTTTTCAGTTTGTTAAGGGATATATACCCATTTGAAGTCGGGCTATTGATATAAGTAAAGTCAAAAGCAAGATTTTAGAAGGGTATTATGGTCTTTTCACTACCTAATCAATTAAATATGGTTTTAGTAAATTATTTGGGGGTCTAAACTGAGTTAGTTCAATTTTCACACTCAAATTTCACGCTAGATATTTTAGAGAAAGAACTCAAGAAGAGAAAAGTCAAGTGTTCTTTGATATTTCTTGTTGAATCGAAGTCGTTTCGCCAAGGTTGATCCCTAAAGAGTTATGTGAGACTTTCGTAGCGTTGGGTTCGTTCACCGTCACATCAATCATGTTTATTTCAGTGAAATTCATTCTAGATAGTTGAAAGTATGATGTTCTTGAATTATGTTCTTGAAATTGTCTTTCTTTCCTGAGTTTAGATAGATTGATGAGTTCTTGAGGAAATTTTGTCGAGAATGAGTATATGAATATAAAGAGGAATTTAGAAAAAGAGTCAAATTTAGGCAAACTGCAGTTAGAAAATTAATAAGGAAATAGTTGTTCATTAGAGTTAGACCTTTTTTCATAGCGTCGCGGAACGGTCACGGACCCTTTTGCCTCAAAATTTATTTCATGACCAAATTCAAATGCATCTCCGTGTCGCGGACTTACTTCTAGACAATAATTTTTTGACTATTTTTCATGTTTTACTATCTAAAAACACTCCTAAACATCATGAGATCTTTCCTATCACAAATAACAATTCTTAAATCCATAAATACTAATTGAAAGAAAGTTAAGAGCCAAGTCTAGAGAGTTTTTAGAGTCTTTTCAAAAGTCTATTGTAAATGATTTGAAATTGTTTTAAGACTTGAGTTTTGATTTAAGTAAGACTAACAAATGAAGTTCATTTATTGAAAAAGAGTATACAAGAACTAAGTATTCTCAAAGAGTAAATGTTTTTACATTTAAACAAGAGAGAAAGAACCAATTTCCAAAAGAGTTTTCGAGATAGTTTTTGAGTAATTATCTCAAACATAGAAAGATTTATTATTTTTAAACATATGAGTTGGGTATTTTTGGAGTAGTATTGAGTTCTGATGTAGGGACGATTTCATAACAACTTAATGTCTCCATAAACCATGTAGCCAACATGGGTAGAAAAGGGTCATACTTTCTAGATGATCCCTTAATGCTTTTTAGCATATACTAGTGGAGCCACTTAGTTGAGGCGTTCTATATCTCGGCAAGTTATATAAATGTTCTGACAGCATGGGTGAGACGGTATACCATCATATAGATAATAATGGTGGTTGTCGGTAAGAGAAACTCCCACAAAATTATATTACTTCACTATATGATTAAATTTGAGTAGTTATTCACTATTTAAATGGTTTATATAAACTACACCTTTACTATTGTTTAAATATTCATTTGAGTTGAGGATCCATGAGTAGAGTAAAGTTAAGGTAAGTGTTATTTTATAATTCATTTCAAGTTTATGTCGTGTTTAGTTTTCCCTCGCATGCTCGTACATCTAATGTATTGATTCCATTTGGCCTGTATCGTTTTATGATGACATACAGGTAACAAGGATCAATATCCAACGCCTCATTGATCTAGTTGATAACTCAGAGTAAGTTTGTGAGCCTCATTTCTTCACGGAGGACCCCATTTTTATATTGGTTTTAGTATTTCAGTTGTTAGGATGATCAAAGATCTTGTAACTACATCTTTTATAGTTTAAGAGGCTTCACAGATGAATAAATCTAGTTCATTAGCCTTTCCTTTTTCGATTGTTAATGTTAATACATTGATTTGCCATTTTTGCGAGCCGAATGTTTCTTTTAAGACATTCTAAGTTATTGCATGAGTTACCTTTTGAGATTGTTTCTTATTATTTAAAGTCTATTGTTAAGAGTTAAGCGAGGCCAAGGGATCACTTTGGGCCAATAATGGTTCTTGAGTGCCGATCCCGCCAAGGGTGTAGGCTCGGTTCGTGACATGAAGTCCATATTCAAATCTTCCCACATTCAAGTAGGAATATTATTATCTCGAGTTTCTGCTGCTTTATTTTCACTTGTTGTCAATTTGGACGCCTAACCACAAACAAACTTCTGAATGAGCTAATATGTGAACATCAAGAACCAATTCTTTTTCCCACTCTTAATATGAGAAACATTCTTTATAGACAATCTACTAAGAGCATATAAAACCACATTCACCTTACTCGGATGGTAAATGACACTCATGTCATTATCCTTCAACAACTAGAACCATTTCCTTTGGCGAAGATTCAAATTATTTTGTTAAAATACATATTTAAAACTTTGTATTATCGATGAAAACATCCACAGGAACACCATAAAGATAGCGTCTCCATAGTTTCAAGGTAAAATACAGCGACGCTAACTCTAAATTATGAGGCGGGTAATTCTTCTCATGAACCTTAAGTTATCTAGAAGCATATGCTACGACTCTACCGTTTTCATATACATAACCAATACCAATTCTAGAGGCATAACAATACATAACAATACCATATAAACCATCCAATAAAGTCAAAATTGGGCCTGTTGTAAATCATGTCTTCATCTCATGAAAACTCTTTTTGCAAACTTTGAAATTTAACTTTCTTCCGAGCCAAGGTAATTTAAGGATGAAAATACTTTCATAGAACGTCTATATCAACTGGTTAAATCCAAGAAACTGTGAACATCCGATGGAGAGAGAGGTCTAGCCCAATTCTTAATTGTCTTTGTCTTCATAGAATCAATTGAATACCTTCTTTATGACTATATGGCTAAGAAATGATACCGACCTCAATCAAAATTCACACTTAATTAACTTAATAAACAACTAACAGTCCTTGAGAACTTGCAAGATAATCCTCAAATGATTGACATGCTGATTTTCACCTTGAGAATAGATCACGATGTCATATGTGAGCACAATAATAAATATATCTGGATTTTGCTTGAACACCATATTCATGTAATTTAGAAAATCTAAGGAGCATTCGTTAGTCCAAAAGACATAAAAAAGAATTCATGGTGACCATGACGAGTCATGAGGTTGTCTTTGAATTGTTACATTCTCTATTCTTGAGCTGGTGAGAGTCTTATATGTGGTCAATCTTTGAAAAGAAACTTATACCTTGAATGTCATGACCCAAAGTATCCCTAGGTGTGACATGGTGAATACGATTCTGAGAGACCCTAAACGAGTCACTTGACATAAACATGATCTAATAATCTACAATTGAAGAGATATAGTTAATATTAAGTCTCAAATAAGAAGATGACATAAAAGATACCAATAGAGTGCATAAGAGAATACGTGGAATACTGTAGACACATAATTTTTGATCGAACTTAAGGTTTCACACTATTTTTAGTGCTTAAATATTGTTAAAAAATTTAAAATAAATATTTCTAAAATTATGTTATTTTAATGAAGTTTATTTTAAAATATTTGAAAGTTACAAAAAATGGTGTCACACTTGAAGGTACATTTTTTTTTTCAATTTATTCGAAGGAAATGAAAATTTACAAAATATATATTTTCTTTTAATTAAGATTTAATAAATAGCTTAGTGATTTTAATATTTTATGAAATACATTTTTTGTTCTAGCTATTTAAATTTTCTTATATCTTTATCATTTCAAAATAGTTAGCTAATATTTTTATTATTATTTTTGTGTGTATATTATTTTAAAAATATAGACATGAACCTAAACTACCACATTTCCTTAATGAGATTACCCAAACACACCATCTCAACTTTAAAACACCACTATACCACCTGTTTATTTGATCCATCACATATGTTTATGAGTATTGTTTATGGTGGATTAGTGTTAGACCCGTAAACTACTTGATCTAACTAAGTGCGGACATGTCAAGGACTTGGGCATCGGTCTTGACATGAATGGGGGCAAAACAGTGCAACACAGGTTCAAGGTGCTTGGGTGATGGCAAGACAATTTGAACATGCAAGGCTTACGTGCGGGCTAGAGTCATCAGGAAGGCAGTGTGTTGGCTTGACAAGGCAAAGCTGTGAAGACTTGACGATGGCAAAACCAAAGGCATTTCACGTGAATTGCTGAAATAAAACTAAGTGTTGGAGGGCAACTAAAATATTCTAAGTATTAGAAGCTGTCTGAAATATTCTATGTGTTGGAATGTAGCCTGAAATATTCTAAGTGTTAGAATATTAATATTTCGTGTGGATAAGGATGTAATTTGAATTAGATTCTATCTGTTAGAAATATAGTTGTTGGAAACTTAGTTTGAATCCTGTGATGACAAGTGTCGGACATGTGTCATTTGTAACTGCCGCATGTAACTGCCATGTGCAGAAATTTTATAAGGGTGGAAATTTTGTTTAAGGCTATGGAGTGTGTTTCTGGCCTTAGACAAATACGTGAAGCCTTTCGTTTGTATTAATTATAAGATTAATAAAGGTTGGGATGAGTTCTTGTACATTCTGTCTTTGTTGCTTAAGTATTTCTATACTTAGTCAAATTTGTGGGAGTAAGTTAGGCTGAGTGTTGCAGGCATTTGCAAGACTTCCTAAGGTGGTGTTCGGTAAAAATAAATCGACCCTCTTTCAATTGGTATCAGAGCACGGTTGAATGATGGTGAAAAATGCAGAACTGTGGGAACTAGCACGAAAAATTAAAGCATTCGTTGGGTTTACAGATGATACTATGGGAGATACTTAGTTTGTGGATATGTTGACGCAAATCATTGATCTGAGACTTAACGCTGAGAAAGTTCAGGGGGAGATTGGTGCATATCTACAGAATGTTGATAAACACATTACTCTAATCTTGAATTTTCGTAGCACAACTACACAACAACTTGAGGGACTGCTGAAGGAAAATGAAAACCTTCGTGCAGAGATCGTTGTATTGTGTCGGGATGTGGCTACGTTGAGTTCAAATCGTGTTGAATCATCTAAGGTTAAAATTCCAGAACCTAAAGTCTTTAGTGGTTCAAGAAGTTCTAAAGACCTAGAAAACATCAATTGGGACATGAAATAGTATTTTACTACTGCAAGTATGCCTGACGCTGACAAGTTAAACATTACCACAATGTACTTGATGGATGATGCTAAACTTTGGTGGAGAACTCGAAATGCAGATGATGTAAGTGCTGGTCGTCCTAGAATTGATACGTGGGATAAGTTAATAAAAAAAATGCGCGATCAATTTCTTCCTAGTAATGCCTCTTGGCTTTCAAGGGATAAGTTAAAAAGGCTAAGGCAGACAGGTTCGGTGAGAGAATAGATTAAAGAATTCACCTCTGTGATGTTAGACATTCAAAACATGTCTTATGAGGATAAGTTACACAACTTCATTTCGGATATGCAAGGCTGGGCTCAAAACGAAATTCGGAGGCAGAATGTTAAAGATCTGCCTGGGGCAATTGCTGCTGCAGATTCGTTGGTTGATTTTCGGACAACTCGTCCTTTGACGGATGTTCCCTCTACTTCAAAAACTAAGAAAAAGAATGATAAGAAAGGGAAACGGAAAAAGGATAGGCGTAAGGACTGTACAAATGACAAAGGAAAGGCACAAATGAAGGACGATAAAGACATACCAAAGAAGAAAGATGGTAATTCTTAGGGTTGTTGGACTTGTGGTGGTCCTCATTTGGCCAAGTCTTGTCCAAACCGGGAAAAAGTAATCGCTTTGCTTACTGGAAATATGAATCAAAGGGAGGAAGATGAGGAAATTGTGGCTGCAATGGCAAATCCATTGGGATTGTCCTTCAACCATATTACATGGGTTAATAATGTTGGAGAAACATCTAGTACTTCGAATCCCCATGCTTCCCTAATTCATAGAGAAATGATAGTTAAAGAACAACGTGTGATGGCAATGGTCGATACATGAGCCACTCATATGTTTGTAGATGTAAAAATTGCTATAAAATTGGGGCTAAAGTTGTCTAAGAGCCCCTCCTACGTCAAAACAGTCAATGCTAAGGCACATGCCATTGTGGGTATGGCTTATGGTGTGTCTATGTCGACTGAATGTTGGGTGGGAAAACATAATTTGATGGTGATGCCGCTTGGTGAATTCGAGATCATACTTGGGATTGATTTTCTAAGAAAATTCCAGTTTAGTCCGTGTCCTCACTTAGATGGAGTGATGGTCATGAATGGACGCAATGCTGGATTTCTTAAAGGAGTTCCATCTATTTGGGAACATAAAATAAAGTTGCAAAGAGGAAAGACAAGGGAATTTTCTTGTCTGCTATGTCAATCGACAAAGGGCTGAAGAAAGGTGATGACACTGTACTTGCTGCCTTGGTTGAAGTGAAACCTGATGTTAAGATGGAAGTGCCTGATTGTATTGCTGAATTGCTTAAACAATATGCTGATGTTATGCCTCCTGAAATATCAAAGAATTTACCACCAAGGAGGGATATAGATCATAAAATTGAGTTGCTGCCTGGTACGGTTTCTCCTGCACATGCTCCTTATCGTATGGCTCCTAAGGAATTGGCTGAATTGTGTAAACAATTGAACGAGTTGTTGGATGCTGGACAAATCAGCCATCTAAGGCTCCATATGGTGCCCCTATTTTATTTCAAAAGAAATAGGTTGGGACGATGCGAATGTGTGTAGACTACAGGGCACTGAACAAGGCAACTGTAAAGAATAAGTATCCGGCTCCATTCTTGCAGGATTTGATGGATAGGTTGAGTAAAGCATGTTGGTTCACAAAACTTGATCTTAGGGCAGGCTACTCGCATGTTAGGATAGCAGAAGGTGATGAACAAAAAATAATGTGTGTAACTAGATATGGTTCATATGTATTCCTTGTAATGCCATTTGGGCTAACTAATGCTCTGTCAACATTTTGCAACTTAATGAATAATGTACTATTTGATTATCTCGATGACTTTGTTGTTGTCTATCTAGATGATATTGTCATTTATAGTCGAATATCAGAAGGACATGTTAATAACTTAAGTTTGGTTCTGTCTCAGTTAAAAAAATACACACTTTATGTTAAGATGGAAAAGGGTGAGTTTGCTCAACAGGAGATAATTTTTTTGGGGCATCTTGTTAGTAAAAACCAAGTTCGAATGGATCCTAAGAAAGTGCAAGCCATTGTTGATTGGCAGGCACCTCGTCATGTGAAGGATTTGAGGTCGTTTCTTGGATTGTCTAACTATTACAAAAAATTCATTGCTGGTTACTCGAAAAGGGCAGCGACTTTGACAGACTTGTTGAAGAAAGATACGAAGTGGGTTTGGTCTGAGCGATGTGATGAAGCATTTCATAATTTGAAAAACGCTATTGCATCTGAACCAATACTCAAATTGCCTGCTTTTGAGTTACCATTTGAAGTGCACACTGATGCATCAGACAAAGCAATTAGTGGCGTATTAGTGCAGGAAGGTCATCCTGTGTCCTTTGAAAGTAGGAAATTGAATGATGCTGAACAGAGATACTCAACACATGAAAAAGAGATGGTTGCGGTGGTACACTGTTTGCAGGTTTTGGAGAGTTAATCTCCTAGGTACTCGATTTGTAGTAAGAACTGATAATGTAGCAAATACATTTTTCAAGACACAGAAAAAGTTGTGTCCTAAACAAGAACGGTGGCAAGAATTCCTGGCAGAATACGATTTTGTGTGGGAACATAAGCCAGGAAAACACAACCACATTGCTGATGTGCTGAGTAGAAAAGAAGTATTTGTTGCAGTATATTCAAATTCAAAACTCAAAACTGATTTCTATTAGAATTAGGATATGTGGTGCGAATGATTAATTGTATGTTAAATGGATGGGTCAAGTGCAAGATGGCACAATGATACGGTATTAGATCGAGGACGATTTGCTTTATTTTAAAAGGGGAGGATGGTTGTACCAAATCAAGGTGGATTGCGCAAAGACTTAATGAAAGAGGCACATGATTCTTCTTGGGCTGGACATCCAAGTGTTGAAAGGATGTTAACCTTACTGTCTCGTCTCTATTTTTGGCCAAAAATGGAAGATGATATAAAGGCATACGTCAGGACTTGTCATGTTTGTCAAGTTGACAAGACTGAATGTAACAAGGAAGCATGTTTGTTAACCTTTGCCTGTTCCTGAAAGTCCGTGACAATCAGTAAGCATGGATTTCATTTCTGGATTTCCTAAGATAGATGGAAAAGCATCTATCATGGTGGTAGTTGACAGGTTTTCGATATATTTTGTTTTTGTTGCTTCACCTGAACTATTTTCATCTGAAGTTGCCGTTGATTTGTTCTACAAATATGTTGTTAAGTATTTTGGTGTTGCGGCTGACATCGTGAGTGATAGAGATACAAGGTTCACAGGTAGGTTTTGGACAACTTTGTTCAATATGATGGAGATTGAGTTAAAATTTTCTACTGCGAATCATTCACAAACAGATGGGCAGACGGAAAGAATTAATCACTTGTTGGAAGAATACTTGAGGCACTATATGACAGCAAGTCAACGGAATTGGGTAACATTGTTAGACACTGCACAGTTCTGCTATAAACTACACAAGTCATCTGCAACAGAAATTAGCCCTTTTGAAATTGTTTTAGGCAAACAACCTATGACGCCACTAGATGTTTCCAAATCTAAAAATTAGGGAAAATGTCCAGCAGCATTCAGGGTTGCAATGGACAGACTTGAAATGTTATATGAAGCACAGGATAGATTGTGCAAGGCTCAGCGGCGTGTGAAGAAGTATGCTGATCAACATCGTCGCTCAGTTGAGTTCAATGTGGGTGACAAAGTGTTACTGAAACTTACTCTACAAATCTGGAAACAAATTGTAAGTAAGAATAGACATCGGGGTTTGATTCCTAAAAATGATGGTCCATTCGAAGTGGTGAAACAAGTGGGCGAAGTTGTTTATAGATTAAAGTTGCCAGAAAGGTTGAAAATTCATCCCACTTTCCATGTGAGTTTCTTGAAACCTTACTTTGCAGATGCAGATGATCTGGACAGAAACAGGTCAAAGAGGGATCCTCCATCAGTACCTACACAATAAGATGCTGAAATTGAGAAGATCCTTGATCACCGGGTTTTGTGCACAAGTCAGAAGAATACTAAGACATAATTCTTGGTTCACTGGAAAGCAAGAGTGCAGCTGATGCAGTTTGGTAAAAGGCTAAACACTTAATGCAGTTTGATGCTCGAACCGAGGACTATCTTAAAACAGTCTCGATGAGGACATCGATTTCAAGTGGTGCAGGTATTCTGATAGACCCGTAAACTACTTGATCTAACTACGTGCAGACATGTCAAGGACTTGGGATTTGTCTTGACATGAATGGGGGCAAAACAGTGCAACACAGGTTCAAGGTGCTTGGGTGTTGGCTAGGCAACTTGAACATGCAAGGCTTACGTGCGGGCTAGATGACAAGGCAAAGTTGAAGACTTGATGATGGAAAAAACAAAGGCATTTCACGTGAATTGCTGAAATAAAACTAAGTGTTGGAGGGCAGGTAAAATATTCCAAGTATTAGAAGCTGGATGACATATTCTAAGTGTTGGAATGTAACCTGAAATATTGTAAGTGTTAGAATATTAATATTTTGTGTGGATAAGGATGTAATTTGAATTAGATTCTATCTGTTAGAAATATAGCTGTTGGAAACTTAGTTTGAATCCCGTGATGACAAGTGTAACTGCCGCATGTAAATGCCATGTGCAGAAATTTTATGAGGGTGGAAATTTCGTTTAAGGCTATAGAGTGTGTTTCTGGCCTTAGACAAATTTGTGAAGACTTCCCTTTGTATTAATTATAAGATCAATAAAGGTTGGGACGAGTTCCTGTACATTCTCTCTGTTGTTTAACATTGTTGTTTAAGTATTTCTATACTTCATCAAATTTTTGGGAGTAAAATAGGCTGATTGTTGCAGGCGTTTGCAAGACTGCCTAGGGTGGTGTTCAGTAAAAATAAATTGGCCCTCTTTCAATTAGTATGACTTTCCTTTTTTTGGTGTAGTGATGACTAATTCTTAAGTGATATCGTTAATGATAACTTGTATTAGCTTTAATTTGTCTAATGTTATAGTTGGTTGGCGTGAATATAGTTTATTATATCCTTGGTACATTTTTTTTGGTGTCAAATTTGTTCATCAAAATGATATAGTAAGAAGTGTTTAAAAGTAAGAAGTCAGACAAATTTAGGCATGTTGAAATCTTGTTTTAATTAAGAATAAAATTATGCATTTTTTATTTTTTTGAAACAATTAAAAAATATTTAAGAATGCTACATATTTGAATAAACTTATTTTAATAATTATCTCTCATTAGAGAGAACTTTAGAAAAAAATCTTAGAGAGAATTTGGGGATTTTATGAAGTTATTGAGAGTAAAGGGGACTTAAAGGATTTAACTTGGTTATAGAGTGAGTAAAGGGGACTTAAAGGATATAACTTGGTTATAGAGTCAAAACAACGTAATTTAGGGATTGGGTGGGTTGAAAAAGACCAAAAACACCCAGAACTAAAATTATCGAACTGACTATGATTTGAACCCTTGGTCCATAAAACTTATTATTGCTCGTACTGATCAACCATAGAATTAGTTTCAGAAACTCGATATTGGCTTTACTTTCCACGATACCTTTCTAGTCCGCCTAAATTCGGTCCATAAAGACCATTTGTAGAATACTAGTTCAAGTTTCAAAATTTTACCAAGTCAAGATCAGTTCTAAAAGACAACCAAGTGACTAGTATAACAAAGTACAACCCATCAAAACCTTCCGTGGGGCTGAGGTCATAAACCAAATCTCCGATTAAGAGCCAGCTACGACTCTTCCAAGTTCGTATGGTTTGCCCTGTCAACTCATAAGTCAAACTTCAAAAACTTAAAATTTCCGAACTCAACTCATGTTTTACAACTCACCTTCTACACCCATAGAACCTTTTATAGTCCGTAGATGGAACTCGTACACCATTATATCTGCACTTTTTCCTTTTTAACTTTTCAATTTTTGAGCTGTTACACAACATGAACTGTTTGTTACTCTTGTCTCCATGAGTTTAAACTCTTCACGACACCCTAAAAATGTTTGTTAGGTTGAAAATCTTTAAAGCGACCGTCTAGGAAAAATTTAGGACACACACTAAAACATCACTGCTTCATAACTAAGTTATAACTTGATTCTCTTGAATGGGGTACGTAGGCGCTTAAAGTTGCATTATAAGTTCTATCACATGAAATCCAAAAAGACATATTCCCACTTAATTTTCTCACGTGACTCTTTCACCAAACTCCAGACTTACACTAATTATTTAAGGCTCGATGGGGAACCCCCCTTTGAAATTAAATTTCCTCCAACATAATTCCAAATATTCAAATTCTCTATTTATGAAAGATAAAATCTTCAAATTCTTTATGTCTACAAATTAGGGTCTCAAATTAGACTAGTATGGAAATTGAAGTCTCCAAACTTTACAAGGATCTGAATTAAGTCTTTAAATTCTCCATATGTTTATGAACTAAACACTTCAAATTCTCCATGTATATTTTTTGAAGTTTTCAGATAATTCAAGTCTGCAAGTTGAAGTATTCAAATCCTCCAACTCGGCTAGTCAAAGTTTTCAAATCTTATAAATATGCATGTAGAAATCTTCAAAATTCTCAAAATATGCAAGTTAAAGTCCTCAGATCTTCCTAATCTTCAAATTGAAGTTTAAGAACCATGTTTGGAAGTCAAATTATCTCTAGTCGTTGAGTCAGAAGGCTGAAGTCTGCAATCCGTACCTTTAAACTTAACTTTCTCAAGGCAGGGACTACTATTTATACCTTTGTGCCATGAAATTACCGTTAAATTTATCTTTCTTGGTATGGAGACGAGTATCCATCTCTTTGTGCCGGAAGATTACCTTTATATTTAGTTTTCTTAAGGACAAAATAAAATTTTCCCTTTGCATCTTAAGCCAAAAACTTGTTGCGATCAAATCGCACACTCAAGTGCACATGATCGTACAATCAATAGAGTGACTGTTTTTGAGAATCGGGTATCATACCCACAGGGACTTACAATTAGAACTTATCAATTCTCCTAGCGTGCAGTTCAACACAAATATATTTTCCAGATTTCAAGAGTTGTTTATTATCTACTTCTACCTTTAAATGAAATATAACTAGTACGATTTAATTTCATTAGTTTCGAACACTGATTTAGGAAAGGTCCAAGGCTGCAACTTTTATCAGGAATCATGCAATCAATATCATTTAAATGGGTAATTATTAACTATCGAATCACATCACATGGTTAGATATATGATCATGGTCTCCGGACCTCTAATCGCCTACAATATTTAACACCCTATCTACATCGATGAGTGGGGATAGAATGATCTGAGCATTCAATTATCTTTCTGTATGGTGACCCAAGCGAGGTCCCTAGGTATATCCCATTCTTAGAGACGACTCAACTTTTGCTATTTAGAGTTCAACAATCTCCTTATACCCGTGTTCTATCCTCTTATTCCTCTCCCGAGTTCAATTTGGAAAATATATTTATTTCTATGGTGATCAAGCGTGATATACAAAATAAGAACATAAGAGATATTTATGTGATAGACCCAAACCAAACTTAAGAGATTGCATTCATCCTATAGCCCCAACCCTAGAACTAAGGTATTTAGCTACTCATAATCCAATATTTATCTTACAATGATCATGAATCATCAACAACAATTGAAAGGAAAAGAGAGAGATTAATCCTAAAAACTCCACAAACACAGTTCCCTAGTTGTCCCTGTTCAAAATTAGAAAAAGAATAATTCATAAAATAAAAAAAAGATTTATAATAAAAGTCGAAATGGTCAATGCTGGGCCTCGGGTGCGTGATGCGCGATGACTTCTTGATTCTCGTTCAAGATTTTTTACCTTCAGCGTGATGCACGATCAACACAAGAAATTCTGCCTAGAATGTAATTCTCCTAATTAATAATATGCTCCTTCTCTACGACCCGGAGGTGGCACTCAAATGCCTTGGCGCATTTTCTTCATCCTCTTTCTTGCTCTCTTTTGACTTGAATCTTTGGTCTTGCATCATTTGTCCTTTATTGCGAACGTTTCTCCGGTTAAGGTTACCTATACAACTAATCATATTGGTTAGATCATAAATATACAATTTACTCTATATGACTCTAAATACATACATATTGAATTTAAACTTGGCAATAATATGGACATACTTGACATTATGGGCATATAAATATGCCCAAGATCACTACCCCACATTTAAAGCTTTGTTCGTCCTCAAACAACTAGACCTAGACTCAATACATTGAACTGTGCATCTACTATTAGCTTTTAGAAGATTTGGTCACCCTTCATAATAGCATGTTTTCAATCATAATATTCATGTCTCCAGTATATGACTTGACAACTTTTTGCAACCAACACTTTTAACAACATAAACACTATTCCTTATCACCTAACCTTATACAACAAGTGCCTCTCATGCCAACAAGCAGTCCATACACTCAAGTTACTCAATTGAATATCATTTAAGGACTTTTCAAACAAACACACCCTCACTCAAAAATCAACATCATATATGCATGTACCGAGAACCATAAGTTTGCCCATTATGTACATCTCGACTAATTAGGCGTATCATGCTCAAAATCAAATAGGACTTGTTCTTGTTGTAATGTAGGCTAAGTGTAAGGGAGGATGCATTTCTATGACATTAGTGGCTAATTCTCCCTAATACACTGTGTTCTGCTTTTTCCTACCATCACAACTTTTTTTTGCAATACTCTCTTATTCAATACTTTCCACCAGTTTCCCCAACCTTTCCTTAAGTTACTTTTCCCCCTTTTCTTCTTTATTATTACTCATAACTTTTTTTATTTTTTTTGACACTCAACAACAACAATCTTGACTTTGAGATTGCTCTCTAGTTAAGGTGCACCTTGCCTTTTTTAGGGCCAGGGCCCTCATTGAGGTATTTTACTAATTTAGCCAACTTTAACTCCGATATCCCTTTTTTGAGTGCACAATGACCTATGAACCAGAGCCAACTCAAATTCCTAATCCTGGGGCATTGCTTTACCTTTTCTTTCATTCTTTCCCGACAATCACGCTTTAACACCCTATCTACTTTTTCCTTTTGTTTCTACCTTCCGTCCTAACACTGTGCATTAGGGGTTGGGATCAAAACTATGGTGTCAATAAAAGGGATTGGCTAATCATGTGAGTTAGAACAAAATCAAGGCTAAAAGGCTCAATTGGGCTCGACTAGGGATTTTATTTTCGAACAGTCTCAATTTTTAAATCATTTTCAAAGAAAGCATGTTATGATATTTCAAGAATAATAATACCTACATTTATCTTCAATAACAACCTGGGAAAGTTCTAGACTCAGAAACATGTCATGGATCTCATAGTGAACCACTCATATCTTAAGTTATATCTAGAAGTGGTCAAATTCAATACATAATCATGTTATGCAGAAGGTTTAATTAAGCTTAAGTTGCACATTTAAATCACATATAAACATGTCACTTCATTCATACATCACTTCACTCATGCTTTTCATACAATTTCTTTTAAAAAAGTTACAGCTTCAACACACCCAACCTAAGCCTCGAATGATGAAATTTCCCTTAATACGGTCGTCATTCATCTATTATTAGGCAACTTGACTCACTCGATGACTATTGACTCAATCCTACTAAAGAAAATCTTTTTGTCTTTTTGTTTGGTTCAAAGGGACCATCCTCGGCTAAATAACCGAAAACAACTACCAAGGAACCCTAAATAAAAAAAATTAGAAAACACTGTTCCAACATACATTATGTACAAATCAGATATGATGTTCACACCCACCCCACACTTATACAATAGCACTATCCCTAGTGCATTCAAAAATTAAACCAAGTTCGAAGGGTAAGGTAAAACAACTCCCAGATCAATTCTCTATGGTGTTATTGCCATCTGCACCATTGCCTGCCAATGGTGGGTCAATCTCATCCTCGAAATTGGAGTTCACATCAGAGCCCGCATTTTATTCATCAGTTGGGATGTCATTCACAATAGGCTCCCAGAACTCAGGACCAA
This sequence comes from Solanum habrochaites, assembly GCA_027704765.1. NCBI lineage: Eukaryota > Viridiplantae > Streptophyta > Magnoliopsida > Solanales > Solanaceae > Solanum > Solanum habrochaites. The sequence goes on from JAKWJA010002492.1 coordinate 48,982,941, forward strand.
TTCTAAGTAGTGCGTTAGCATGATGTTTCAATGTGTATCTCATGTGCACCACTGTAATCTCCCAATCAGTAGAAGCATGACCCGCAATAGTGTGACGAAGCATCTCTAGTCCATACATTCTGTCCATGATTAACTCATCCCTCATGTGAAGCTCATCAGTGGTGAGAATTGGGCCTAAATCAGTGTGAGGCTTCTTTGTAAGAGTAATGTCCATTCCTACTGAGTATAGTGGTTCCATGTAATACAGGCTCTCATCCGGCATACCTGCGATACAACACATATTTTAATAAGCCCCCAAATGCATACTTGTGGCATTGATTTGATGATGGCCCCTATGTTGAGCTCCGTATCCGTCATTAATGCATACAACACACACACCCGTTCACGAGTTATTTACGTATAGTGCAAGCATATGATCAGGTAGTTCATCACTACCCTCAACCAAATCTGCGTCTCTCACTACATGTGAGCATACAGAAGATATTTGTGATATCTCTTGTCGCTATGCTAGGTCCACTAAGCCATGGATTGCGGTCCGCAAATCAGATGACCTGGTAAGGAGGTATGATGTTCAGCAGGGTTAGAACTAGTGGGTCTGTGTCCTCTGAAGTCCCTAAAATATCATTGACTCGTTGGTGTGATAGGCTCATTTATACCCCGGACAGTTACAGAATGAAAGCGAGTCTCCGACATCTAATTTGCATAAAATTGACGGACAATGCTGAAGTTGCATTCGTCAAGTTCAACAAATGAAAAATCCATTGTAAGCTCCCATATCCGCTTTAAGATCCACGAGAACTCACGAGCTAGGATATCCCTATCAATGCGTACATTATAGAAGTAAGAAGCCTCAGTATGTTTCTTGTACCAAGTCTTTCCTTCCTTAGATACAACCTTGGCTCCATACCTGGTTGTTTTCCATTTAATAGTCGTAGGTGCTACTGTATGTTTCCGCTCCTTGGTTGCTTCTTTTGGGATGGCTGAGCAATCTCTTTCCCAGGATATTGAGACGTAGACTTTGTTACCTGGAAGATAGAGCAAAGTTAAGCCCAAAGCACCACATCAAAAATCAAGATACGGGTGGTGTGCGTTCACCACCCCACACTTAGTTCAAAGTAGTTCTAACTTAGGTACTCAGACTTCCAACAAGTTAATTAAAACATATTTAAGAAAGTATGCATATCATGGTGTTAGGACGTGTTACTCAAGAATTCAAACAAGCACGGCGAAGAAAGTGTATTCAAAACTTTGACACATGCTCCAACACGCAACACAATATATACTAATGCAATTTTATTCTTCTAATATGAATTCAAAACCTACCAACAAGAACTTATCAAGTGCACCTCCATAATGCCCACACACGTATTCGATCCATTAGAACAACTCAACCATCAACATATCATGTTTCTACTCGAATTTGAAACTCAATAACGTATAAAGAACACATACTCGACATAACAATGCAAGACTTCCCCACATGCCAAACAAGATCAATTTGTGAATTCTTACTCAAGACTTCAGAATATTTCACGGAGAAACAAGACCTAATGCACTTTGGACATCACATTCCGTCTTCCACCCCCACAAAGCAGGTAGCCAAATTTTAATCAACCAGCTACCCTAATTAAATTTTCTATCAACCTTCATCATACATAAATTACTTTCTATTCAAGACTTCAAAACACACCTAATATCATGCATAATGAAAAATGGACTTAACAATTTCAGTCACACACAGCTAAAGAAAGCCAATAAAATGCATTCCTTATCAAAACACCTCCATCCCCACCCTTAGTTTGAAAACTACGGTAAGAGGACATACCTTAGCGACGCGGAAGATTCAAAGAAAACCGGGAAGAGAATGGTGGCTTGCTTCGTGACACGACGTTGATATGAAATCGAGCGAGGGAGATGATGGTGGGGAGAACGTGGAATTTGAATTATAGAGAATGGGGAAATTAGGGAAAATATCAGGGTTAATAGATTAGGGAAAAGTGTCTGGTCGGGTAATATCCTTGTAGAAACGAGTAAAACCCATTTATTAAGTGAAAGCTTTAAAAATCTCACCTGACCTCGCTATGCGAGGCCAACAAGAGGCCTCTAGAATTTTAATTCCATCGAAACCAAAATTTGGACCAAACCTCGCGACGCGGGGCTGAAACTTAGCAACATCAATTTTTGACGTCAACTTATTTATCATTAAACCTAAAATTTGGGTCCCCATTTGCGATGTGCTAGTAACACGAGGTCCTCTACCTCAATTGAAGTTAGGCAAGGCAAAAACTTTCCATGCCTCCGCGAGCGAGCCTAAAACGTAGTGCTCTTCCTCAAACTCATCTAAGAGAGGCAAGCATTTGCCATGCCTCTGCGACGCGAGGCTGGAACTTAACAACCTAACACGTAAATACCTGCACAATTTCAACAAATAATTAGTTGAAATCCAATGGTTGCCTCCCATCAAATGCCTTAGTTTCAGTCATGGCATGACTTATATTTTTTTATTTTTCTGTATATAACATCATTTTTTATAATTCCTAAGAACTAAAACTAAATAAACAAAACCAAATAAATCCTATCTATTACAGCGGTTCACGGGTCACCCCCCGTGCAAAGCCTGAGTTAACGTATTGACACGAACAGTCCATGACTCACTCATCATCCCGTGAGTGCTCCAAGCTCAAGATACACATCCTTTCTAAAATAGTGTATGCCTTGTAATCCATTACAAGGAAATTAGACCTTTTATCCTTGTTTTTCAATTCTACTGCACCATGTTGAGTCATTCTCTCGACTTCAAATGGAGCACTCCACTTGTATTGAAGTTTTCCGGGGAAGAACTTTAATATAGAATTGAAAAGCAACACTAATTGACCAGGTTCAAAGGTGCGTGACACAATATGCTTGTCATGCCACCTCTTGGTCTTATCCTTGTAAAACTTTGCATTTTCATAAGTATGAAGCCTAAGTTCCTCTATCTTGTGCAATTGTGTGATCCTTTTTCTACCAGATAACTCAACGTCTAGATTCAAATTCATTATTGCCCAATACTTCTAGTGCTCCAACTCACAAGTAATTTTGTCCATCTTTTCCAAACACCATTCGATAAGTAAAAGTCCCTATCAGTGCCTCACCCCATACTTAGCTAAAAGACTATGCACTGAGTTATTGATACAATGCATGCCTCCATCACTGATTATGGACCTTGGTGTCCCAAACATGGTAAAGATATGCTTTTAGATAAATTTCATTACCACTTTGGCATCATTTGTTGGTAATTAAACAACCTCCACTCAATTTTACACGTGATTCGCCTTAATTAGGCTGTATTGATTACCCCAGAACGATGGGAATGTCCCCATGAAGTCTATTCCCCACACATCAAAGATCTCCTCCTTTAGAATGTTATTCAACAACATCTGATGCCTCCTTGAAATAGTTCCCATCCTTTGGCACTGATCATAAAATTTGGAAAAAAAGCAAGATATTTAAGTAAGGTAGGCCAAAAGAAATCAGATTGTAATACCTTACATGCCGTTATTTTGCCTCCATGATGTTCATCATATGGTGATGCGTGAGAGCTCTCGAATACATGTGTTTCCTCCTTCTCAGCTATACACCTTCTCATCATCTGATCCAGACCCTTCCTAAACCAAATAGGGCTCATCCCATATATAGAAGCATGCATCATATTTCAACATTTGTTTCTGGTGTGCTGATGCCCCAGGTGGAAATAAACCACTCACCATAAAGTTCACAATATTCGCATACCACGAGACCTGCGCAATGTCTAAAGCATGCAACTACTCATTATGAAACTCTTCCCAATTTTTTCCTTCATTTTTCACATGTGAGGAATCCTCCAGTCACGACACATGATCAACTATTTGGTTCTCTGTTCCTTCCGATCTCTGATTTCCAGATTGAACTCTTTCAGCATTAGGATCCACCTAATCAACCTATATTTGTCATCTTTCTTATTAAATAAGTGCCGAATGGCCGCATGATCGGTGTACACTATCACTTTAGTTCCCACCCAATATGACCTTAATTTATCAAATGCATACACCAAGGCCAACATCTTTTTCTCAGTCACTATGTATTTTGATTGAGATGCATAATGTGTTTTGCTCGCATAATTTATGGAGTGTAACACATTTTGTTTTATCTGATCAAGCCCTGCTCCTACTGCCACATTACTAACATCGCACATCAACTTGAAGAGAAGCTCCCAGTTTGGAGCAATAAGAATCGGAGGATCAATCAACTTCTGCTTCAGTAATTCAAAACCCTGCAAGACATAAACTTCATCTCTTTCTATAATAGGCTGCACATAGATCTTTCAATTTTAGAGAAGTCCTTGATGAGCATCTTGTAAAATCCAGCATGGATAAGGAAGCTCTGCACACCATTAACAGATAATAGGGGTGGCAACCTCTTGAACATTTCCACCTTAGATTTGTCTACCTCATGCCCACTTTTATAGATCTTGTGCCCCAACACAATACCTTCTCGGACAATAAAATGTCACTTCTCCTAGTTCACCACCAGATTAGTCTCCTAACACCTAGAAAGTACTTTGTCAAGGTTATTTAGGCAAAGATCAAATGACTCACCAAACACCGAGAAGTCACCAATGAACACTTTAACAAAGTCTTCCACCATGTCAGGAAATATGACCATCATACATTAGTGAAATGTGTCCGGGGCATTACACAAGCCTAATGGCATGCGTTTGAACGCATACATGCCATATGTGCAAGTGAATGTGGTCTTCTCTTTATCTTCAGGTGCAATGACTATCTGATTATACCCTGAATAACCATCAAGGAAACAGTAATACTCTTGGCAAACCAACCGATCTAGCATTTGATCAATAAATCGTACTATATAGTGGTCCTTCCTTGTGGCTTCATTGAGTTTCCTGTAGTACATACATATCCTCCACACAGTTATTGTTCTTGTGGGGTTCTACTAATTATGTTCATTTGTCACCACTGTTATTCTGCCTTTCTTGGGCACACACTGCACTGGACTTACCCACTTGTTGTCCGATATTGGGTAAACTATTCTCGCATCCAACCACTTGATTACTTCTTTCTTGACAACATTACCCTTCTTCCATGTATATCTTTGAATACACAGAGCGGGAATAGTACCATGGATGTTAGGCATTTTCCATCCTAGAGATGCTTTCCTTCTTTTTAGAATCACTAATGCAGCCTCCACCTGATCATGTGCCTTAGCATCTCTGTAAATGTTATCACCCACCAACGCTCGCTCCAAAAGATCCTTTGCTGCAATAACTTGGCATCTCCTCCAGATCAATCACTGTAATGGCAGACTTCTCCTCTACTTTATTATGAGATCTCATAGTAAGCTATCCAGCTGCCACATTTATCATCGCCCTCCCAGTCTATAAGAAAGGTCTCCCTAAGATAAATGGTACCTTTAGGTCAGGCTCAAATTTCAAAACCACAAAGTCTACTGGAAAATCAGAGATCCAACTTGGACTAACACATCTTCCACAACACCCTCAAGTCTAGCTACATATCTATCCCCCAATTGCAAAATTATGATAGTTGGTTTAGGACTACCTAACCCTAGCTTTTTATACAAAGAAGTTGGCATCAAATTGATGTTCATTCCCAGATCACACAACCCTCGGGCATGAATGCCCTGCACTATAGTAATTTTCATAGTAAAACTACCTGGATATTTCACAAATACTGTGCATTCAGTGGGCTCAATTTTCTTCTTTAAGAAAAATATATTGTATATCGTTTCTAATTTATTTCTGAATCTATTTTCTCAACTGCTTTTATTTTATAGTTTTGAAAGTGCTCTTTAAACATTGTTTTTTCTTATCAAGATCTTCAAAGTTCTTGCTCTAAGTATCTTAGAAATACAATATGAACACCATGTGGTAGTAACAAAACTCCTAGCTTGGCTCATAATGTTTGAAATTGTGTCTAAGAAAAAGGCTTGTTATATATATCCTCAACTTGCTACATGAGGGAATAAACTTTGCGACGATAGCTCCATGAACAACCTTTTCTCGCACAAAATTATAATCAACTTCGACCTGTTTCGTACGATCATGAAACACAAGATGTGCCGTGAAATGCAATGCGCTCAAGTTATTTGTGAAGAGAACTATCAGGCGAGGTAAGAACATGCTTATATCCTTCAAAATATATGTTATCCACGTGATTTCTATAGCAAGAGAAGCGAATGATCGGTATTCTATCTCTACACTTGATTTGGTTAGTGTATGTTGCTTCATTGATGCCAAAGAGACACAATTTTATCTTAGGAAAAGGCATATACTAGTCGTAGAATGCCTTGTAAGAGGACACCCAACCCAATCTGCATCCAAAATCCCACAAGATGCAAAAATGACTTGGTCATGATGTGTAACCCAAATAGACAAGTCTCTGCAATATAACGTAGGATGATCTTGACTCCCAACCAATGATTCTCAGTTGGAGTCTGCATGAGTTGATATAATAGCTTTAAATCATGAGAAATTTTGGGTGGGGTGAAAGTTAAGTACTGTTAGGCGCCAAGAAAACTTCGAAATTTTGTTGCATCAACATTAGAATCAATAGATGTGAGGAGGTTATGTTCTGCGAGATTGGGGTTTGAAGGGCTCTTGCACATAACATATTTGTGCGATGAAGATGATCAAAAGCATGTTTGGATGAGGAGTAAACCATCATTGGAACTAGTAATTTCAATGCCAAGGAAGAAATGGAGGTTCCTCATGTCCTTCATCGCAAACCTTGATTTTAGTTTGTTAATGAATTAAAGTAAAAGAGAGATGAACTATTGCCAGTTTAAATTATGTCAGAAATGTACAACTGTACCCAAACGGTACTTTTGGAGGATATCGTTTAATCCCATTTAAAGTTTGCTTGATTAAGCATACATGTTTTAGGAAGATGGAATCTTTGAAGCCTCGTAGTTTTTCCATGAATACCGTTTCCTTGAGATGATCATGTAAGATGCATTTTTAAGTTAAGTTTCTTAATTTCCCATTTGAGAGTAGTTTCTGTACTGAGAACAATGTCGCCTTAACCACTGGACTGAATGTTTCTTCAAAGTATACTCCCTCTATTTCTTTGTAACCCTTAGCGACTAGTTTTTTCTTGAAGAGTTCCACTGTTCCATTTGTAGTAAGTTTGTCTTAAACACCCATTTTGAACCAACAAATTCATACAAGAAAGACGAGGGATCAACTGCCAAGTGCCATTGGTTCTTAATGAATGCATCTCCTCGGTCGTTGTGTTGTCCAGTAAGGCTTCAATAATGCCTCTTTGACATTCTTTGGTTCCTGAAGTCGCTTTTAGCACTACTCTTAGGGACTTGATAGAATGAAGAGACATCGTTTGGGCTTAGGTATGGGTAAATATGGTGTGGGTATTACCAGAACTAGGTTGGCGAGTGTAATTGTGTCGAGGTTTCTAGTATATGGGAGTATTGGGACAGGATGTGTGGGAATATTTGGAGTGAAGATTGTGCTTCCAAGGCTGGCTAATCAATAGAAATATCAGTTCTTGGAGTGGTAGAAAACCAATGGGTAATGAGGTGCTTGTAGGTATATATGAGGCAGTAGACTTTAAGGTTTGTGGGGAAACTGACAATTGTTCATTGATAGAAAAAATATGACACATACCTTGTGATTCACCTGCATGAGATTGAGAGTTAATCTCATTGTTCATATATATTTAGTAGCGGTAGCATGAGGAATTCGCTTGACAATTTCTTAGGTTTGTTTGAGATAAATATATTTACTAGGAGTTTGAGATAACTTAGCTAAAATGGACTCTATGTACGTGTGTATAAATTCACTATGAACTAAAACCTCTGAAGTATTGGATAAGAATTCAAGAGTTCAAACAACTTGCAGTAAACTTGAGAATCTGTTCATACTTAATATTGAGTATGAAAAATTAATTTGAATATGAAAAATCAATTCATTGTATATGTATCTATGTATTTGAGATTAAAAGAGGCTCTAGTCTTGTCATATTTCTCAATAGTTCATCCGACACATCCTTCAACTAATGTCAAAAGTTTATTAATTCTTGTCTTCTTTTTCCTGGTTCACTTCACACATCAAGGTGTAATATGATTTTTAAGATATTTCTGTACTTACAATGACATACCAAATTTGAAATTTGTATTCAAGAGATGGTAAATAGATCTTTAAGAATTTTTTTTGTTATACCATCAGCAATTTTATTAGAGAAAACTTGCAGGAATACTTAATTGACATGTTTAATTTAATATGTACAAACAAATACTAATAATAATAAGTTTGCAAAAACATAAACAACAATGTTTAAAACATGTATTCAATAACAACAATTAATAACATAAGTATCAATTAATGACAAAAAACATATGAGATAATGTAACAATAGAATGAAGCAGAAAAGAAAAAATTGAGCCCACTGAATGTAGTGTGTACCGTTAAGGATATTATTTTCCTTTAGTACCCGAGGTTTAAAGTAAAAGATTCTATCCAGATAGAAAGATTCTATTCACCAGTATATTGATAAAAGAATAATGGTATAAGTGAGTCACTCAACATGACCAAAATACATGTTTATTTAATTGTGCAAAAGAAGAAGTTTCGAATTTTTCTTATTTTAAAATGAGAGGAAATCCGTCTCTTTATAACAACATAGAGTAGTGTGAATAAATGTTTCTTGTTCCTTATCGAAAAGGTCAAAACTCTTCAGAAAAGTTACAATCCTTAAAAAACGTCACAATCTTTCATAAAAGTTATAACTTATCATAAAAGTCACTAATCTTCATAAAAGTCACAACTTTTCCTGAAAGTCACTTTCCATGAAAGTCACAACTTTTCATGATAGGGAAATACTAGTTTTGGAAACTAATAAATTAAAAAGAAATTGTGGGTTGTGGTGACGCCACATAGGCATATATATGATTATGTAGAAAAATGAGTAGTGGACAATCTTGGGCTAGAATATGTGCAACAGAAAGAACTTTACTATGTTAAGGTATTGTATGGGTCGCGTCGGAACTACAACTCATTGTTGTTGGTTCTTGGTTTGTAGACTTGAGGATCTAGGCCTGGAATTGAGAATCAATGTACGAAGGGGTATATGACTCATACAAGGTATGACAGGTCGTGACTCTAGGTTTGTGATTCAACATCAGAAAGGTTGGATTTCCAATAGTTGTTGTACGAGTGAACAGTACAGTCCTTAGTACCTTGAATGCACCACATATAAAGGTCATAGGGTCAATTCGGTAGTTATTTCTTAGGGTTAATTTAGTCTTTTCCAAATCTTTTAACTCAAATACTACACCGTTTTGGGGTTATTTAGAAGACTCTAAAGGGTTCCCAAGGCTCATAACCTCTCTATTCCCTCTTATTCTCCCAAACTCCAATGGAATTCTATCTTAAGTCGGCTTCCCAAGTTTGGGTTTCAAGGATTCAAGTCTTTATTGAAGGTTTCAATAAGGGCTTTGGTAATTGTATGTGGAAAATTCATCAATGGGTTCCTAGTCAACCCATTTTTTTTAAACAAGATGATATTTAGAATTTAATATGCATTAGTACAAGTAAATGGTCGAGTATGGCTTGTAACAATTGGGATAGGGATCGAGTTTATATTATACACATTAACACCTTCGATAGTAGAAGACAATTTTTTTGACCTAACATAAAGAGTTCTTGCTTTATCTGCTTCTATTATACGAAAACCATCAATGGAGGAGTTGTCCAATGTACAAGGTAGCTCAAGGGTTTTTATGATTCTTCTATGATTCAATCGTTTTCAAGTTTATTCAACATAATTTGATCATATTTTAATGTTTTTGATCAATTTCCCATGAACTCATGTGCTATAAGTGATTTTGAAATGAAACCATATTTTGATGATATGCATACAATATAATATAAAAGATTTATGAATTCAAGGATGCTTTTTATTAAAGTATCAGTCAGTTTAATGATTAGACCTCATATGAAAATCCCTTATCTATTTGTTTTAATTATGTTTATATCGACGGTAGTTAGCTTAGTGTAAGAATCAATTTATTTAGTTTCAAAGTGTATTTTAGATTATAATTATAATAGAAGTTTATTAACGTTGATGAGTTTTATATAAAATAATAGTTTAATTGTGTTATATTAAAGAGCAAGGGGTCTGTATTGTAGAACACTAAAGACACCTTTCAATGTGAGCTTCAAGGATGATTTTCTGTGTGTCTTCATTATTGATTTTGGTCCTTTAAATATAAAAAATATTATGATGTACCAATAATTAGGTAATTGAAAGGGTAATCATTAATACCATATAAATGAAATGTGATAGCTGATTTCAATATGTATTGCTTAATTGAGAGGGGGAAAATTTGGACATAATTATTGCTTCAATTTTGACATTCTCCACTTGTCTTCATGGATACATTAATTATATTTCACGTTTAATATTATTGAGTGTGATTATTATCATTTGGATCATGGATGGTGATATTAGTGGTATGTTTTCAACCTTTATAAACATGTATATAAGGAATATTAAATTTTTTTCCTAATCATGAAATTGAATATAAATTTAACTTTTCCATCAATCAACATAGTTGACACTCAACAAGAAATTAGCGATGCCAAGAGAACCAATATATCTTATTACATATGAAATATCAATAGAATATTTTACTAAGCATCCCATATAATGATGCATTCGGTTAATTATGTAGTTTATTAAGAAATCTACCAGCCAAAATAGAATATCCATTTTGAATAATGATAGCAAAAAAATGACTCCATGCCCAAAAACATTTAAATATCATTATCCATCTCCAAAAATTCAGTGAAGGAGTATCTTATTCAAATAAAAATATAAGAGATTAGGGACATAAAGTAAGTAATAACAGGAGGAAGGAGTAAATACGCCACCATAATTAGTATTGCTCACCTACATTTGAAATAATAAGTGACTCAAACTAGAACATAGAAGAACTAGTGTAGGACTTGAGCTTGAATATGTAATAATAGAAAAAAACAACAAAGGTAAGCATAAAGAATAACTAGATCTCTATTCGCTCCTCTTCCTCTACTTTTGGCATAAGTCTTCCCAAATATTTGGTTTACACCACTTGAGAATTGTACCATTTTTGCGACCATTATAGAAGGAGTATGATATTCTGTGTCTTGCCGTTCTCTCAAATTTAATTGCATTTTGATTGTCATGCACGGGAAGCCATACACACTTTCCCTGAATTTATCTTTTTAAAACTCTCACATTATAAATGAATAATAATACATATATTTTGAATTTAAATAATAAATTTATAATTACCATAAATTCATTAAAAAATTGGTTCCTAAGTGTTTGTGGAATCTCACTCCACGTCAATTATACATCATTAAAAAACTTTCCCATAGCAGATGTAAGGATATCCGCAGTCTCTTTGCATGGATTAAAACTTCAATATATAATTAAAATATTAAGAGGTCAAATTCATAACTTAGAAATGTGACATCATTATAAGCTGTAAAAACATATATATCATACCCAAACCCTTCAGATTCAATGATGAGCCTGTGATGATAATCTATTTCCCAGGGGAGTGGAGGATCTTGACCTTGTGAAGCATAGTTGTGTTGTAAGTTCATCGAGGTATAACTCTGTGTGATAGTGTCGTCCAATGTAAACATGAAAGAGACTGGTGAAGACACATCAGTATGACCTTGAAAGTTCAATCATGTTTTTCATAGTGTTAATAAGTTTGAAAAGTGGACAAACAAAAAGTTATTCAAGATAGTCGGAATGCCATAAAATCATAAATTAATTGAAAAAATAAAAAATAAAGTGAAGATGAATATTTATATAAGGACCCTTCTAGCTAACTGTATTTGAGACTTTTGAATCATGTATGCTTCTAGGTAATATCAATAAAATAAATGTATAATTTGTTGAGGATGATTTAACTAATTATCACTTTATAAGGTGTCTTGTAGATTTTTTTTTCCTGCTATTTTTAAATAAATGTTTAATTTATTAATAATTTACGAGAAAAATAAAAAGAACCATCAACAAATATCTCAAAAAGAATGAGCCAACAAAAATTTGGTTATATGATATTTCTTTGTGAGGCTGTAAAATTAAACTATAACAAATATGACCATAATTTGAGTGTTTGAATTGTCTTTAAAAATGCTTTTGTTAAGAAAATTTATTTTCATTTTTATGACAATAGTTTGATGATATATTTTGTTTTCAAAAACTATTTGAGTCTTTAGAAAAAGAAAAATATTTTTAAAATTTATTAATTTCTTTTAGAAGGTATTACCTGCTAATGGATTGACAATTTGATGCAAATCCCGATTCCTTTCTCCCTCGGCAATTTCTTCCTTCATTAATCATCCCATAAATAAAATATAGATAAATATTATTAGTTTTATTAGTTGTAAAATTAATGAATGGATAAATTATCATATTAATTTGATTGTTTGGAATCAATAGAACTCAAAAAAGCATAGGATATCGTTGCTGCATTGGAGGAACAACTGGCATAGTAACACTTGTGTTGTTTGTGGTGCTTTCTTTTGTGGAAGATTTTCATTGATGACATTATTATTTCATAAATTTCACGTACAATAAATAGTAAAAAAATATTAACTTCATGTAATTTATTTATCTAGCACAAATATGTACCGTATAAGTTTTAAGTCTTCAGATATAGTGATAAAAGGGGAGAAAATAAGCTCAATAAAGTAGCACCCCTATAAATAATTTCTTACTAATTATATCACGGTAATACTTTTGGATCACCAACAAATCTTTTTTAAAAATCAAACATAAGAATTATAATTTGAATAGAGAAAAAAATGACCCTCTTAATCAAGAAAAATAATAGATATATTCCAAATTAAGTAAAAAAGTTTTAGAAGACAAGACAACAAAATATTTCAAACTAATTAGGATATATACTGTATGGATTGAAATTCCAATGTCATATGACAACCTTGTCATGGGTTATAATAGATAAAATATTTTTACTAACAAATGAAAAAAGACGATATCAAGTAGGGGTGTCAAGGGGCAAGGATAGATAAGCATGATTCCTGAAAAATATAACTTGGACGATCCGAGTCAGAAAAATTAGTTTAAACCAGTCAAAATTTTAGTTGGGTAATTCTCTCTGATACACAAAGTATGCTATATCGCCATGACCCGAAATCAGATTATGATGATGCCTACCATAAACACGTTGGCAAATTAAAACCCAAAAAACAAGTGATAAACTTAAGCTACAATATAACTATGTAGAAGAAAAACTAATATAAAATATGACTATAGAATATATATGTACATAACGATACAAAATATAGAGTAAAGGCCCAAAAGTTACCAAGAAAGTCAAATCTGAATAAGAACTAAGTTTTGAACCAGGTTTCATGTATACAAGAGCGTCTAAGTACAAAAAAGACTATACACAAATGATTTGTTTAATAAAAATATAAAATGCATAGATAGTACAAAAGAGGGAAAAAATCAATTAGTCTCCGATCGCTAAGATCTCACCACGATCTACTTAGCAAAGGTAATGAAAGAATCATGATTCAACGAGCTTCCTATTAAAACAGTCATTAACCTATTGCTAATAGTTGTCCCAAAGTACCTATTAAACCAGTCATTATGATTCATGAGGTACCTACTATCACATGGAAATCACCAGAGATCTAGAGCCTTATCACAGGAGAATATACAATGTGTGATGATAGGAAAGTTCTCATATGACAAAATAAAAATTGTAGAATTTAGGATGTCTATCCCAAAGTAATGTGGAATCAAGAGCGAATGTAGTATTGGAGTTTTGGATACTAGACACATACTTATTAGATTTTCTTCACTAGAAGATTATGTGTAACTATTGCCCACAACAAATTACTATATCAAGGAAAATGAGGGGTATTGGTAGATACAAATATTAAAGTAGGATCATTACTTTAAGCTTGAAATAGAAACTACAATTGATGTAGCTTGGATATCCATGCAAGATTTCAAACCAAATTTATTTGCAAAGGAAGCAATTTTTCAGTTAGGAAGCCTTTAAAATCAGAAATGGAAACAAAGAACCAAACAAGACAAAGTTACTATAAGCTGAAAGTTGAAGTAGCTTGGTAGCTAAATTACCACATAGAATTAAAAACAAAGAAGAGAATGAAAATATAGAAAACTAAAATCAAAGTGGACCACAATATAATAAGATCATATGTCAAAGTGTCAAAGTGTTGTAAAGAATGTTCTATGCAAAGGCATGATGAAAAAGAATGTTGGAATATCTATCCAGAATTACATAACAGACATGAGCAAAAAGGGACAATGGAGAATAACAGTAAGTAAGAAGAGAAAGAGGGAAATCAAGAAAGAGTACTGACTAGTGGAAAAGTTGTGAGGAATAAGCATATTATAATCATAGTAAGTACCAATGGTTATTAAAGAAAAGCGAATACATGAGAGACAAATATGGACATGTACTAGGGAATTTGGATGATATATAGCATGCAGGAATCAAAGGGACTAACTGTGTCTGAGGCACTCATGATTGTTGATAAAATACATGAGGAAGAAGGAGCGATACAAAAGAAAGAGGAAAACACAAAAAAATGGGTGAATAAGAAGTTTGCAAAAACCAATTATAAAGGTTCCATTGAAAAAAGTACAATAATGATATGATCAATACAACGTTAGCTAATAAAGAGGAAAAGGAAGAAAGAGAGAGGGAAGGGCAATCAATCCAGGAGAATAGTTTAAACAAGGAGAAAATTAAGCATGAAATAATTCACTGTAAGAAAACTGTGAATTACATGTTGATTTTCCTTGGGATTAGTATGAAAATTCGCATGAAATTTATTTTTCTACAAATTTTCTTACTAATTCCTAGGAAAATGCCCATGTAAGTCACAATTTTCTTGTAGAGATTATAGTTTTGGAAGAAAAATAGAATAAGGAGATAAATCCCTTGATAATTTAAGGTACCAATCATATACACTAGAGCTGTTACATCCCGTGTCCAAATCAGATAAATAATGTTGATTTTCAGAAGTTACAAGTGCCAGACACCAGAGCCAACTATGGACCTTCAATCGACTCTGTGATGGGCCAGTCATCTTTCAGTCCTCATTCGTGAACGACGGTCGACCGTATGGACCGTCATTCGACTTACATTCCATCAGTCAACTCCGTTGATGGGCCAATAACCTTTCATTCTGTAGTCGTGAGCGACGGTCAACCAGTACGGAACGTTAGTTGACTTACGGTTCGTCAGTCGACTTCGTCGATGGCCTGGTAACTTCAAGTTCTCTGTTGCAAATGACGGTCGATCAATACAGGCCATCAGTCGACTTACAATCTGTCATTCGACTCCGTCAATTGGCCAGTTGAATTTTTTTTCTCAGTCGCGAACAACGGTCGACCAGTATGGGCCATCAGTCAATTCTATCGATTTTTTTAATTGACTTTCAATTCTCAATCACAAACGATGGACAACCAGTAAGTTTCATCAGTTGACTTATGATTTGTCAGTTGACTGCGTCAATAATTCTGACAAAAGTCATGGGTCTTTTGGTCTTTTCCTTGTTCGTTGGGACCCTAAGCTACTTTGTTTAGACCCTAAATCATGAGATTTTAGTCATTTTAAATCTAGAAATATAACTGTAACTTACCTAAGTTAAAATCATTAATTAAAACTCAGAAAATTATAATCTAGAGAGAGAAAACAATAAAAAACCCTAGTTCTATAAATTCCAGCCCCAAAGTCGAAAGATTTCACTATGGAATTTGTCACCAGGTATGTGATATTTTACTAGGTTGTTCCTTTCACCCATTAGTTCCCTATTTTTCAGTCAGTTTCTTGACTCCCATACCATGTTTAGACTTAGGTCTTCTTGAATTTTAGAATTATTGTATTCTTCGTTATTAGAATTATCCTAATCCGATCTGTACGTTAATATTTGGTTTATTGCATGAATTCCAAAACCCTACCTATGTATTTCTTTAGTTCTTAAATTAGACATGCTAGGTTAGATGTTTCAGTTATTCATTCATACATGCCTCAGTTATTAATGTATCAATATCAATTTAAATATTGCATTCTTAGTTTGCATGTTCAGTTTGAGGCATCCAATATATCCAGTATTATAGAAACTCAGTCATAATGTGTTCATTACCTAATCCATTGGGATAAGCATAATACCGAGTTGGACTAGGGTTTAACGAACCCCAATAGACCAGAACTACTATCCAAGTAGGTTGTAAGTCCCTTCTGTGGGCATCAGTTTAGTGATCAAGTCAACATGACTTTATACCTCTGGCAGGGTGTATTGGGTCCTCTCGATGGGGCGTATACATCGGACTCCACATTTAGCTCATGTGGTTTTATCATCATCTATTAGTAGCTCCCATAGTTTAGTCAGATTTCATTGCATTGAACTTTTATCAATATATACAGTATTTAGTTTCAACATGTTATAAATTGGTCACTGCATTCACTTATCTCATTATTCATTATCTTTATCCTGTTCAAATTATTTTATCGGTTTATTGGCTTGTTCAGTTATATGTTGTTTCAACTTTACTGTATCATGCATGCTCAATCACTTTGAAGTACTCACACATACGTGCACTACATTTTCTCGTTATGTACGTTCAGGTTCTCAGCATCCAGATCACGCTTATATCTGTCACGACCCAAAAATGGACGTGATGACACTCGTCTTATCCCACTAAGACAAGTCAGCCTAAAACTCAACCATTACAATAAAGTGCGGAAATAAAATATAAGTAAATTAATAAAAACCCCAAAACCTGGTATTCACGTGTACAAGCCTCTAAAGTATTATAAGATTCAAAAGAAAAACTCAAGTCTCAAATGAACTTGTTTCTAGAATAGAACACAATCATAATTATGGAGAAGAAAGTCTGCTGAGATGGAAACAGCTACCTCACAAATCTCCAAGAAGCCTCGGAAAAGAAGAGAATGATAAGTACAACAAAAATCCAGGCTCATAACCTACAAAAATTTGTAGAAGCAAGGGGTGAGTACCAAATCACATGGTACTCAGCAAGTAAACCTCTAAACACAAGCTAAGGGGATGAAATACGGGTACTCCTACCACCCCCAACCGAACCTCCACAACTACAACCTACATTAAAATCAACCCAATCTAACAACTTACAATTTACATAGCACGTAGCTCAACAACAACACTTAGAAAAATTACATATCCTCAACAACAACACTTCAACAAATTACATATCCTGAACAACAATACTTCAACAAATTAAATATCCGCAATAACAAGCTCAATATTCATCAATCACATGTTCCGTAGAAAGGCAATCAGAAGATCAACAAAACATGATATCAAGTTCACTAATGATAAGTATGTGCAATGCAATGGAATGCAATGTCAAGTATAATGATGCATGTCTGACCTAGTGATACACACCTGCTGTCTTGCAGTCCGAGACCCATGGGGGACATATCTGTCCATGCATCTGGCACGGCGCACGATACGACCCTCGATAATAATAACCATCGCGGCGCGCGATACGTCCCTCGAAATATAGTATCCATCGCGGCGCACGATAGTCCCTCGAAATGGTACATCCTCTTAAGTACTCATTCTTTCTCAATGCACATAACACTTGTCACAACCAATGCCTCATAATAATGCAGATGACAAGTTCACACAAATAATGAGGAGATGACCATTTTCATAACATTGCACAGTTCACAACCACACAAACATGAAATCACATCAACAATGATTCAACAAGACTTTTAACCCTTTCTAAACACATCACACATACACAATTAATCAAATTGCCTTTTTGTTGTCCCTTTTTTTCATCGTTAGAATTAATCAATATGGACAAGTCAATCCATCACCAATCCCGTTACTCCCAAACATATACTACAAGGAAAACCACACATTTCATACACTTAACAAGAGTTTAGAAATCCACTTGCATCAAATAGTCAAAAAATCATTCTGTGACTTGAGTCTTCCTGTTTTCGTTGGACTTCCAACTCAAAGCAATCTATTCATATTATTAGTCATAATAAGATTTCAAACCTAACAATACTCAAATTACTATAGGTCTAGTCTAATCACAAAAACACACTCAGATATGTAATCAAACTCGTAATATTGATGTCAATTAACATGTCAACTCTTTTTTTTAAATTTCCTTCAAGTTTCAAGTCTAGGTTTAAGTTCCAATTTCTCCAACACCACAATTCTAATATTATTCATATACTATAATACACTTAATATTTAATTGTCTATCTTAATATATCAAAAAATTAGATTATAATGTAACAATAAGAAAATAATAAAAACTAGAATAGACTAATTACGAAGAATGTTTACTAGATGTTATTCACGTATCCCAATTTCAAATTGCTATGGCATACTGACAAATTTCTCCAATGGCACTCATTGTCAATTAATACTTTTGACAGTAACAAGAATTGGTGAAATAATTTATAATATTAAATTTGATGCATTAATTCTTAACTTTAAGTTGGAACTTCCTTTTATTTCTATCCATCATCACATACTAATTAATATATCTATATGTATTAAAAAAATATTGAGTACTCAAGTATTCAACAATTAAGTTTACAACCAAAGTTCTTTTTTTTTAATGTATGAGAATTGATTACATGTAGTTTGTTTGTTTGCCGCCGCTGCCTCACACATGAGAGGTTAGGTTCTTCCTCTTCTTTATTTTATTTTCTGAATTAATTAGGTTCTAAAAGTGATATATTATACTAATTTTTATTTAATATATATAAATAAAAAAGTATAGGGTTTTAAATAAATTTCAGATTTTCCCCATTATTATTAATTAAATTAATTATTTTATAAACACTCGTTAATTGACTAATCCTAGTTAAATAAATAGTTCAAAATTTTCAAATCAACTTTATCAATTGATCAAAAATAACTCGAGGCAACTATCGAGAGGGGTAAAAATACTTATTTTTTTAAATATTAAAAAAAAATTACCTTCCGAGTCATTACATTATCCACCACTAAAAATCATGTTCGTCCTCGAACATATACAAGAAGAAAGAATATTAGCCAACGTTACCAAAAGTGGGCTCATCTTCAAGACCATTCCATCAGAGTAAATATTAAGAACTAAACTTTGGAAATCAAAATTTGAAAGATTCATTAATCACAAGTGATTATAATGCCACAAACTAACTCATGAACCCAATCTAAACTGAAACCCACTAGACCATAATACAACCATCATGACAAATCTTTTTCGCACATAACTAAGATACATTTTGACTAATTACCTACTACAATCAGATATGAACCTGAACTAACTACCACATACTAATATTGTATAAGTCATCATATATCTTATCAAAATTTCCTTTTCACAACACAATTCTTTAACGAGCTTAAGTTATATAAATCCGATCTTTAGATATTGGGTACTCATCAAGGGGAAATCAAACTTATCTAACCCACACGTGGAATGTGCACATCTGGCATGTGACGTCGGCCAACTGAATGCAACATCAGCCAAGGCCCACACACATAACCCATGTTGGTATTTATTGTTCTTCTTTTTCTTATATCGTCCATCATCTTGATGCTTGGCAGGTCAAAGAAGAATAAGATCAAGTAAGTACCCAACAAGTGATACACTCTAGGATGCATAACCTTTAATAACATTGTCGGATAACTGTAACTATTCACGAAAGCTTTTCTGTAAGTTCTCATAAGCAAGGTCGTCCATAAAGAAACAATGGTATACTTCTAATTTCCCAAACAACACCAATTCATCCATAATTTAAATGATAAATTATATCCAAGAATCTACCATATCAAGAGGACATAAGAGGATCGGTACATCCAATCCACCACTAAAAATTTACCCATATATGTAGAAACACACGTGGACATATACGTCGAATTATAATTCAAATCATGTCCAAAACAAAGTAGGTGGGTCACCTAAGAATGTACGTAACAAAAACCGAATAACACCATATACTATTTCCTTAGCTTCCATATCAAACATTCCATTCATACGACTCCATCTCTTTGATTTTTAGCCACCCACAATCAACCAGTATAGTCCCCATTACAATAGTAAATATATTTAATTCATCAAAATCATATGATTCTCACAGTTTCTTCACTAGTACCAACATTATTAATACTAACAAACATTATAACCATTCAGGACATTTACCTTGCTCTCAAACCGCCACTAGTATCAAAGTCTCCTAAAAATTACATTACCACCTCCAAAATTTTTAAACAATGGCGCTCTCTCTTTCCATTTAAGCGTTCTATGAAAGATACGCATCGCACATAAGACTGATAGAACTACTTCCAAGTCTAATAATACTTTTCATCGAGGTAAAATAATTGAAGCACACCCAACGCTACTCTACGCAATCTTTCACATACAAAATTTCAACTAATATACAAAGTAATCATATATCTTATTTCAACACTTCAAAAAATTGGTCACTCAATTTACTCAGTATACCATAAGCTCATTACCTCTGATCACCATCAAATGCCAATGTAACAGATCATAATAGACTGTATTGGCCCATCAACAAAGTAATTTTAATCTCCTTGAAATCCTCATTAATCATGTAAACTATAGGTCCACACCGTTGAACATCAATAAGTTACCTATCATAATTTGAACAATCTAGCTCAACATAACTACATAAAATCTCTCCTACATAGTTGTTTGTCACCCAAAAAAAAACTCAATCTTGAGAAAAGTCTATGATAATTTTTTTTAGTATGTTTGTACTGAACTAGTTCACATCTCCGAATTATACTAAACTCATAGGCAAAAATTAATTGATCCTTCAAATAAAAACCAAGAATTTATATGAAAGGTCTTATTCCTTCACTCTTTTTTTAAAAATTATTCCCATGACACAAAGTTCTAAATATCTTGAACTCTTCAATACACCAAACCCCTTTTCCTTTGGTTGACTCGCTCACCAATCTTATTCTTTGGACAACAACGCCGGACATTTTTACCTTATACACAAAATAAAACTTGAAATGAAACCCTTCCTTAGGTATTTTGAAAGTCAAAATAACACACTTTATGACTCAAAACATATACCAATCCTTCCAAATGCTCAACATTGTCTATGATCGATCATTTCTTACCTTACCAATCCACACTTTGACAAAACATACTACCACGAACATAAAATCACCATGAAAAACTTAAATTTTTATCCCAACCATGTGACACGATTCTATTATCTATCAACATTTACTCATACATTGGAGATCTTTATGAATCCACGTATCTTAACCTATCATTTATTGCCTCTTCATTGATCTTACCATATCCTTCTTTAAAAATTCAACCGTACCAATTATCAAACTCAAAATCATAAGATGTTATCACCACACTCGAGTCAAACATGTATAGACTTCTTTCTCAAGGCTTACCCAATTGTTTTTAACCAATCTGATGAACTTGTGACACTATTATCATAAGTAGAGCAACATAGATGACAACAATGTGTCTCATAACCCAATTATCAACCTCTCTGAAAATACCTCCTTAGCCCTTGCAATCAGAATAAAATACTTTTGTTCTGACCTCTTTCCGAAGGCTAAATTACATCTTACTAATTCTTTGCATTTATGACTTTAATTCCTTTCTATTCTGTTCAAGCGATGCCTCAACAACTCCTATAACTTTTCATGCCATAAAGCTACTCACCAAATAGTATCAAACCACAACCTTAAATACTCGCAAGTAACCATTATAATACAAAATTCATTTAACAAATAATTTTTATTATATAGATGCATCTCAATCACAATCCATAACGAACTCTTATTACCATCATGCTCATTTAGCTCTTATCATCATCATGAAGCCAACATTTTCATCAATGTGACACCTCAAACTCGGTTATATTCATCAAATCCAAAGGACTATCCCACTTTTATATGCACTTCTTACAAAAATCTTCAATTACCTTTACACAAGTATATTCTTTGGGACTTTCTTTATCCATAAGCTCAAATTTTGGTATCTATCTATTCCATTGGACCTTAAAAAGAAATCACCGTCCTCATTTAGGATCCTTGGAATACACTTTTAATCTTAAAGCATTAATATCGTATCAACGATCCACCACTAAATGCTTCCTTATAAATAATGCTTAACTCATTCGTGTGTATTAACAAGCTATTTGGTTTCTCAAATGTGAATACAACATTGAATCTCATTATATGAACATGTGATACAATTGATAACTCTTTAAGTGGTTTGTAATCACACTTGACATCAACATATCCATTTTCATGTACCATTAGTATCACCTTATGAAATCTGTTAAATCCACTACTAGGACACATCATACCTATCGAGAATATTGTACCCAAATAACCTACACATTTCTGTCTCATTAAGTAACTAATATACACTATCAAATCTTTTCGGCCTCTCATCCAAAGCGATCTGCATCCCTTTGTAGATCAGGTCAATAACAAAAGTAACACACTCCATAACTCTAACAAAGTAAGCATCAATATTGTTATGGTACAAATTCTAACCTTAATTGATGCATCATTATTATCATCATTTTCTAAGCAACTCATTCATGTTATGATAACTTTACTAATTGCAGTTTACAAAATCACATGTCCATTATCTAGCTCTCCCTTTAATCATTTCACTTTCAATGTTTAAACCACTCTAATTATTGTATATACCACACAAGAACTATTCACTTTACTAGGGTAACTAATCTTACACAGCCCATTGAAATTGTTGAACTTTTAAATCTAACCACACATTTTTTTCATAAGTATATTACTCTCATCGTAATACCAGATCTAACCTTCAAATCATAGACGACATCAACTACTCACATGAAGAACTACGCATGAGTCATCACATAAGTGATAGAGAATGGAATGAAGCGATGTGAATCAAAATCAGACAAAGGATGCACGAGAGAGATTCAAAAAGTGAAGATTTTTCTTAAAAGTCACTATAGCATCTCGAAGATAAGTACAGACGTCTCTCTACCGAACCTCGAGACTCTACTTAGACTCGAATTATACACACGTGAGACCTATGAACCTGGGCTCTGATACCATTTTGTTACGACTCAAAAATGGACGTGATGACACACGTCTTATCCCACTAAGACAAGTCAGCCTAAAACTCAACCATTATAATAAAGTGCGGAAATAAAATATAAGTAACTTAATAAAAACCTCAAAACCTGGTAGTCACGTGTACAAGCCTCTAAAGTATTACAAGATTCAAAAGAAAAACTCAAGTCTCAAATAAACTTGTTTCTAGAATAGAACAAGATCATAATTATGGAGAAGAAAATCTGCTGAGATGGAAACAGCTACCTCACAAATCTCCAAGAAGACTTGGAAAAGAAGAGAATGACAAGTACAACAAAAATCCAGGCTCATAACCTACAAAAATTTGTAGAAGCAAGGGGTGAGTACCAAACCACACGGTACTCAGCAAGTAAACCTCTAAACACAAGCTAAGGGGATGAAATACGGGTACTCCTACCACCCCTAACCGGACCTCCACAACTACAACCTGCGGTAAAATCAACCCAACCTAACAATTCACAGTTTACATAGCATGTAGCTCAACAACAACACTTAGAAAAATTACATATCCTCAACAACAACACTTCAACAAATTACATAACTTCAACAACAATACTTTAATAAATTAAATATCCGCAATAACAAGCTCAATATTGATCAATCACAAGTTCCGCATAAAGGCAATCAGAAAATCAGCAAAAGACGATATCAAGTTCATTAATGATTAGTATGTGCAATGTCAAGTATAACGATACATGTCTGACCTAGTGATACACACCTGCTGTCTCTCAGTCCGGGAACCATGGGGTACATATCTGTCCGTGCATCTGTCGCGGCACACGACACGACCCTCAATAATAGTAACTATCGCGGCGCGCGATACTTCCCTCGAAATATAGCATCAACCGCGGCGCGCGATACGTCCCTCGAAATGGTACATCCTCTTAAGTACTCATTCTTTCTCAATTCACATTACACTTGTCACAACCAATGCCTCATAATAATGCAGATGACAAGTTCACACAAATAATGAGGAGATGACCATTTTCATAACATTGCACAGTTCACAACCACACAAACATGAAATCACATCAACAATGATTCAACAAGCCTTTAACCATTTCTCAACACATCACACATACACAATTAATCAAATTGCCTTTTTGTTGTCCCTTTTTTTTCATAATTAGAATTAATCAATGTGGACAAGTCAACCCATCACCTATCCCGTTACTCCCAAACATATACTACAAGGAAATACACGCATTTCATACACTTAACAAGAGTTTAGAAATTCACTTGCCTCAAATAGTCAAAAAATCATTCTGTGACTTGAGTCTTCCTATTTTCGTTGGACTTCGAACTCAAAGCAATCTATTAATATTATTATTCATAATAAGATTTCAAACCTAACAATACTCAAATTACTATAGGTCTAGTCTAAACACAAAAAATCACTCAGATATGTAATCAAACTCGTAATATTGATGTCAATTAACATGTTAACTCTTTTTTTTTTGTTTTTTTTAAATTTCCTTCAAGTTTCAAGTCTAGGTTAAAGTTCCAATTTCTCCAACACCATAATTCTAATATTATTCATATACTATAATACACTTAATATTTAATTGTCTATCTTAATATATCAAAAACATAGATTATAATGTAACAATAAGAAAATAATAAAAACTAGAATCGACTGATTACGAAGAATGTTTACTAGATGTTATTCACGTATCCCAATTTCAAATTGCTAA
This sequence comes from Solanum habrochaites, assembly GCA_027704765.1. Classification (NCBI taxonomy): domain Eukaryota; kingdom Viridiplantae; phylum Streptophyta; class Magnoliopsida; order Solanales; family Solanaceae; genus Solanum; species Solanum habrochaites. The sequence goes on from JAKWJA010002492.1 coordinate 49,007,868, forward strand.
GGCATACTGACAAATTTCTCTAATGGCACTCATTGTCAATTAATACTTTTGACAGTAACAAGAATTGATGAAATAATTTATAATATTAAAGTTGATGCATTAATTCTTAACTTTAAGTTGGAACTTCCTTTTATTTCTATCCATCATCACATACTAATTAATATATCTATATGTATAAAAAAATATTGAGTACTCAAGTATTCAACAATTAAGTTTACAATCAAAGTTCTTTTTTCTTTTTTAATGTATGAGAATTGATTACCTGTAGTTTGTTTGTTTGCCGCCGCTGCCTCACGCATGAGAGGTTAGGTTCTTCCTCTTCTTTATTTTATTTTTTGAATTAATTAGGTTCTAAAAGTTATATATTATATTAATTTTTATTTAATATATATAAATCAAAAAGTATAGGATTTTAAATAAATTTTAGATTTTGACCATTATTATTAATTAAATTAATTATTTTATAAACACTCGTTAATTAACTAATCCTAGTTAAATAAATAGTTCAAAATTTTCTAATCAAATTTATCAATTGATCAAAAGTAACTCGAGGCAACTATCAAGAGGGGTAAAAATACTTATTTTTTTAAATATTCAAAAAAATTACCTTCCGAGTCATTACAAGATCGGTTCCTCATCTTGAGCTTAGTAGAATCAGTGGTGAGTCCTCATTCTCCAAGGACAATAGGCATGAGTTTATTTCCGTATTTTTAGTCTTTAGTTTCAATTTAGTTAGACTTAAGTTGAGACTACAGTACAAAGAAACCCTTAAAATTCCTTAACCATGTTCCTACATGGGATGTGTCCTAGTGCTACCCTTGGCAAGGAGAACACCCTCCATCAGAGTAGGGTAGACTTCGGATTCCATCCTTAGCTAGTATGGTATATGTTAGTTATTTCCTATTCTCATCATGTAAGATATATTTTAGTATTGGGTAAGTTCTACAATGTTTAAGTAGTGGAATGGGACGCTATCTAGACATGACATGAATAGACTTTGAAGATGCTAGTATGTGGTTCCCTAGGTCTTCTCCAAGAACATTATGTGAAAATCCTTAATTGTTGAATATCTCTTAAATGGCTTAATGAACATAGTGACTTAAGTTAAATACATGTGAATGAAAATGTACTTATCTAGATTAACTTTTACGATTGCTTAGTAGGCTTGAAGAGTGTGTATGGGATGTCTCTTCGTGTCTTACTTAGGTGAGTCTTAGAGTTATTCTCCATTGGGAGTTAAGTGATGATATGGGAATAATCTTGCTTTAGGTAGTCTTAATGATCACTTAGGTGTGTGTGACAGAGTTTTATGGAAGGCCGCTTCACAACATACTTAAGTGGGTCTTAGAATAACCTTTGGTAGGAGGGTCTTATGGTTATATGGTTGAAGTGATTTTTATGCTATATTGTGGATTACTTTGAATATGACTTATATGTGAGTATGTTGGATTGTAAGTGACACTTGTTCTTATATGATGAAGTTTTCTTCAAAAAGAGCATGTTTTATACAAATTTCCGTTTAGCTTGATTTTATTGCATTACACCATACTTAGTGCATTCTAACGAACTAATTCCAAATATTTTGTCTTATCTCTAAAGGTGTAGGTGTCAATTGAGAAGAGTCATTAAAGTGAAGCTTGGATAGAAACATTCATTCAAGCAAGTTGTGGTATGTCCTCAACTGATTTGAGGACATAACTATGTTTAGATTTTCTTATTAAAGAAAGTGGAATAGACTTAAATATTTCTATTTTGTTGATGTATTGGCCGTAACCAAGATATTTGTGTGTCTAAGATGGACACAAAAAACTTAGCATTTTTCCTATGATTTTCTATAAAAAATATATTTTGAAATATTATTCGATTGAGTGAAAAGTTTTATTTACGCTCTACTTTTCATATATGTATGCAATGAATAATGTCAAAGGGCTTATACAAGACCTCTGAGAGGTCGAGTACACCGTGCCCTGACTTGAAGGATGCCCTATCTTCTAGTGTGTACTTCAGGGTCGTGACAAGCTTGGTATCAGAGCATAGATTATGAAGTAGTCTTAGGAATTCAAAGTCTCTTCAAAGGCACGTCTAGTAGAGTCTTATTTATCAGTGTTAGTCGCTACACATCTATGAGTGAGAGACTATAGGATGATAGAGTTTCACCTTTTTCATCACTCTTTTGTCGTGCCATAGAGTTGAGGTTATAAGTTTCTATTCCTAATCTCTTCTCTTGTGATTTAGGAGATGACTGCAAGAAGAATGAACGCAAGAAAATTGGAAGAGGAAGGGGTGAATGAGGAAGTTCCTCCCCAAGTAGTTCAAATTCCACAAGGTGTTTAAGTTTTTCCCCAAGGTAATCAAGTCCCTATTGTGGGTGGAGGTAATGAGATTTCAGTGTTTCCCCCCAGACATGATTAATGGAGAGACTAGAGAGGCTTTACTTGCTTTAGCCCGAGCCATGACAACTTATGTGAATAAGGGTATTGAGCCTAGGGTGAATGTTATGGAGAATACTATGAGTCTAGATTTAGGGAGGTTTTGAGGATGAATCCTCATATATTTCTTGGCTCTAAGGCGGGATAATATCCCCACGAGTTTCTTGATGGTATGTAAAAGGTGTTTAGTCCTATGGGGTGACTTCCAGGGAGAAGGCGGAGTTGGCCTCCTACCAATTGAGGGTAGTTGCTCAAGTATGATACATTCAATGGAAAGACAACAGACCGATTGAGTCGGGTCCTATAGAGTGGGAAGAGGTGAAGGAGGCTCTCTTAGAAAAGTAGTTTCCCCATGAGAGGAGGGAGGTGAAGGTTGCGGAGTTCATTAAGCTTAGGCAACAAAATATGAGTGTTGAAGTGTATTCTTTGAAGTTCACTTTGTTATCTAGGTATTATCCATCCTTAGTGTCTAGTCTTAGGGATGAGATGAGTAGGTCTGTGACAGGTGTTACCGACCTTGTGAAAGAAAAGTGCCGTACAACCATGCTCCACGGTGACATGAACTTGTCTAGAATTATGGTGTATGCTCAATCAATTGAAGAGTCCAAACTTAGTAGATCTCAAGGAAGTTGAAGAGAGGTAGATACAATAAGCAAAACCAACCTAGGTTTAGCAGGAGGACTCCAAATCAAGATGGATCTGGTGCTCCTAAGGTCAAGATTGAGGGTATTCAAGGTGTTAAGCCTACTTGTGCTAGGTGTGGGAAGAAGCACTTTGGGAAATGTATAGCGGTACCAGTGGTTGCTTTGGTTGTGGTAAGGATGGTCATAAGGTAAGAGATTGTCCTACTATTGCGGCTAGAGGAAGAGAGGCCAAACAAGTTCCTCCAAGTGTTCCGGAAGTTGATGCACTGAAGAGGAATTGCTTCTATTTTCTCTAAGCTAAAGAAGAAAATTTTGGTGATCATGCCGGTAAGTTATAGTTTTTCTCTCTTGTATTGTGATGGGTTCCTTATAACTGGGGGAGTATGGTGAGTAGTTTGATTGTAGATTGTTGTATCTTCTCTTCTACTCAATTCAAGTATGAGAGATAGAAAGTCATAGTAGCATGTTGCATGTTGCATATGGCTTAGGAGTCTAGTTGAAAATAAATTTCATTGATCTCCTTTCGTTTGAACTTCATGAAGTTATGTTTATGTTTAAAATGATTTTATATAGTTTTGTCTCTCATATTGTCATACCTCCATCGTAAATTGCTTAAATGTTCCATTAGTGTGTTAGTTAGCATACTTCACTGTAAAGAATTTGAAAAATTGACTAAATTTCTCTTGTGTGAAAAAAATAAATAAAAAATTGTTATATGTGTATATAATTGATGAATATGATCAAAATAATGTGTGGAGAGGAAGTTCCTCCTATATTAAATGAAGAATGTAAGTCTTATTGCATTATGAGTTGTACAAGTAGTTTCTATCTTCTTGTTGTGTTTTGAGTCTCTTGATTATGTGAAATTGGTGTTTCTCCTATATATGTGAATTGTATATTGTGTGGTATGGTTATCTTCTGCTAGTCTTGAATTCCTTACTTAAAAGTGCCAAAGTGTAGCAAGTGTTGTTCGAGGACGAGTATTCTCTAAGTGGGGGAGAATGTAACACCTCTAAAACATACTATGTGAAGCTAGAGTTTAACATGTGTATCATGAGATTTTAAAGTTTTAAAATGGTTTATAATAGTGTTTTGAGGAAGATTTTAATGTTTTGAAGAGTTAATAGGTCAAACGTCCAAGACGTTCGAAAGTTTTGCCTCGAGACGTGCTTGTGTGTTCTAATCTTCCTTTGCATGTTTTACGTGTTCGTGTTGGTTCAAATAAAAGTGAGAGTGTCCTAAAATCTATATGAGAGTATTTGGATTGGAAACATCCGGGAAAGACTCCCTAAGGACCACCCTAAGGGTTCTTGAGAAGGACCTAACTTGTGGGTCAAAATTGGCCAAGGCAGTCCCAATCAACTACTTTTAATCGACGGACCATTGTCCTGTTGACGCCTCGTCGTTTAGGGGCGTAGAGCCATACTTAGTATGGGATATTAGACTCATTGATGTAGAGTCTCTAACCCAAACCACGGACCTGCAGGATGGTCCATTGGTGGGTCGACAATCTGTAGATGTTGTTGTCGATTGACACCTGCAGGTTTTGTGCAGGTGTCTCAGCCAAGGAAGGGGTGTTTTGGATAAGTCACCTTGCATTCTAAAAATAAAATGGGAGGTTACTTATAGTCATTTTGAGTATTTTAAGTGGTTTTATAAGTATTGAAACTTATGTTAACTTCATTATTCAAATCAAAATCCCAAGACCCCAAATAGAATTCTCTAGAATGGGATCAGAGCGTGAAGCAGGGTGGGAGCTTGGTGCTTGATTTATCCATCAATTGTTCACAATTTTCTTGGATCTTCATAAATCAAGGTAGCTTTCCAAGACTTCTAAAAAGGAGATTTTTTCTATTTTGATATCTAGCCATGGGTTCTTGCATAAAATGATTTGAATCAGTGATTTATGATATAATTCATTTTAATTGAATGATTTTAGATCAAATTCCTTATGAACCCCATTCAAATCATGAAATCCTAATTTTGACTATATTATGGGTGATTTGATCATGTCTCTATTGTATTGAATTCTTATGTAGATTGTGTTGGGCCATTGATTTATGTATAAATTATGCTAGAATCGTATATAGGCTGTACTAAATTAATGAATTTCATATTGTATTTGATTAGATCATTGTATAGTTCGATTATTGGTTTGAATTGGTGATTATGACTATTGGTAAGAGCCTTTGTGGATTGAATTGGCTACAGAATAGAGGTGATGATATTGGAATGGTGGTATGATGACCTAGCCTCCTCTATATTGTGTATTATAGGTGTTTCAATTTTGTTGATTGTTATGGTCCACTATGGTGGCGGTGCTTATATGATATAATTATGAAAAAGGTGTGTTACATGATGTTGAAGTGTGAATTTTCCTACTTGACTATATAAGTCTTATGATGGTGTTTCTATAGGAATGAATAGGGTGAATTTTAATATACATTGTTGTCCCTATGTGCTACTTGAATGACATTGCACATGTGATAAGATGAAGTATGTGTGTCTTGTTGTGCTAAAACACCTTTTTTATATATGTGTATGTGTGATTGAAATATGACCTTGAACATAGTTAAGAGGGTCATTAATGTGAAACCTTCAAAGTAGATAGAAGGTTATGATATCCTTGAAGTTTAAAGCTGTAATGATGTCATTCTTGTGTGAATGATGGACTTAGGGTAGGTTGGCTAGAATGACATGAAACCATCCTTAAGAAAGTCATGAATCTATCCTAGTAACCATTGTGTGGCAGCCCTAGTGGACCCCTATTGGTAAGGTGTATTATAATTTGATTATGACTAATATATGGTACCTCTTCATATGCCCTTGTGATTGAATTACTCCGTGAGAGCAAAAACTAGCACCTAGTGAGCATGATTGGAGAGTGACTCTACCTAAGTTGAGACTAGAGTACAAATAAACCCGTGATATTCCTTAACCATGTGCCTATATGAGATGTGTCCTAGATCTACCCTTTGCAAGCAGAACACCCTCTACCAGACTAGGGTAAACCCCGTATTCCATGCCTAGCTAGTATGGTCTATGTCGGTTATTGCCTATTCTCATCATGTGGGATAAATTCTTGTGTTGGATAAGTTCTACAATATTTGTTTAGTGGAATGGGACGCTATCTAAACATGACATGAGCAGGGTATGAAGATGCTAGTATGTAGGTCTCCTAGGTCTTCTCCAACACCATTATGTGAAAGTCCTTAATGTTGAATGTCTCTTAAATGGCTTAAAGAACATAGTGACTTAAGTTGAATGCATGTGAATGAAAATGTACGTACCTAGAGTAGCTTTAATGATTGTTTAGGTAGGTTTGAAGAGGGTGTATCGGTGGTCTCTTCATGTTTTACTTAGGTGAGTCTTAGAGTAATTCTAGATAGGGAGTTAAGTGATGATATGGGAATAATATTATTTTAGGCAGTATTAAGGATCACTTAGGTGTGTATGAAAGGGTTGTATGGGTGGCCGCTTCATAACTTACTCAAGTAGGTCTTAGGATAACATTTGGTAGGAGGGTCTTATGCTTATATGTTTTGAATTGATGTTTATGCTATGTTGTGGATTACCTGGAATATGACTTATGTGAGTATGTTGACTTATAATTGATTCTTGTGCTTAGGTTATGAAGTTTTCTTCCAAAAGAGCATATTCTATACAAATTTCTTTTTAGCATGATTTTATTGAATTACACAATACTTAGTGCATTCTAATGTACTAATTCGATATATTTTGTCTTATATCTAAAGGTGAAGATACTAATTAAGCTCTAAACATACTTCCTCATAACGATCTTAACTGAAAGAAGGCTTAAGAAAAAGAGTACAACTCACTTGTAGCTCAAAAGCACGATTTATATGAACAAGAGTGCGTTCCTCATAACTCAACATTTAACTCACTTATGAGCTTAACTCAAGCCCTGACTCCAAACTTTCTCAAGATTTATGCCAAGAACAACTCATCTACAAATGACTGCCTTTTCTGTTCAACTAGCTCTAGCATGATGGGTATTCAAATTAATGAATCTGAGAAACACACGAGTATGGATAAATCTCTATGACTAAGCTTTATGGAATGATTTAGAGTATGAAAGAAGGAAAACTTTTCTTAAATGCATGTAGTCCATCATTTATAGAAGTGGGCCTTGACAACTATAAAAAAATCCTACTTGACACGACTTCATAGACACCTTATGACACTTAAACTTTATGTTTTGATACCAACTTTTTCTTGCATCGAGCCTACACCTGGACGTGACTGGCACTCGAGAACCATTTATGATCCCCAAGTGAACCCTTTTCCTGGCTGACTACTTAGCAGAAGACTTACTTAAGCATTTTTAATTATAAGTACTAAAGAGAAAAATTCTAAGTCAAATACTATCTGAACTGTCTGAAAATTCTAAATGTAAACAATTACACTTTCGAACAATATCTGAAGATAAATACCGAGAGACTCTCAAAAATTCTCTATCTCTGAATTCTATACTATCTGAGATAGGCATCGCGAAAAACCCACGACAACCTTAAATAATACTTTTAAAGCAAATAAAATGATTAGACTAATGTGAAATCAATAAGGCCTCACTAAAAATTGGCAAAAAGTTTGGAGATATCAACGATTCTCCTGTTGATGATCTTAAACACCTGTATCTGCATCATATGACAATGTAGGTCGAAAGTCATCAGTACATTTAATGTAGTAATAAGGATGAGTGAAACATTAACTGGACTGAAAGACTGAAATATAGCTCAACTAAAATAAAGCATAAATATGAGATAATATTATTTAAGTTCACAAATTTTGCAATAATATCAATTTCTTAACTAAAATATAGTATGTGTATTTGTATATATATTCTTTACTTTACTCGTGAGTTTCTTTAACAAAAAAAGATCAGTATGAGCCTCGTGATGATACAACGTCTTACCCACGTTGCTGGATATGCTCTATAACTTGTCGGAGTAGAGGATGCAATTGTATTAATAGATCCACTAAAAAGCCTTCTTGAGGTTGGTGAGAAGTCGCTTGTATTATGGTACGACCCTATCTACGATGGCTACATAGTTTATGGGATTTGAGTTATTTGAATCTTACCCCATATCGGTTCTCAGTACTACTCCCAAAATAATATACTTTCTTAATATCATCATAGTTTGATAAAATATCTGGTCTTTCTAAAAAAAGGGTGATACCAAGCTCAAATTTGTGAGTCAAAGCTCAATTCTTTCTAAAAATCTTTCTTTCAAAGCCATATATGTAAATTAAATCATGAGAGAGTTTTCTAACATGCATATCTCATAAGTATGTGTAATTAATTTTCATAATAACATAAAGACCCTAATTATGGAATTTAATTTATAAACATTGATAAATCTTGGAGTTTTGGATACTAGATACATACTTGCTAGATTTTCTTTAGTAATTTATTATGTGTAACCATTGCCCACAACAAATTACTATATCAATGCAAGTGAGGGGTACTGGTACATACAAATATTAAATTCAGATAATTGGTTTGAGCTTGAAATAGAAACTACAACTGATGTAGCTTGGATATCCATGCCATATGTGCAACAAAATTTATTTGCAAAGGAACCAATTTCTCAATTGCTTTTGCTGTAAGGAAACCTTTAAAAGTAGAAATGGTAACAAAGAACCAGATAAGACAAAGTTACTTTAAGCTGAAAGTTGAAGTATCTTGGTAGATAAATTACCACATAGAATTAAAATCAACTAAGAGAATGAAAATACAGGACAACTAAAATCAAAGTAGATAACAATACAATACGATCATATGTCAAAGTAATGTAACGAAGGTTGTCTACAAAGGCATGATGAAAAAGAATGTTGGAATATTCCTCCTGAATTACACAACAGGCATCAAAAAGAAGGGAAAATGGAGAATAACAGTCAGTAAGAAGGGAAAGAGGGAAATCAAGAGATTATACTGACTAGTGCAAAAGTTGTGAGGAATATGCATATTTATAATAATAGTAAGTACCAATGGCCAGCAAGGAAAAACAAATACACGAGAGACAAATTTGGGCGAGCAACCCGCAGAAGTAATATGACGTACTTGACCTCTCAAAGGTGTTATACAAACCCATAGTTATCATTCATCGCATTGTCATAGGTAAATTAGTGGAAAATTAAAAATTTTTCATAGTACATCATATGCTAGAAACTTCTCTTCATGTATATAAAATATCGTGATTACATATTTAGACTCTAATATATTTTTGCCATCCTAAACTCAACATCATTACAGTATATTAGGGACACAACCCTTATAACATAATCACAAGTATATAATTAGAAGACTTTAAACATGACTTGACATAGGACATCCTTGAATCATAAGGATTCTATTTGCTTGAGCTTGAGAAACACATAACAAAATCTTCAACATAGAGATATCCTTTTAACATACATAACCTACACTTTGTGTAAAAAGTAGATAACAATGGAGTTAGTACAAAAATGCACTAAGTCTGACAACCATGAAAAAACATGCAACTAAAAGGGACATTTTTCTTGAAATCACACTTCATGCCTTTTGAGAAAATATTCACAAAATTTTTATACAATAAGAATTATATCACTTACATACTTCATATAGGCATATTTAATGTTCAAACATAATCTAAAATCGTACAATGCATTTCAGGTAATTTAGAACCATTTTACAGTAAGCACCTCCACTTTACAGTAAGCACCTCCACTTTACAGTAAGCATAATTCCTCTTATAGTGAACTCTTTTCTTCTTAATTCCTTAAGCTTCCAAGTAACCCTCTAGTAATACTTTGTGCAATGCATCACCTTAATGCCACAAGGAAACCATACATACAACCTACACAAGCCAACACAGACCGTTATAGAAGTATAGCACACCACAAGACACATTAAAGTCAAGACCACAAGGACATTACAAAGAACTCTTTTCACTTTACACATGTACTAACTTCACTTCACATAAATCATTATAAGACCTTACTCACAATCCTTATCTATGTATACTAGTGCAATGTACATGTGAAGCCCCATAACCTCACACATACTTACTAAGTTTATCATGAGACTACAAACATTAACCTTCATTTCCCACATCAATATGGCAACATAGACCACTTCATTCATGTCAAGAACGACCTTCATCATACAGTCATTAAGAGAAACATAGTTCATATAAGAACAAGAAAACATCACATAGATCCATTAAGACTCGTATCATGCATATCTTCATAATAAGTACAAATACTACATGCCATGCATAAATACATAACCATAATCATACACCTTAGAACACCTTCCTAGAACTTCTTTAAGAGCTACTTGTGCAATGTATAGGTAAGTTCATTACTCTCACCTATCCTAAGAAACTTCCCTTAGGTCATCCTAGCTATGGTTCTACTCATTTACTTCCACTGTCCATTTTATTTTACGGAACTATAGACTTAACCGTAACTATGACCATTGGTGCTAAACGTGAAATTTTTTGTTGTAGATCCTTAAGCCAATAGAAAGTGTTCTTACCTAGCCAAGGTATACCTGTAACACATGCTAGCATACTAAGTGAAATCACTTGTTAGATCCTATGTGGCAAGCATAGTTTATGGAACTTGGAGGTACATGTGGAAACCCTCTTTATGCCAAATGGGGCATTGTAGTTATCCCTTTTTTGAAACATCACTCTAAGTCATTTGGCTATGAGGCTAACCACCTAGTGAGGACTATGGTTACCTACCTTCATACAATGGGAAGGGACACCCCTCATCTTCAAGTAAACTCGGTTCTAAGCTAAGTTACTTTTATTGAAAGTTTTTATTACATTACTTTATAAAACATTAGGCCTTACGAGATTTACTCCCCATATTCTTATCTAATAAGTTGTAGATGAGAATTCCTTTCATCAACCTATATCATGTGATAAACCCTTTCACATGATATATATATTGGCAATAAAGTAGACACCGCCACTATAAGTGGACCATACCACACCAATCTTACCAATTCATCAACCTTTGATCATCATTAATCAATAAACCATTTTCATCAACAACTCATATATAGGGAAGTAGATAAATGTAATTTAATCATAAAAGAAACCATGCATAAGAAACTACAAGATCATGCTACTAACATTTACACTATATAATCAACACATTAGAGAGTAGGGAGACATAGATTACTAAGTAGTATTCCTTGCTTTGATAACTATGATCAACATTGATAATATGAAAACAATACCAATATAGGACAGTAGGTAAAGAAATAATAACCAAGTCTAAGTCATGCTCCACTTATCCTAGAACATAAATCACATCATGTACATAACATTGTAAATCTATTGTCTAAGAGAATGTAAATCAACCCTTACCAGCACTCCTTTCTTTTGATCATTAAGAATTCATCAATAACATACAAGTAAGGCAGTAGATACAATTATCCATACACAAACGAATCCCGCTTTCATGCATTATAGAGTATATTTTACAGTGAATGACAAATATTAACAAATTATAGGAAGTAGAGATTAAGTCAACAAGCATCAATCCACATTGAGTCATTATCACATAATTCATCATCACATTACAATATAGGTAGTTAGTATAAGCAATTCAACATACTAGAATCATAATTCGATCAACATCAATTCAAGATCACAAAACCCATACTTAGTGTAAAAGGATAGTTTGAAGGGAGCATATGTTCATCATGCAATTGGATTGAAATACATATTAAAATCAATACATTTTCATCAATTCATCATGAAAAAGACTTTGAAAACTTTTTGAGAAGGAACCCATGGCTAGATCGAAGAATAAGCAATTTGATCATGAAACTTCTTTGAAATCATTGAAAGGAGCTCTCTAGATGGAAGATTAGCTATCTATGAAGGATCACCATACCTTAATGTATAAGAGACCTCTAAAACATGGTGAAGAACCCATGGGAATCCAATCTCCAAGTTTTTGTTGAGATTCACCTTCAATGGAGGTTCTAGAGAGAGTTTGGTTTGGGAGTGAAGTCTAATTCTTTTGAATTGAATTAGGAATGGGGTTGTCACTTTTTTATCAGTTAAATACACACAAAAATAACCAAATAAACCAACTAGGGTCAGGTTAGCACGTGATTTGAATGCCCAATTCACCCCTTAATGAAGCAGCGTGAAAGAAGTGAAGTTGTTGGCTGCATCGACAAGCACAGTCGACGGGGCATTGTCTGGTCGACAAGCCATCCTGTTGATCCCTCGATTATGACTGCAACTGCTTTCTGAGAGGCTGAGCTCACAATTATAAGTGTTGAGCGACGTCTCCCATCAACGGGGCACCATTTGAGCTTGTCGATTGACACTTCCAAGGTAGTGTCGTGACAACCTTTGGGTCCTTCTTGAGGGCTTCTTGTGGGGCCCTTGGGGAGTCTTACCAAAACGTTTCCAATTTAAATATACACCTTACCATGTCAAGTACCTTCCACATCAGTTTCATCCAAAACAAATACTCGCAACACGTGCAAACATGCTAGGAACACTTGAGACACAAATGCACGTCTCAAGGGCTAACTTTCGAACGTTTGGACGATCTTGGGCGTTTGACCTTGAAATTTCATAAAACTCAACATACTGAATATAAACATCACTTACTTATATAAGGACTTCTTAAGATAATGACACAAATATAAGCACATAAAAACATCTAAGACCTCTTGGTGACTAGTCATTTAACGTCTTGGTCGTCCGTCAATGTTTGACTTTCAAATGACTTAAAGTCACTCATGCATACTTTAAAACACTTATTTCACATGTTAAAAAACGTATAGGAACATGTGAGTCTCTAGACACCTTAACTCATTTTAGGGGTTTTACAATGATTTAGAACATGAACACATAGAAGTGACTAACTGTGTTTGATGCACTCAGGGATGTACACAAAAGACTGGAGGAAGAAGGAAAGATACAAAATAAAGTGGAAAACACAAATGAATGGGTGAATCTGAACTTTGTAAAAAGCAATTATAAAGAGTCATGACCCGATTCTACATCCTGGATGTGGCCGACACTCAAGAACCATTGTTGGTCCCCAAGCAAATCCTCCAGGCTTACTACAAGCGAAAGACTAACTTAAGCATGCAAAAACGTAAATTGAACTATATTCTTGAAAAAAATAGAAACTCTGACTCATATGAAAAACTCTGAATAATATAATATAATATATTTAATTCGTCATAAAATAGGAAACTTAAGTCTTTAAAAGATTTAATAAAATAAATAATTAATACAGACTCCTCAACTATACTGAAAATCGATGAAGCCTCTAACAGATAATATGGAAGTCGGGATAAGACCCACGAGATCCTGACTAAACTGAAAAGTAAATGAAATCCTCTGGAAGCAAGGAGACTCACCATAGCTAACTTGAACTCTCGAATGTATCAAAAGTGACTTTCTTAGAATGTTGGAAAGAATTCTCAAAATTTAACTCTTAACTCTAACTTGAATTTGAATTATGGATTCAAGGTTATGATCATATTAGGATGCTTTTAGATGTTTAGAAGTAGCTTAGGTTAGTTAGAATTTAAAAGGAGTGAAGATGCACTTTAAACAAATTCAAAATGAGCAACCTGAGACAAATTGGATGGGGAAGGTGACCCAGGGAGTATGGGTGACGCGGGAAACCTAATCATGAAGTACATATGACGGTTTGGGACGCTCTGGCAGGCACATCATGCGAGGCCCCAACCCAGAAAATCTGCCAAACTTCCTTGATCGTTTTCTCACCCTAACTCGCCTAAAATGGAATGGTTTCTTCCCCAATCACTTGGATTCGATTACTTAACTTAATAAAAACCTAATATAATTAAAACAACAGTAAAATTACTAAATTTAACATCGAGAAATCATCAAAACCTCTACACAACAAGATTTAGAATGAACTTCAAGAACATCTATCAAGAACTCTAATCTTTTAACCTCAAGAATGAAATTTTGCTGAAAATAATATGATTGATGTGTGGGTGAACTAAACCAACAATATGGAAGCTTACATACCTCTTATGGATCAAACCCATGGCAAAAATCCATGACATCACACAAGAATCTTGATGAGCACTTGAACTTCCCCACTTTTATCCTCTTTTCTCTCATTTTCTTTTCTTGAACTCTCAACTAAAACCCTAGGTTTATATTAGTATTATAAAACTGAACCCAATAGGATTATACCCCTAATTTATTACTAAAAATGAATTAAATCTGGTTGGGTAAGGAAAAAACCAAAATACCCGTCACTATTTTCGGATAACTTTCCTTAACTGTGCAGCTAACTTCAAAAGATCATATCTCACCCACCCAAACTCCAAACTTATAAAAATCAGTTGCCTTGGAAAGATAATTCATAGATATTCCATAATATATCTCTTAGAACACCTAACTTATCCCGTTCTAGGAATTGTTGTTATTTGAAGTTGACCCAAATCTCATACTTAACTTAACTCTCCAAATTTCAAATTTATGTTATTTCATGTTTAGTTCTTTTAGAACTCAAGGTTCCATAAATAGTGACCATTACACTTATGAATTTTTCAATTCCTCGGCTAAATCTCGCTCACTACGAATAACGGCTCAAGTCGTAGCTTAGAAATTTCTCCCCCTTGGTATCATTCATCCCCGAATGACAACTGATCTAGATATGGAATGGGGTTACTCTTACCATGCTATGATTCTAATGATACACTTTCAATATATTAAAGCTTAACCCAAATCCTTAGGTTTGGGTTTTTTACTTCTCTATAGGGATCTCGCCTCAAGACTATTACTCTTTTACACCACATTGTTCATCTCAAAGATCTGCCTAATGTTGAATAACACATAGAAGCTTGTGCTCTAACAACTCCATGGACTCCTACTAACCAACTCTTTCGAATCAAACAAAGGGCTCTTATTTAACTATTTATTATTTTTAAAGACTAATATACTTCTTACTCCTAGTTAATAACCTTAGATGGAATCATCATACCATCACTAACATGATAAGAATATTAATGTCCTCTTACTAATGTCACTCCATTACAAAAAGTGCTTTAAAGATATATCCCCCACTCTTTGGAACTCATGACTATCTTACTCTCAAACACTTGACACGATTTCTCAGCTCATCATCTCCCCTTATGTCTAAATCTAACACTTGAAAGTTATGGACCTATTCCACATCTCAAAACTGGTCCACATCCTCTTTTACGCTAACACTTAGAAGAAGTTTATCTCATGGCTACCGAACTCTCTATAACTAGGTACTAAGACCTTTTTCTATGGGTTTCTCTTAACATCTTTTGGTTACATACCCTCTTGGTCCACTTGTTTATGCTCTTGCTACTCTTGTGACTTAGCCACACTTCGCTGCCCTTATCTAAGTGTTAGAATCTCTCAATTGCAGCACTCATATCTATTGCAACTAATCACCTCAATTTCTCACCTACTCTATGAAAAGTCTTCTAGATCAATCTCAAGACTAACGTCATCAACCTTATGTTACTATTATTTGAATCATGGCACTCATCTAAAATTCAAGCTTAAAGTTCATAACTAAACCTGAATATAAATATGATTGCTCTCCTACTATGCAACTCCGAGACACTCATACACTAGATCCTTATGAAAAATAGTCAATCTTCACCTCTTATTATTCATATTTACAATTTACTATCACATTTCCCTTCACAAGTTGGGTACTATTCACTCATTCACCATATATTGATGCCTAATTAGTTATATAACACTATTAATATTTATGGCTCTCCCTCAAAATCATAAGCCCACCTTAGAGCTATTACCTCATGAATACTCTTGCTCTTGTATTCACCATTTACTTTTGATCATTTCCTACACTATGAAACTTCACCACCAACTCTTTTCTAGCTAAAACACACTCTACCTTCTAATGATGTAATCTTCACAAGTCATCACTTTTTACTCTACCCATAAGTGAAAACTCCTCATTCTTTACTTATTGTAGCTCTTCAAAACAATATCTCCCTTTCTAGAATTACTGAACCTCTACATACTTTCCTCTAACTTTGGGATCTTTCACTATTATTGCTCATGATCTCATAACTCATGAAACCCTTTTCGGGTGAAAATCTTACCCAAGCTCTAAAAATACTTCTTTGAAGGATATTAGCTGAAACAGGGCTTAAGGAAAAGAGTACAACTTGCTTTTTACTCAAATGCGCTATTCATCTGAATATGAGTGCATTCCTCTAAAACTGGACACTTAGCTTACTCTTGGAATTCTCTTAAGCCTCTACGAAGTCGTATGACTTTCTGAAGACTATAGCTAATAACAACTCATCCATAGGGATCTTTAAACTTCACTTTTAAACCACCTATACTGTGATGGGTAGTTTGATGAATCTGAGAATGCACGAGTTAAAATAGATCTATATGACTTAGCTCTATTGCACAATTGATAGTAAGAAAGAAGGGAATGTAAGACCCCAAAAATGAATTAAGGTTCTTAGAGCTTCACATGTGTCTAAAAAAGTTTAAAATATGTTCATTAAGTGTTTTATAGTATGTACACTTGATTTGAGGTGATTTGGAAGTCAAACTTCAAGGGACAACCAAGACGTTCGACGACTAGTCACCAAAGGGCCTTAAGTATTTTTATGTGCTTTTGTGTGTGTCATGGGATCATAGGTTATCATATGAGTTATAATGATGTTTAGAGAATATATGTTAATTTTCATGAATTTTATAAGTCAAACTATCAAAAACGTCCAATAGGTTGAAAATTAGCCTTTTAGACGTACTAGTATGTCCTTGTATGTTGGCTTTGTTTTCATGTGTTTTTTTGTAGTTGAAAGTCAGTGTAGTTTACCCTAGTATGTTAATATACATGTAAAGGGTTAAAACATCTGGGTACGACTCCCTTGGAACCACTCGAAGGGTCCCCAAGGAGGACCCAAACATTGGACAAAATGCTGCCCAAGGCAGCGAGCAGGTCCAAGAATAGGATCTTGCCCTCGCGACGCGCGCCAAGAACCCACATCACTGCCTAAATTTTTTTTTGGGGAAAATGGTTAGGCTGATCTGCGACGCGCATCCCACTCCCTGATTCGATTGCTTCGTGTTTAAGTCAAATTTGACATATTTAAAAGTCCCAATAATCATGGCGTGTTTTGATAACTTAAAGGGATGGTTATAAACTAATATTATGATTTATTTAACCTTTTTCCAAGCCAAAACCCCAACACCCAATAAGAAAATAAAAAATCCCAAATCTCTCTTCTTCTCCAAATTCTCACAAACCTCCATTGGAGGGAAAACTCAAGTTCAAGCTATGGGATGGATTTTCATGGCTTCTCCTCAAATTTCTAATGGGTCTTCAATAAATAATGTATGGTGATCCTTCATACTTAGTTATACATTCATCTAATGAGTCAATCAATGATTTTCAAATATGATTCAAAGACCAAAATTCCTAATTTTCATTCTAGCCATGGGTTCTTTCTCAAATTAATTTCAAATGCATGTTTATGGTAAATTGATGATTATATAATATTTTAAAGATGAAATTCAATCCAATTTAATGAGGAACCCATGTTCTCTCCAATTCTCAAATTAGCCTATGTTATGGGCATTGTGATCTTAACTTTGTATTGATTGAATTATGATTCTAGCATTTTGAATTGCTTATATCTAATGTATAAATTGTATATTGATGGTGAATTGTTGATGAGCAATCCATTTGGATCAAGTCTTTGTGGTTTAAATGATATTTTGCTATAATTCTCTTATCTTCTCTAGATTGCTAATGTGGCTTCAATATGATCTCGATTCTATTGTAAATTGAAGTACGATTTCATTATTGAAATGGTTCTTTTATCTAATTTTATACATATATTTATGTTGAAATATGGGAATTGATCATGAATATCAAATCTTGGAGAAAATTTTAATTTGCCTTATTCTCTCTACTATGGCTTTGTGTGATATGGTCCACCTGTGGTGGCGGTGTTTACCTTATCGTTATGCTATTATGTGTTGTGAACATGGTCTTGAAGGAAATTGTATATTTAAAGTATGGTTATGATGATCACATAATGTGAAGTACTATTCGTAGTCGCTAATACTAGTTTATAATCAAGGTTATACCGATGATGCTTCCTCTACTTTTAAACGAATATGTTAGGGGTAAGTATGATATACAATTGATGTTTGAATACTCTTGTGTAGAATGAATCCTACCTATGAACCTTTACATGAATGTGTGGTCTTTAGCATGATTAGGAGTCTTAGATTCAAGTAATGAAGATGTCTTGTCTCCTGTGTTATAATCTTGTTGTGTGTGGTATATAGTTCCTATTACTATATATATGAGTTGTCTATGGTATAAGAGAATTAAATGCGTATTATGATATTTTTAAGTTTGTTCCCTTAATGTTAGTATTGTTTCCTTTATATTATCATGTTGATCAATGTACACACACTCACACCTTATGCATGTTTATCAAAGTAGTATAGGTTCGTGGTGTCTAATGAAAGGATGATTATGATATGCACTAATGTCAACTACTATGCATTTTAAGTATATATTTATGATGTATGATATGTATCCCTTAACTAGGATGACTTGATAGGTGTACTAGTATGGGCAAGGGTATGTGACCTTCTCTATGCATTGCACATGTGTTCTTTGATAGTATAGTTCCTAGGTTTGGTTTTCTATGTATATGAATATGAATGCATGGTTATTTTATGAATGTGTATAATGTATTAAAGTGCTTATATGAATGGATTTCTCATATAGTTACACCTATACACTTGTGCTTTGATAAATGAACATATGTGATATTTATGTGTTATGTGAAAGGTTTGCTCACATACAAGTATATACACACAGTTATGATGATCTAGTCAATAGAGGGGCACTTTAAAGGTGTTCTCAAGAGTACCCTAAAACTAGATAGGTGCTTGAATATGCTATTACCATATGAGGAGTCAATATCCAAAGCCAATGTTTTATGAAATAATACAATAAAGGCTTTTTCAATAAAGGGAACTTAGCTTAGTACCGGGTGAACTTGACAATGAGAGGTGTTGGATTCCCTTGGAGGAAGATTTACCATTGGTTCCTTATGAGGTGTTGACTTCCCATGGAGGAACATTCACCCATGGTTTCCCATGAGATGAGGCTCCAACGCTAATGAGCATGTAGAGGGTTATTTATATCTCTTAGTTCCATAAACTATGCTTGCCAACTAGGATCTAGCAAGTGATATCACTTAGTATGCTAGCATATGTTAATGTTCTACTTTGGCTAAGTAGGGAACCTTTCTTTGGTGTAAGGTTCTACAACACCAAATTCCATGATTAGCACCCATGATATTAGTGTCGGTTAAGGATATAGTTTCCCTAACATAAAATGGACAATGGAAGTAAATGACTAGGAACCTATCTAGGATAACCTAAGGGAAGTTGCTTATTCCAGGTGGTGTTATGGGACTTCACCTATGAATTACACAAGTAGTTTTGAAGGAATTTCTAGGAAGGTGTTCTAATGTATATGATTATCTTTATGTTCTTTATGCATGACATTGTAGTGTTGTCTACTTGTTCTGATGATATTCATGATATGAGTATATGATGTGTCCTTACCTTATATATATACGATGAGTCTTGTTGACTATATGATGAAGTCTTGATTGACTTGAAGAAGGTTGTCTATGCTTGTCTTGTTGATGCATGAAGGGAATGGTAAGGCTTGTAGTCTATTTATCGGTGTACTTAGTATGTGTGAGTTTCTGGGACTTCACATGTACATTGCACAACTAGACCAAAACCAGTTTTTCTGAAATTCTACAGGTGGAACAGACGGTGGCCACCGACAGATTGTAGCCTGACCCA
Organism: Solanum habrochaites; assembly: GCA_027704765.1. NCBI lineage: Eukaryota > Viridiplantae > Streptophyta > Magnoliopsida > Solanales > Solanaceae > Solanum > Solanum habrochaites. The sequence goes on from JAKWJA010002492.1 coordinate 49,027,851, forward strand.
CGGTCCGTCCTGCACAACCATCGATTGGGTGAGAAACCACCGAAAATCTCAATCCAGAAAATTTGACTAAGTGTCGAACGACGGAAGGACTTACCATCCATAGGTCAGACTACGGTCCGTAGTCTGAGTTCGTCAATCAACACTCCATTCACCCACTCTATAATAAGAACCACGATTGACCAACATGTTCCGTGGGTAGACTTACGAACCATAGGTATGACCGTAGCTGGAAGCTAGCAGACAATTAGGAGGGGGGAGTGCAGTGGGGTCAACTTCAATTGATCATAACTCTTAGAAGGAAAGGAATTAGGTGTCCCATGACATACACACAGATAGATAATTGAATTAGATTTGTAGAAACCAACCTTGCTAAAATCAGACCTCTGAGTAAAATGTTATGCCAGTTTTAGTAAAGGCCTGTTGAGCAGGACCAACCTACGGACCCAAACGACGTACTATCGATGGAACGACAGACCATCTGTCTAGGTCGTCATTTGGTCTGACAAAAATTAACCCAGGGATATTTTGGTCTTTTCCTACTTTGTTTAAACACTAAGATACATCGTTTGGACCATAAATCATCAGATTTTAGTCAGTTTAAGCCTAGAAACATAACTAAAACTTACCCTAAGTCAAATCATTAATCAAAACATAGAAAATTAGAAGAAAGAAAGGAGAAAAAGGTCAAGAACCCCAGTTTAAGAATGCAGCAAGGTTCCAACAGTTGCAGCCCCATAATCTAAGTGTTTCTCCGTGAAATTCATCACCAGGTATGTGGGCTTTTTACTAGTGGGTTCCTTTCACCCATTGATTCCCTAGTTTTCATTCAGTTCTTGAGTCTTTTATCATGAATAAACCTAGGGTTTCTAAAACGTTGATAGAACTTCATGAATTTACTAAATATATGTTCCAAATTAGATTATAAATTTATTATTCATTTTATCGCATGAATTTCAAAACCTTAGCCTTGTACTTATTTTGTTCTTAAATTACACATGCTAGGTTAGATATTTCAGCTATTCAGTTATAGATGCCTCAGTTTTTAATTCATCATTATTAGATTAATTATTGCATTCTCAGTTTGCATGTTCAGTTTTGAGCTATCCAGTATTTACATAAACTCATAATCAGTTAATTACATAATTAATTGAAAGTGTCATAATATCGAGTTGGACTAGGGTTCAACTTACCCAATTAGTCCCTGAACTACAATCCAAGTAGGTTGTAAGTCCCCTCTGTGGGCAATCAGTTTAGTGATCACGCCAGCATTCCTTTATACCTTTGGCAGGGTATATTGGGTCCTCTCGATGGGTCATATACATCGGACTCCACATTTAGATCATATGGTTTTATTATCGGTTATTAGTAGCTCCCATAGTTCAGTCAAACTCTCTTGTATTGATCATTTATCAATATGCTCAGTATCCAGTTTCAGTATGTTATAAATTGGTCTTTGTATTCAGTTAGCTCATAATTCTCTATATCATGTTCAGATTATTATATTGACTTTGTGCTTGTTCAGTTATGTTTTATTTCATCTTTATTCTATCCTACATGCTTAGTACCTTACAAGTACTGACACATACGTGCCCTACATCTTCTTGTCATATAGGTTTAGGTTCTCAGTATCTAGATCATGCATAGATCGATTTCTGATCTTTAGTTCAGTAGTTTACTAGTGAGTCCTCATTTTCCGAGGACAATAGTCATGAGTGTTTTTAAAAATGTTAAGTCTTTTAGTTTTAGCTTTTGCCAGATTTAGATGGGGCTTGTCCCAGTATTTCTAGTCTAGTTTAGAGGATTTATTCTGACATAGTTAGTTTATCCTAATATTGATTTAACAACTTCTTTGTATTTAACTCATTGATTTCATTTATCTCTATTATAGAATATGATTACTCCCCATCTTTTCAGTTTAAAATTATGATTTAGTTTCCGCAATAACTTATATTCTTTCGTATGCTTATGATCATGCCAGCAGGGTTAGCTTGGGGATCACTTGTGGTCCTATGCTGGTTAGCTTGGGGATCACTTGTGGTCCTATGTTTCGTGTCCGCATCTCGGGGGCAGCTTGAGGCGTGATAAAACTTTGTATCAAAGCACTAGGTTTAACAGTCCTAAGATGTTTGAAAAGTTGTACTATGTAGAGTCCTTTTCATGGGTGTGAAAAGCACCACACCTAATGAGAGGGAGGCTGCAAAGTGTTTTAGGAAAACTTCACTTTCTTGTTACTCTTATCGTGCGTAAGGTATGATCTTATTCCACTCTAACTTGACGTACTTTGTTTTAGATCATGCCTTCTCGTAGAGTTAACGCTAGGAGTGCAAATGCCAGAAATGCAAACGCAGCTCCTCCAGTCTCTGATCAGGAAGTCTCCAATGCTGAGTTCACAAATGCCATACAGATGTTGGCTCAGGGTATAATTAACTAGAACAATCGGGTTCATGCTCATGTGAATGAAAATGGTGGATCAATAGTAGCAAGGGTCTGTGTCTTTGTTAGGATGAATCAACCTAAGTTCTTAGGATCGTAAGCTAATGGGAATCCTCAAAATTTCTTGGATGAGATCAAGAAAATCATCGAGGTAATGCAAGTCAATGGTAATGATAGGGTTGAGTTGGATTTATACTACTTTAAAGATGTTTCTCATATTTGGTACACTCATTGGAAGAAGAATAAGGGTGCAAATGCAGCCCCTATCACTTGGGATTGCATTAGTGAGACTTTTCTCGATAGGTTTTTCCCAATAGAATTGAAGGAGGCAAAGACTCAGAATTCATGAACTTGAGTCAGGGTAATATGAAAGTCCAAGAGTATGGGCTGAAGTTTTAACTAACTATCCAGGTATGTTGCTCACATGGTCGCTGACTACAGGGCTCAGATGAATAAGTTTTTGTATGGAGTGTCGGATTTTGTGAAAACTTAGTGTAGAAGTGTTATGTTACTTGAAGATATGAACATGTCTACGCTTATGACTCATGTTCAACAGGTTGAGGGTGATTAGCTTAGGGAACATGATAAGGAGAATAAGAAGTCTAGGACAAGGAACTATGACTATTCTCAGCAGAAATCGGGTGGTGGAAATCGCTCGCAGAATCAATAGAAGTTTTCAGCTCTTGCACCTTCTTCAGCTAGTGTTCCATCCTCTAAGAACAGGTATGACCAGAAGGATAGAGCACCAGGCTCTAAGTTTCAAGGAAGTGTTTTAGGCACCAAGACTTACCCCACTTGCCCTCAGTGTGGTAAGAACCATCTAGGCGAGTATCTTGCAGGAAAAGAGGGATGGTTTGGGTGAGGTGAATATGGTCACATGTTGGGGATTGTCTTTCTAGAGAGGGTCAAAGAGGCGGATATGGTAGAACTCAGTCTACAACTTCTACAGCACCAGCTAGTCGCCCAACTTAATAGGGTAACTCATCTGGTAATGGTTGAAGTAAGCGCCTTAATAGGTTGTATGCTTTTCAGGCTCATCATGATTAGGAAAGTTCTCCTGATATAGTTACTGGTACGTTACGAGTCTTTGAACTTGATGTTTATGCATTGTTAGATCCAGGGGCTACTCTTTCTTTTGTAACTCCTTACATAGCATTCCAATTGAGTGTTAGTATAGAAACTCACTCGGAACCTTTCTCAGTCTCTGTTCCAGTCGGTGACTTAGTTATAGCTAGTGGGGTATACAGAAATTGCCCTGTCACAGTCTGTAAGAAATTCACCACAGCAGATCTTGTAGAGTTAGAAATAGTAGACTTCGATGTCATTCTAGGCATGGATTGGTTACGTTCCTATTATGCTTCAGTCGATTGTAGAGCTAGGATTTTTTGTTTTCAGTTTTCAGATGAACCAATCATAGAATGGAAGGGTAGTAGTTTAGCGCCTATGGGTCGATTCATCTCTTACCTTAAGGCAAGAAAGATGATGTCTAAGCGTCATCTATATCATCTAGTTCGAGTTAAGGATTCTAGCTCTGAAACCCAAACTATTGAGTCAGTTCAAGTAGTCTGTGAGTTTCCATAAATATTTCCAAAAGATCTTCGCGGAGTCCCTCCCATAAGGGAAATTGACTTTGTAAATGATCTCCTTCCAAACACCTAGCCTATTTCTATTCCTCTTTACAGATGGCTCCAGTAGAGCTTAATGAATTGAAAAAGCAGTTGAAAAAACTGCTAGATAAGGGCTTCATCAGACCTAGTATTTCACCATGGGGTGCACCAGTGTTTTTAGTAAGGAAGAAAGATGGTTCTCTTAGAATGTGCATTGATTATAGACAGTCGACCAAGGTCACAATCAAGAATAAGTATCCCAACCCTAGGATTGATGACTTGTTTGATCAATTTCAGGGTGCTAGTCACTTCTCAAAGATAGACCTCCGATCGGGTTATCATCAGCTTAGAGTCAGAGATAGTGACATTTCGAAAATAGCCTTGATGACTAGGTATGTTCATTAAGAATTTGTACTTATGTCACTTGGACTAACAAATGCTCCTGTAGCTTTCATGGATTCGATGAACATAGTGTTCAAACGGTACTTGGACTTGTTCGTTATCATCTTTATTAGCGATATCCTCATTTACTCTAGGAATGAGAAAGAACATGCTAGTCATTTGAGAATTGTTTTGCAGACTCTCAAAGATTTCCAGTTATTTGCTATGTTTAGTAAATGTGAGTTCTGGTTGCAATATGTTTCTTTCCTTGGTCACATTGTATCTAGCGAAGGGATCTGAGTGGTTCACGGAAGATAGAAGTAGTGAAACAATGGCCCATACTTACCTCTGCTACAAATATCATAAGTTTCTTTAGTCTAGAGGGTTATCATAGAAGGGTCGTGGAAGGATTTTCCTCCATAGCCTCACAATTGACTAGGTTGACTTAGAAAATGGTCAAGTTTCAATGGTCGAATTATTGTGAGAAAAGCTTTGCAGAATTGAAAACAATATTGACTACAACTTTTGTCTTGACTTTACTAGAGGGTTCAAATGGTTATCTGATCTATTGTGATGCATCTAGAGTTGGCCAATGTTGTGTGTTGATGCAGCGAGATAAGGTTATAGCGTATGCTTTTAGACAGCTTAAGGTGCATGAGAAGAATTATCTAACTCATGACCTCGATCTTGCTGCAGTGGTGTTTGCACTCAAGATATGGAGACAGTACTTGTATGGTGTTCATGTAGATGTGTTAACTGACCATAAGAGCCTCCAGTATGTTTTCACCAAGAAAGATTTGAATCTTTGTCAGAGGACATGACTGGAGTTCCTTAAGGATTATGATATGAGTGTGCATTATCATCCTAGCAAGGCGAATGTAGTAGCAGATGCTCGTAGTAGAATATCTATGGGTAGTGTAGCCCACATTAAGGAAGATAAGAAGGAGCTAGTGAAGGATGTTTACAGGCTTTCTCATTTAAGAGTTTGCCTTATGAGCATATCAGATAGTGGTGTAACAATTCAAAATGAGGCAGAAGATTCTTTGGTAGTGAAAGTAATGAAAAAGTAACACAGTGGACCAATTTCGCTTGAACTTAAGAATGTAGTCCATGATCAGAGAGTGGAGGTTTTCTCCCAAAGAGGAGATGGTGTACTTCGCTACCAGGGTAGATTGTTTGCTCCTGATGTGGGCGAGTTAAGAAGGCATATCCTTGCAGAAGCCCATACTCCAGATGTTCTATTCACCCAGGTGCCACTATGATTTACCGCAATCAGCGGGATGTCTATTGGTGGAATGGAATGAAGAGGGATATAACATATTATTGAGTAAGTGCCCCAATTATCAGCAAGTCAAGGTAGAGCATCAGAAACCATGAGGTATGACTTAAGAGAATTATATTCTTACTTGGAAGTGGGAAGTGATCAATAAGGATTTCATCACAAGGTTACCTCGTACTCGCAAACAACATGACTCAATTTGGTTGATAGTTGATAGGATGACTGTCTTCTCGCTTTTTAGCGGTCAAGAATACAAAGTCGGCAGAGGACTATGCCAAGCTTTACATTAATGAACTTGTGAGGTTTCATGGAGTTCCTTTGTATATCATATCAGATAGAGGACCTCAGTTTATTTTTCATTTCTGGAAGTCATTTCAGAAGGGTCTTGGTACTCAAGTTAAACTTAGTAAAACATCAGACAGATGAGCAGACAACGTACCATTAAGACCTTAGAGGATATGTCGAGATCTTGTGTGATCGATTTCAAGGTAGTAGGGATGATCACCTTCCTCTTATTGAGTTTGACTACAAGAATAGCTACCATTCAAGCATTTAGATGGCCTCTTATGAGGCTTTGTATGGGCGTAGATGTAAATCTCCAGTTGTTTGGTTTGAAGTAGGTGAAGCAGCTTTGATAGGACCAGATTCAGGCCTTTATGCTATGGAGATAGTGCAACTCTTTAGAGATAGACTAAAGACACCCCAAAGTAATTAATCTTATGCAGATGTGAGAAGAAGGGTATTAGAGTTTCAAGTTGATGATTTGGTTTTCCTGAAAGTGTCATCTATGAAAGGGGTGATGAGATTTGACAAGAAAGGGAAGCTCAGTCCTTGATATGTAGGCCCTTACAAGATCTTGAAAAGGGTTGGCAAGGTGGCATATGAATTAAAATTGCCAGCACAATTAGCAGTAGTTCGGTCTTCTACATCTCACTCTTGAAGAAGTGTGTGGGTGATCCAACCTCTGTAGTGCCATTAGAGATTGTGGCGGTGAAATATAGTCTTTCTTACGAGGATGTACCAGTTTAGATTCTTGACCATCAGGTTTAGAAGGTTGAGAAATAAAGAAGTTGCTTCAGTCAAGGTTTTATGGAGGAGTCAGTCCGTAGAGGGAACTACTTGGGAAGATGAAGAAGTCATGAAAACCAAGTATGCTCACCTCTTTCCTTCCGTTTCCACTCCAGCTTGAGGTAATAGTTCCTCTTCAGTGTTTCCAGTCATTCATGCGTGAATTCAGTCTTAGAATTATGTTCTATCAGTTTATACTTGCAATTTCAGCATATTTGCATGTTCTCGGAACTCATTTCAGGCAGAAAGTCAGTTCTCAGTGTTTAGTAGTAGGGTTGCATATCTCTCCCTGTATTTCAGCTAGTTTAGTCTTCATTCGAGGATGAATGTTCCCAAGGGGGAGATAATGTAAAATCCCGTGTCCAAAAATGACCAAAAACAAGTTTTTTAGAAAATCTATGGCCATCCACTGACCTTAGCCTGACCCACGGTCCGTCCTGCATATCCGTCGATTGGGTCAGAAACCAGCCAAAATCTAAATCCATAAAATTTGACAAAGTGTCGAACGACACACGGACATACGGTTCGTATGTCAGACTACGGTCTGTAGTCTGAGTAAATCGATTAACACCCCATTCACCCACTCTCTGATAAGAACCATAAGTGACCATCACTGTCCGTGGATGGACCTACGAACCGTAGTTCTTACCGTAGGTCTGATCGTAGGTGAAAGCTAGGAGACAGTTAGAGGGGGGGATGCAGTAGGGTCAACTTCAATTGCTCATAACTCTTAGCACAAAAGAAATTAAGCGTCCCATGACATACCCACAGATATATAATTGAATTAGATTTCCATAGCTACCAACCATTTCTAAAATCAGACCTTCGAATAAAAAATTATGCCCGTTTTAGTAAAGGCATGTCGAACAGGCCCTACCAACGGATGCAAACGATGGACCGTCTGTCCAGGTCATCATTTAGTTCGACAACAATTAATACAGGGGTCTTTTGGTCTTATTCCCACTTCTTTTAAACCCCAAGATACATAGGTTTGACCCTAAATCATTAGATTTTAGTCAATATAAGCCTAGAAACATAACTAAAACTTTCCGTAAGACAAATCATTAATCAAAACTTAAAAAATTAGAAGCAAAAAAGGAGAAAAAGGTCAATAACCCTAGTTCAAGAACGCAGCAAGGTTCCAGCACTTCCAGCCCCAAAATCTAAGTGTTTTTCCGTGAATTTCTTTACCAGGTAAGTGGGATTTCACTAATTGGTTCCTTCACCCATTGGGTCCCTAATTTTCAATCACTTTTTAATTCTCTTATCATGAATAAACCTAGGGTTTCTAGATTTTTGATAGAACTTCATGAATTTACTAAATATAGGTTCCAAATCACATTTTAACGTTATTATTCATTTTATTGCATGAATTTCAGAACCCTAGCCTTGTATTTTTTTATTTCGTGAATTACACATTCTAGGTTAGATATTTCAGCTATTCAATTATACATACCTCAGTTCTTAATGCATCATTATTATATTAAATGTTGCATTCATAGTTTGCATGCTAAATTTTGAGCTATCCAGTATTTACATAAACTCATAATCAGTTAATTACATAATTCATTGGGAGTAACATAATACCGAGTTGGACTAGGGTTTAGCGTACCCAATAAGTCCCAGAACTACTAGCCAAGTAGGTTGTAAGTCCCTTATGTGGGCAATCAGTTTAGTGATTACGCCATCATGCCTTTATACCTTTGGCAGGGTATATTGGGTCCTCTCGATAGGGCGTATACATCGAACTCCACATTTTAGCTCATGTGTTTTTATTATCGGTTATTAATAGCTCCCAAAGTTCAGTCAGACATTCTTGCATTGACCACTTATCAGTATGCTCAGTATACAGTTTCAGTATGTTATAAATTGGTATATGTATTCAGTTAGCTCATAATTCTCTATATCATGTTCAGATTATTATATTTACTTTGTGTTTGTTCAGTTGTGTTTTATTTCATCTTTATTCTATCCTACATGCTTAGTACCTTTCAAGTACCGACACATACGTGCGCTACATCTTCTCATCATGTAGGTTTAGGTTCTTAGCATCCAGATCACGCATAGATCGATTTTCGATCTTCAGTTCAACAGATTCAATGGTGAGTCTTGTCCCAATATTTCTAGTCCAGTTTAGAGGCTATTTTCAGACATAGTTAGTTTCATCCTAGTATTGAAATAACAAATTCTCTGTAATAAACTCATTGATTTCTTTTATCTTAGTTATAGAATATGGGTATTCCCCATCTTTTCAGTTTAAAAGTATGATTTAGTTTCCGCAATAGTTTATATTCTTTAGTATGCTCATGATCATGCCAGCAGGGTTAACTTAGGATTACTTGTAGTCCTAGGTTCCGTGTCTACGTCTCAGGGGTAGCTCGGGGCGTGACATAATGGACTATTTCCTTGCTATGATTATGTTGGGAGTCTTGACTTGTATATAGTTTTGTAATGAGTCTATCTATTTAGTCCCTAAAGTATACTGGGTCAAATGTGAGTTAGGTATCTTATTATATGAAATAGTTCTATGAATGCACGTGTTGGTTTAATGAATGTTGTATGCATGATTCCCTAGTGTCCTTAAAGTGATGATTGAGTGTAGATAGTGTTATGGGACATTGTCTATACATTACACCAAGCATCACTAGAGGGTTACATGGGAAGATAAGGAGTTAAAGTAAAAGGAAAGAGTTCACTATAAAATGAATTAAGTTCATTGTAGTTGTAAAGGTGGTTACTATAAAGTGGTGACTTATATGCCTTAAATTAAATGTGTGGTTTCATATGTTGTGTGACCATTAAATATGCCTATATGAAGTATGTGGATTGTATAATGCTTATTATATCAAGGTTTTATGATTTTTTCACAAAAGGGCATGACCCATGGTTTCAAGTAAAATGTCCCTTTTAAATGCATGTTTTTGCATGGTTGCCATACGTAGTGCATTCTTATACTAACACTATTCTTCTATATCTTTTTACACAAAGTGTAGGTTATGGATGCTTAAAGGATGTCTTTAAGTTGAAGAGATTGATATGTGATTCCCAAGCTCAAGGAAAGGAGTCCTTAAGGTTCTAGGATTGCCTATGTCAAAGTTCTTATTTAATGTGATGTAATAGATTAGTTAATATTTTATGTTGTGAAGGGTCGTGTCCCTACTCTATTCTATGAAGTTGAGTCTAAGATGGCAAAAGAGACTAAGAGTATAACTATGTATTATGACTTATATTTTTATTTAATGGAAGTGATGTTTCTAGCATATGATGTGCTATAAAAAAGTTTTAAATTTTCCGCTAAATTTAATATGACAACGCGATGAATGTTAATTATGGGCTTGTATAAGACCTCCGAGCGGTCAAGTACGCCATGTTACTTCTAGGGGGTGTTCCCTGGTCATGACAGGGAAACTTTCGTAGATATCTATAGTCCCTCATTTGTAGAAGTTGGGTCCTCACTAACATAAACAAGACCCTAATGACACACTTCATAGACATCCTAGGAAACTTAAACTCTATGCTCTATACCAAGTTAGTCACTATCCAACTCTACACCCTGGACATGGACGACATGCAAGAACCGTTGCTGGTCCCTAAGAGAACCCACATCCTTACTAACTACAAGCGGAAGACTAACTCAAGCATGCAAAAGCTTAAAACTGAAATACAAAACTTTAAATAATATAATATATTTAATTCGGCATAAAATAGGCAACTTAAGTCTTTAAAACATTTAATAAAAGAAATGATTAATACAGACTATTAAACTATACTGACTATCTATGAAGACATTAATGATAAAGATGGAATTAGCTAATTGTCTCAATTTGTTAAATATACGAGCATGTAAAGGGAATTATAAAGAATAACATAAGCTTGAACTTTATAAAATTGAAACACACCTACCTCTTTTAAACTTACTTAACTCAAGGAATACTCTAGAACACTAAAAAATAATCAAACTTACTAAACTCATAGTTACTCAAGGATAAGATACTCAACTAAGAGTTAGATACTCAACTTCAAAGATATGATACTCAACTTAATGAAGCACAAATCAACTCAGGATAATCAACTTAAATACTCAAATCGAAATACTCAACTCCTGATACATAACTGTACTTTTTTCAATATAAAGCTGTTTAAAACAAGTGCAATATAAAGAAAAGCTAAATAAATGATTTCAACTCTGTGTACATAACAAAAATACAACATAACTCTCAAATTTATATGAAAATACAGGATAAAGATCTGGTCAAGTATAATTAGGTCAAGTAATATCCAATGACCTTATAGATTTATGTCATGTGTACTATATAATAATCTATGGTTGAGATTCATTTAAATTATATATTCATTATAATAATAGCTAATAAAAATAACAAAGTTGTTAGCTTTTTTATTTTTAAAAACCTATCAAATAAAGCAATTTAGCGTACCAAGATAACATTTTGCGAGAAAATAATTATGATTGACAGGAATATGCGAACTTCCTGACTTTTTACCTGCCAAACGTCTTTGAGAGTAATTTCACACATGCTTTCTCCAAATTCTGAAGTAATCTCCAAAAATAGATCAAACTTAAAAACGTCATTGAGTTCTAAATAGTTAATCAATTAATGTACATGATAACACATTAAAGAAACTTTTTTTGAGGTTTTCAAATAACTATAAAAAATATATTTATTCGGATTCATCAAAAGTGTTGAATTTTAAAATTAGAATAATTTAGAAAATCCAATACAAGTACGAGGTTTGGCATGTAAAAAATTCGAGAAGCCTACATATTCCTGTCAATCTTTTTTTTTTCTTGAAAATATTTTCGAGGGTACACGTAATTATTTTATTTTATAGTTTTAAAATATAAAACTAATTGACAGTTTTGTTATTTTTATTATTAAAATGAGTATATTATTTAAATGAATCTCAACCATAAATTATTATATAGTACAAATGGTATAAATCTATAAGGTCATTGAACATTACTTGGCCTAATTATACTTGACCCATATTTATCCTAAAATACAATAACTTCAATGGGAGTTTCTCTAACCGAGAACCATTACTTAATAGTGATGATACAACACTTTACCTCATGCTGCCAACGACCATCCTTTATTTTGTCATCAATATAGGACCTAACTTAACTTAGTGGATCCACTAGTTTAGTGTGAAAATGATTCATCTAAAAAATATGAATCTTTTCTATACATGATGGCTACATGGTTTTATGGACATATGAGTTATCTAAATTAATGCGCCCCCAATTCGGTGCTCAATACTACTCACAAAATATACTAGCTCTGACATTTTTAAAAACATACTTTTTCTGTGATTTGAGATAAGTGCTCAAAAACATATCTCAAAGACTATCTTGGAAATTTCAGTTCTCTCCTATCTTCATTTAGAAATCTATTACTCTTTTATGAAAACTAGCCCAAAGGCTCTTTGGAAAACTCTGTTTTCATTCTTATTCAAATATGAAAACATTGTAAATCTATATGGAATACTTAGTGGCCATATACTTATGAAAAAATGAACTTCAATGTAATTCTTTACTCTTTAATCAACTTGAACTTTAAGTCTTTAAAACAAAGTGAAAATGTTTGTAAAAGACTTTTGAAAACTTTATAAATTTTACTTTGACTTGTTCTTAACATCTACGCTTTACTCTTAACTTCTCTTAACTTTGATATTAACTTTCCTTGAATTGGATTATAGATTCAAGGTTCGTGATCTCATGTTTATAGGTGATTTCATGATGTTCAACTTAGAGGGTTCATATTGATTAGTAATCATGAACTATTAAACTCAAGCACTAAAAGACACTTCTTATCTCAAGATTGTTCGACTTATAGGGTTCATGCGAAATAATTAACATGAACTATTCAATTCAAGAACTTTATGGGTAACATGTAATAGTCTCATGATTAGGAATATGATCTCAAAAAGGAATAAGGAATGAATACTCAAGACTTAGAACTTGGAGTTGCTACTCCTCTCAATGATACTTAATTTATGGAATTCATGCAGAAATTATGGGCATGAACAACTTGAATCAAGGGTAAAAGTATCAATAAGGAACTCTTGTATACAACCCTTCTCATTCACATACTTACTTACTCAAAACTTAGTTCAAATCGATAATTTACATCAAAGGATTCACAATTGAACTCAAAAGATTTCTTGAACTCTACTCTTAACACTCTCTTGAATGTGAATTACGAATTCAAGAGTTATGGTTCATGATATGAAAGTTCTATTTTTGATTGTCTATAATCATGAGTACATTCTCCTCACTCTAATGATCACTTGCTTGAGTCTTGAAACAAGTTACTAAAACTTGTAGAAGACTCCACAAAAGGATCCAAAGGGACTTTCTTAGGATGATGGAAATAATTCTCAAAACATAACTCTTAACTCTACCTTGAATGTGAATTATGAATTGAAGGTTATGGCCATGTTAGGAATGATTTTAGGTGTTTAGAAGTAGCTTAGTTTAGTTAAAATAAAAAAGGAGTGAAGATGCACTTTAAACGAACTCAAACGGAGAAACTGAAGGCAAACTGGATGGGGCAGGAAACCCTGGGGCTAAGGGTAGCATGGGAAGCCAGCCCCTGAAGTACAAAGGAGGGTTTGGAGTGCTCTGGTAGGCGCATCACGCCAGGCATCAACCCAGAAAATCTACCAAAGTTTCTTGCTCATTTTCTCACCCTAACTCGCCTAAAATCAAATAGTTTCTTCCCCAATAATTTGGATTCGATTACTTAAGTTAATAACACTCTAATATACTGAAAACAAAAATCAAATTACTCAATTTCATCTCAAGATATCATTAAAACCCCAACACAACAATATTTAGAGTGAATTTCGAGAACACCTATCAAGAACTCTGATCTTTCAACTTCAAGAACAAAATTTTGCTGAAAATCACCCGATTGGCGTGTTGGTGAACTAACCCATCACTGTGAAAGATTACATTACCAATTATAGATCAACCAATGGCAAAAATCCACATCATCACACAAGAATCTCAACGAATGCTTGATCCTCCCCTCTTTTCTCTCTTTCTCTTTCCTTGAACTCTCAACTAAACCCTAGGTGTATATTAGTATTATAAAACTGAACCTACTAGGGTATACCCTTAAAATATTACTAAAAACAAATTAAAACTTGTTGGGTGAGGTAAAAGACTAAAATACCTCTCACTATTTTGGCTAACTTTACTTAACTGGACAACCTAACTTCAAAAGACCATATCCCACTTATCCGAACTTGAAACTTTGCAAACTCAGTGGCTTTGGAAAAATAATTCAAAGATATTTCTTAAAGTATCTTGTGGCACATCTAACAGATCATGTGATAGGAGTTATGCTCATTTGCAGTTTACCCAAAACTCATACTTAACTTAACTATCCAATTTCCAAATTTTAGTTATTTTCTATTCAGTTGTTTTAGAACTCAAGGTTCTACATCTATTGACCTTAACACTTGAGAAATTTTTAATTTCTTAATAATATCTCACTCACTACGAAGAACAGCTCAAGTCTTAGCTCAATAATTTCCGGGGTGTTACATAAAGGTCCTGTTAGTAATATAGCATTTTTAATATTAATGAAATACTTTACTTGTATTTTCACTGTGTCCATTAGTGGAAAATTACTTACATATTCTATTAAGTGAGAAAAGAGGCGTTACATCTTCTGTTATATGGTGCATTACATTCTTTGTCAATTTTTACTCTAGTGTTATTCCTCTTGTGAACCTTTAAGTGATGGTCGTTGTGATAGCCATTGTGAAACTCATTCATTTGCACATTGGCGCATTGGCTGCCTTTATATTGCTTCAGTCTTTATTCCACCATTAATCTTTGTAAATTATATAACAGATGTAACTCTTAAGACCATTATCCTCACTATTTTCTACCCCATTTTCTTCCTATTTACTCCTAGGAAGACTTTTTCAACTGTAAATAGCGGTGGTCTTCATTTAGTTGATGATATACAACACACAAGAAAAATATAGAGGAAAAGGTTATTAAAAAAGAGTTCTTATTAGTTGAAGGAAGGTGTTCTTTTTGTGAAGATGTGATCAATTGTTGTTAAGAGTTTTCTAACTTATACTTTTTGAGAAGACTGTTGTATCTGGGAGGGGAAAAGTCAAGAAGGACTACTACTTGACTGGTGAAAATATTTTTCTGCAGTGGGCTTGAATCTCCTTAAAGAGAGCGAGATATCACCGCCTTAGCCTTGTAGATATTTTACTTCTTCATTTTATTTTCGATTGTTATCTTGTAATATTGTTATCTTGTAAGATTTTCACTAATAATTTTAAGGAGATTCAACATGACTACAACTGAAAAAATGGATGTCAAGATGGGAGACCTTAACAAGCTATTTTAGTTTAATGGTAACCATTTTAAGAGATGGAAGGATAATGTTTTTTTCTACTTAAGTATTCTCAATGTTTCTTATATGTTAACTAAGAATAACTCTAATAAAAGGGACATCACTTCTATGAATGATGATGAAACTATTTCTCATCTAGAGAAAGTTAAAAAGTACGATGGTGATTCTTATAAGTTTCGGTATTGTACTCTTAATTGTCTATCTTTTATTTTTTTATGATTATTATGATAGAACTTGCTTTAGTTCAAAGAAAATTTAGAAAGTATCATAGAGTAAGTATGATACCGAAGAGATAAGAGCAAAAAACATATGCGGCTAGTAGATTTTTTCGTTTCCAAATGGTGGACAATAAATTAGTGGTAGAACAAGACCAAGACTTTATAATGATTATTCGAGAACTTAGGTCGGAGGAGGTTAAAATATGAAGTAACCTTATTGTTGTGGAATAGTAGATAAAATTCTACCTTCTTGGACGAAATTTCTATAAACTAAGTGCCACAAACATAATGAAACCACTCTTGATACCTTGATGATGAAAAAATCTGTATGGAAGAGGAGAGAAGGGGCCAAGACGCACTTTAACAAAAAGAAGAAAGTAACATCACAATGAAGGTACATTTTAATTACTTCAAACAATTCTACTCCTGAAACACACAAAAATATTTCTTTGAAGCCTAAGAAGAAAAACATCAAAAAAAAAAAGTGTATAACTCCCAAGGAAAATAATGGTGTGTCACGCCCCGACACTAAACCCTAGGTGTGATTGGCACTCGAAGACCATTGCTGGACTTGAGGGGACCCTTGTCCTGACTTACTTAACTCAGCAGAAGAATCTGAGAAATATTGGAATGATCAAATGCACTTAATATTAAAACTTGAAATGTTAAAAGAATCAAACATTCACTTGGAAAAAATGGCAACTCAAGTCTTTAACGCAGAGTCATAATGTAAAGAGTAATGAACTACTAAACAATCTAGTAAAAGGATAGATGTTGGGAAAAGAACCCAATTATCCTAATACTGAAATACTGAAAGCAAAATAAAAGGGGTTCTGTAAAAAGCAATGAGCTCACCAATAAGCTCTGAGTGCTCAAGCGGGATCAATGAGGCGCTGATGCTGATCCTAGTTACCCAAGTCTGTATTATTAGACAGTATAGGCCAACTGACATCATTACATTGAATATATGAGTATGCGAGTTTCAATGCTAACAATATAGACTTGATAGAGATTCCGAAAGAAAAACTTACCTGACTCTTCTCATATCATGAATACTTAACTAAACTCATTTCATTATAAAGTAGTTTCAAGTAGATGCATTATAAAGAAAAAACTTGTCTAAATACATGATGTCAACTCTCTATATATAAAAGAATACAACATAACTGTAAATGTATGTAAATTTACAATAGTTGATGTATATTAAAATACAATAACTAAATACATGATGTCAACTCTATGTATATAAAAGAATACAACATAAATCTGAATGTATGTAAAATTACAGTAGCTGATGTATTGAACTATAATAACTTCTATGGAAGATTCTCTAATCGAAAACCATCATTATGATCCTAAGTGATGGTAGAATGCTTTATCTCATGTTGCCAATAACCCCACTATACCTTGCCATTGGTACAGTTACTGAACATACTAAGTGGATCCACTAGTGTATGATAAAAAGAACTAAGGAATCATCTAAAAAGTTTGAGTTTTTCTCTTCGCATGATGGCTACATGGTTTATAGGGACTTGAGTTAATATGAACTCACATTATACATATAGATGCTCAATACTACTCCCAAAATATACTTAGGTCATATGTTTTTAAAACAACTTCTTCTCTGGTTTGAGATAATTGCTCAAACATAGCTTAAAGAGCTCTCTTGGAAATCATAGTTTCTTATTTATTTAAAAACTAGCTCAATGGATATTTTAAATCTCAATTACCTTTCTTGTTTAAATGTGAAAAAAACATTTTTATACTTCTTTTGGAATACTTAGTCCCCATATACTTCTATGAATGAAATAATTCACTTTACACTGAACTAAGCTCAAATTTCAGTTTTAAAACGAAGTTAATATGTTAAGAGAAGTTCTATGAAACTTGAAATGAACTTCTTCTCATTATATTTACCCTTTACTCAACTTGATCTTTAAGTCTTAAAGCAAAGTTAAAATCATTCAAAAGACTTCTTGAAAAGACTCCAAGAACACTCTAGACTTAGCTCTAAACTATTCGCGAATTTGAAGATATGGATTCAACGTTGAAATTCATGTTTTTAGATGATTTCTATAAGTTTAAAAGCTATTTCAAGTAGTTAGAATCATTAGAAACTGTTAAAACACTTAAACATTAAATATAATGAATTAGGAAAAAAGGATTAGAAATGGTGTTTTGGGCGTATCTGGGCACGCCGTGCTAGACCTCAAGTTCAGAGGCCACATTTTTGCGCACTACAGGCGCGCCGCCCCAGATCCTCTAGGGCAGATGGGGTGCGCCACGCCTGGCCTTGCCCATGTGACGCCTGACGAATTTTTCAACCTATTCTCTAACCATAAATTGTTTTAATTCAATTTATTTTCTCATGTTCACTTAGATTTCATCTACCAACAACATATATACAAGGATCTAGCCCAATGAATTCAAGAACAACACTTACATTATCTAAGTAATCCTAAATCTTAACACATGTTCAAGAACGATAGCAATTCAAGAACCACATTCAAGAGCATTCTAAACCCAACCTCTTTAGGATGAAATCACACTAAATCACAATACTTAGAATGTGGGTGAAAGAACCCAACATTGAGATAAACTCACATACCTTTTTAGCTATCACACCCGATGAAATCCACAAGTTAACTTCGACGATTCTTGATTGCTCTCCTTTTTTCTTTTGTTTTCCCTCTTCTCTAAGCACTAGAATAAATTCTCTTTTTCCTATACTGAATAAAGTCTTGCTTTACCCTAATTTAATTCCTAAAATTAATTAATTAAATTAGACCCCAAAACGATGTAGTATATGAGTTAAAAGAGTTCTAAAAGACTCAATGAACCCTAAATAACTATCGAATTGACCCTATGACCCTTATATATGGTCCATACAAGGTACTAAGAACTATATTGGTCACTCGTACAACTACTGGAAATCCCAACTTTCTCATGTTGAATCACAAACCAAGAGTCACAACCTGTCATACCTTATATGAGTCACATACCCTCTTCGTACATTCACTCTTACTTCAAGGAATGGATCCAAAAGCCTACGAATCATGAACCAACCACAAAGAGTTGTAGTTCCTACACGACCAATATAATACCTTAACATAGTAAAGTTCTTTCTGTTGCACATATTCTAGCCCGAGATTCTCTATTACTCAATTTTTGTCATAATCATGTATAAATGCCTACGTGGCGCCACCACAAATTAAAATTTCCTTTTAGTTAATTCATTTCTAAAACTAGTCTTTACCTTTCATAAAAAGTTGTGACTTTCCTTAAAAATTGTGACTTTCATGAAAAATTGTGACTTTTATGAGGAGTTGCGACTTTTATGAAAAGTTATGACTTTTATGAAAGTTTGTGACCTTTATGAAGGATTGTAACTTTTTCAAAGAGTTGTGACCTTTCCGATACGGCATAATAACTATTTATTCACACTACCATTTGTTTTATATAAAGAGAGGGATTTCCTCTAATTTTAAAATAACAAAAATTTTCAACTACTTCTTCAGCACAATTAATTATTCACGTACTTTGCTCATGTTGAGTGGTTCAATGATACCATTGTTTTTGTATTAATATGCTGGTGAATATAATTGTTTTGTTCAGAGAGAATCTATTTCTTTAAACCTCGGGTACTTAAGGGGAATACTTTCCTTAAGGGAACACTGTACATTTAATGGGCTTAATTTTTTTCTTTTAATTTCATTCTACAGATCCTCATATGTTTTTTTACTATCATTAATTAATGCTTATGTTATTAATTGTTGTTTCTGAATACATATTTTAATCTTTGTTGTTTATATTTTTGCAAACTTATTGTTATAAGTATTTGTTAGTACATATCAAATTACACATGTCAATTAAGTACTCACGCAAGTTTTCTATACTTAAATTGTTGATGGTACAACAAAAAAAATCGTAAAGATTTATATTACCATCTCTTGAATACAAAATTCAAACTTGGTATGCCACTTTAAGGACATAAAGACCTTAAAAACCTTATTGCACCATGATGTGTGAAGTGAACTAGTAAATTAAAATAAGGCAGAGAATTAATAAATTTGTTACATAAGTTCAAGGATATCTCTGATGACCTATTGAGGAATTCGACTAGACTAGAGCGTCTTTTCATCTCAATGACATAGATAACTACACAGTGATTTAATTTTCATATTCAAATTAATTGCTCATATTCAATATGAAGTATGACAGATTCTCAAGTTTACTGCAAGTTGTTTGAACTCTTGAGTTATGATTCAATACTAGTAGACTGGAGATAAAGATATACTACTTGTCATGAGATTTATAGGAACCGTGTTTATTAAGTGTTCATTGATTTTATATTCCATATACGAGAATTCAAGTGGATTTGGTAGCACTGGTGACTATACTCCTAATCAGTCTAGCATTTGTTTGTAACTATTTTTTGGCAACATTCATGTTCATTTTCTTCTCATAACTACTTTATAGTTTGTCTATATATTTTGGCAACAAATCACCTTCTATGGTCATATTCTTAGTATTCTCCTCCACCACCTCTTCATTTAAGTATCTATGCCCTTATTGCTCCAATCCATCTGATTGGTAACTTAAAATATCAATGGAGTCGTCAGCTTATTCTATTCTTCTTCCAGAACTATAATATAATTTTTTCATGCTTAGTGTGCTCCTTGTTTCAAATATTCTCCTGGACTGCTAGCCTTCCCTCTCTCTTTTTTCCTTATTCCTCTTTATTACTTAACATTGTATTTATCATTTAATTATTGTTCCTTTCATCTCTAGGACCATTATAATTGGTTTTTGAAAACTTTTGATTCACCCATTCCTTTGTGTTTTCCTCTTTCTTTTGTATCACTCCTTCTTGACTGGATAAAAAACACTTAGTTTTTTTGATGCATTCAAGCTCTATATCATCCACTTCCCCTAATACATGCCCATATTTTTCTCTCATGTACTTGCTTTTCCTTGGTAGACATTGGTACTTGCTATGATTATAAATATGCTTATTCCTCACAACTTTCCACTAGTCAGTACTCTCTCTTGATTTCCCTCTGTCTCTTCTTACTTACTATTATTCTCCATTGTCCCTTCTTACTCATGCCTGCTGTGTAATTCATGATGACTATTCCAACATTCTTTTTCATCATACCTTTGCACACAACATTCTTTACCATACTTTGAGATATGATTGTATTGTATTCTGATGTACTTTGATTTTAGTTCTTCTGTATTTTCATTTTATTCGTTGATTTTTATTCTATGAGTAATTTAGCTACCAAGCTACTTCAACTTTCAGCTTATAGTTACTTTGTCTTGTTTGGTTCGTTGTTTCCATTGCTACTTTTACATAAAATTTGTGGCAGATCTGGCATGGATATCAAAGCTACATCAATTGTAGTTTCTACTTCAAGCTCAGACCAACGATCCTACTTTAATATTTGTATCTACCAGTACCACTCATTCGCCTTGATATAGTAATTTTGTTGGCAGTAGTTAAACATAATATTCATTTAAATGAAATCTAATAATTATGTGTCTAGTATCTAAAACTCCATTACTAAATTCGCTCTTGATTCCACGTTACTTTAGGATCAACTTCCTAAATTCTAAAACTTCTAATTGGGATATGTCCTATAATCGCACATTGTATATTCTCCTGTAATCAGGCTCTAGATCTCTTACGATTTCCATGTGACAGTAGGTTCCCCATGAATCATAGTGTCTGCTTTAATAGGAAGTTTGGGACAATTTAGCAATAGATTTTTGTTTTATATTATGTTGCATCATCTTTGATTGTATGATTGTGTATGATAGGCTCCATACTACCTTATATTTTCTTTGTCTCCTTTTTTCAATGTTGTATTATTGCTTTTGTCAGTTCATGAATTTTAGAGTTAACAATATTTTTCGTGATGTATTTATATAATTTCTATTTGAGCTCAGGGTAACTACAATGCCAACTTAGTATCCGTATTTTTGGACTCATACTGCAGTTCAACATCTTTTTGTGATGCAACACAATATACGCTCATTGAATCATGATTCTTTTGTTGCCTTTGTTGATTAGATCGCAGTGAGATCCTTGGATCTGGATACTAATTGATGTTTTCCCTCTTTTGTACATCTATGTATTTTTTTTTTATAAAACAGATCATTTGTGTATAGTCTCTTTCTATCCTTAGACACTCTTCTATCCATGATACCTGGTTCGAAATTTTGTTCTTATTTAAATTTTCCTTTCTTTGTAACTTTTTGGCCTTTCCTGTATATTTGGTATCATTATGTACATATCTATGCACAAAAATTACCTCAATCTTTTAAATTAAAATTATTTGTTCTTTGTTTATCTCTTACCATGATATAATAAGTAAGAAAAGAATTAAAGAGGTGCTGCTTTGTTGACCTGATTTTCTCCACATTTTATCACTATATCCGAAGACTCAAAACTTAGATTGTACATTTTTTTGCTAGATAAAAGAATTGAAAGAAATTAATATTTTTTTAGTATTTATTATATAGGAACTTTTTGAAGTAATAATGTCATCAAATGCAAAATCTTTCACAAAAGAAAGCACCACAAAGAACTGCTATTTTGCGAGTTGTTCCCACAATGCAGCAACAATATCCTATGCTTTTTGGAGTTCTATTGATTCCAAACAATTAAATTGCTTTGGTAATTTATCCATTCTTTAATTTTACCACTAATGAAATTGTTGTGTGAATAAATATTAATATTAATATTACAAGCTAATATGCATTATATAGATTATATTTAATATGCACCAAATAATATTCTAAAAGCAATATTTATAATAATTTATAATATGTACAACATATATTTTATTAATGGGATGATTAATGCAGGAAGAATTTATCGAGGGATATAGAAATCAGGATTTTCATCAAATTCTCAATTTAATAGCAGGTGACATTGCTAAAATTTTGAAAATATTTGTCTTTAACTAAAGCCTCAAATATATTTTGAGAAAAAAATATATATCATCAAACAGGTAACACAAAAATAAAATAAATTCTCTTCAAAAAAACATTTTTAAGGATAGCTCAAACACACAAATTATGGTCATATTTATTATAGTGTGATTATACAGGCTCGCAAATAAATTTTCATATAACCATAACTTTCTGTTAGATCATTTTTTTTGAGATATTTGTTGATGATTCATTTAATTTTTCTCGTAAATTATGAACCTTATAACCTGCACTCTAAAGATTATTTTTCAATAATTTTAACATCTTATTAGTTTTCTTTATCGTATTTATCTAAAATATGCAGATGTTCGATATTCGTCGAATGTTTCGTCAATATCACCATTTATATTTACACCACATCTAAAAATAGCTAGAAGAAAATATAAAAGACACCGTATAAAGTGATATTTATTTAAATCATCCTCAACAAATTGTACATTTATTTTGTATGAACCCCTTTATTTGTTTATATTACCTAGAACCACAAGTGATTCAAAAGTCTTAAATAGAGTTAGCAAGAAGGTTCCTTATAGAAATATCCCTCTTCAATTTATTTTTTATATTTTTTTTGCATTAATTTGAGATTTTATGGCATGCTGCCTATCTTGAATAATTTGTCATATCCCTTTTTCAAACTTAATAACACTATGAAAAACATGATTGAACTTGCAAGGTCATATTGATTTGCCTTCACCAGTCTCTTTCATGCCTACAACGAACAACACTATCGTGCAGAGCTACACCTCGATAAACCTACAACATAACCTTGCTTCACGAGGTCTAGATCCTCCACTGCCTAGCAAGGTAGATGATCACTAGAGACTTATCATTGAACCTGAGGGGTTTGGGTATGATATATACATTTTCACATCTTATAAATATGTTAGTTTTCAAAGTTATGCATTTGACCTTTTAATACTTTAATTATATATTGTAGTTTTAATCCACGTAAAGAGACTGTGGATATCCTTACATCTGTGATTGGAAAGTTTTTTAATGATGCATACTTGACATGGGGTGAGATTCTACCAATAGTTAGGCAACAAATTTTTAATGAATTTAAGGTAATTATGATTCTATTCTTTAAATTCAAACTATTATTATTATTATTCATTTCTAATGTGAGTGTTTTTAAAAACAAATTCAGGAAAAGTGTGTATGGCTTCCCGTGCATGACAAACAGATTACATTTAATATTCACATATGGGTGAGACAAAGAATATCAGACTCCTTTTATAAGGGTTGCAAAAATGGTACAATTTTCCAGGTGTTGTAAACCAAATATTTGGGAAGACCTATGCCAAAAGTGGAAGAAGAGGAGCGAATGGAGATCTAGTTTATATTATGCTTGCCTTTGTATTTTTTGTCCCATTATTACATATTCAAGATCAAGTCCTACAGTAGTTCCTTTTTGTTCTAGTTTGAGAGACTTAATATTTCAAATTTAGGTGAAAGAATCACATACTAATCTTGGTGGCATCTTTAATTCTCCCTCTTTTTTTTTTATAGTTATTATTGGGTTTATGTCCATAGACTCCTGTCTTTTTGTTTGAATAAGATACTCCTTCACTAGATTTTTGGATATGGATAATGATATTTAAATGTTTTTGGGAATCGAGTCATTTTTATGCTATAATTGTTCATAGCCGATATTCTATTTTGGTTGGTACATTGCTTAATAAATTACATAATTAATCGGATGCTTCTATTATATATATGACATTCCTAGGAAAGATTATCGATATTTGGTATCTAATAATATATATTGGTTCGCTTGGCATGAATAGTTGCTTACTGATTATCAACTACGATGATTGATGGACAAAATTTAACGTATTTTCAATTTTATATTAAGGAAAAAGTTTAAATATTCCATACATACATGTTAATAAAGGTTGAAAACATACCCCTTATATCACCATCCATAATCCAAATGATTAATAATTACATCAAGAAATATTAAACATCAAATAAAATTAATGTATCTCCATAACGACAAGCGAAGTATGTCAAAACTGAAGCAATAATTATGTTTTAAGTTCTCCCCTCTCGATTAAGATATAAATATTGAAATCAGCTATCACATTTCATTTTTTATGGTATTAATGATTATACTTTTAAAGTACCTAATTAATCATTGGTTAATCATAATATTTTCATATATACAAGACCAAAATCAATAATGAAGACAAAGGAAAAATCATCCTCGAATCTCACATTAAAATGTAACTTCAGTGTGCAATAATACAGAAACCTTGTTATTGATTATGACAAAATTAAACTATTATCTTATATGAAACTCATTAAAATTAATAAACTATTATTAAAGTCATAATTCAAAGTACACTTTGAAGCGAAATAAATATGATTCTTACACTAAGCTAACAACAGTTGATATCAACATAATTAAAATAAATAAATAAATAAGGGAGTCTCATATGAGGTCTCATCATAAAAATGATTGATACTTTAATCGAAAACATTCTTGAATTCATAAATCTTTTTTATTATTAGGTATGCATATCATCAAAGAATGGTTTCATATCAAAATCACTTATGGCATATGAATTCATGAGAAATTCATTGATAATATTAAAATATGATCAAATCGTGATGAATAAACTTGAAATTAATTGAACCATGGAAGAATTATAAAATCCCTTGAACTCTCTTGTACTTTGGACAGCTCATCCATTGATTGTTTCTAGTAGAATAGAAGCAGATAAAGCACGAACTGTTTATGTTAGGATAAAAATATTGTCTCCTATTATAGAAGGTATTAATTATGTGTATAATGTAAACCTAATCTCTTTCCCAAATGTTACTGGACATACTCTGTCATTTACTTGTACTAATGCATAAGAAATTGTAATATATCATCTTGTTTACAAAATATGGGTTGAATAAGAACACATTGATGAATTTCAACATAAAATAATCAAAGTTCTAATTGAAACCTTCAATAAAAACTTGAACCCTTGAAACCCTAATATTCTTGGGGAAGACGACTTAAGAGAGAATTCCTTTGGAGGTTGAGAGAATGTGAGGCAATAGAGAGATTATGGCTCTTAGGAACCCTTTAGAGTCTAAATAACCCAAAAGCAATGTAGTATATGAGTTAAAGAGTTGAAAAAACTCAATGAACCCTGAAATAACTATCGAATTGAACCTATGACCCATATATATGATCTATACAGGGTACTAAGGACTATAGTGGTCACTCATACAACTACTGGAAATCCCAGCTTTCTCATGTTGAATCACAAACCAAGAGTCACGACCTATCATACCTTATATGAGTCATGTACCCTCTTCGTACATTGACTATTAGTTCAAGCATGAATCCAGAAGCCAACGAACCATGAAATAACAACAACGAGTTGTAGTTCCTACATGACCCATATAATACCTTAACATAGTACAGTTCTTTCTGTTGCACATATTCTAGCATGATATTCTCTACTACTCAATTTTTTTCATAATCATGTATATATGCGTACGTGGTGCCACCAAAAATCAAAATTTCCTTCTAATTTATTCATTTCCAAAACTAGTCTTTTCCTTTCATAAAAAGTTGTTACTTTCATGAAAAGTTGTGACTTTTGTGATAAGTTGCGACTTTTATGAAAAATTATGATTTTTATGGAAGGTTGTGACTTTTCTATAATTTTTCTAAGAAGTTGTGAACTTTATGATAAGGCACAATAATTATTTATTTGCACTACCATTTGTTGTCTATAAAGAGAGGAATTTCTTCTCATTTTAAAACAACAAAAAATTTGAACTTCTTCTTCTTCACAATTAAATATTCATGTACTTTGTTCATGTTGAGTGTGGATCAGTGATACCATTGTTTTTATATTAATATGCTGGTGAATATAATCGTTCAGTTCAGAGAATCTATTTCTTTAAACCTCGGGTACTAGAGGTGAATAATTTCCTTAAGGAACACTGTATATTTAATGGGCTTGATTTTTTTAATGATTCATTCTACATATCCTCAATGTTTTCTTACTGTCATTAATATATGCTTATGTTATTAATTGTTGTTTCGGAATACAAGTTTTATTCTTCGTTGTTTATATTTTTGCAAACTTATTGTTATAATTATTTGTTAGTACAAATTAAATTACACATGTCAATTAAGTAGTCACACAAGTTTTCTCTACTAAAATTCTTGATAGTACAACAAAAAAAATTCTTAATGATCTATATTACCATCTCTTGAAGAGAAAATTCAAATTTGGTATTCCATTGTAAGGACATAAAGACATTAAAACCCTTATTGCACCTTGATGTGTGAAGTGAACCAATAAAAAGAAGTCAGAATTAATAAATTTTTGACATAAGTTCAAGGATGTGTCTGATGACCTATTGAGGAATTTGACTAAACTAGAGCCTCTTTTAATCTCAATGATATAGATAATTACATAATGATTTAATTGTTCATATTCAAATTAATTTCTCATATTCAATATGAAGTATGAACAAATTCTCAAGTTTACTGCAAGTTTTTTGAACTCTTGAGTTATCATTCAATACTTCACAGGTTCAGGTGCATAGTGTAATTATACACACGAACAGAAAGTCCATTTTAGCTAAGTTATCACTAAGTCCTAGTAATTATATGTATATCTCGAACACAACTAAATGTTAACACATATTTAATATGTTTACATAGCTTTGGTTGTATAGGAGTCCTAGGTTACACCAAAGTCCATGTCAGATTCACAGTCTTCTCATTTCACCACCTTCAAAAGAAATTATGAAATAACACAATGATCTATCAAATATTTCTGAGGAATCATCAAGCGAATTCCTCATGCTACCACCACTAGATATGAATAATGAGATTAACTCTCAACCTCATGCAGGTGGATCACAAGGTACTGCGCCGTATTTTCTATCAATGAACAACTTCCAGTTTCCCTACAAACACCTCACTCTAGGAAATGATATTTCCATTGACTAACCTGCCTTTGAGGCACAATCTTAAGCCTAAATATTCCATCAGATCATGCCTCTCAAACACTCCCACATACCGGAAACATCGACATTATTACACACGCCAACCTAGTTCTAGTAATACATACACTATGTTTACCTGTACCAAAGAATTCAATCAGATTCTTCATTCTCTATATCATGTTTAGAACTAGGACTTCTTGAACTTTAGAAAACTGTTATGATTCATATGTTAGATTAATACTAAATATATTATCATGTTTCTAGGAATTGTTACTTTGGTTGTTGCATGAATTTCAGAACCCTAGTTGGTTCATTAAGTTCATAAGTTACACTTGCTAGGTCAATTTTTTAAGATATATAATCCAAGTTAAGAATATTTCATTATCAGTATATTAATTTTGCATTTTAAGTTAGATTGTCAATATTATAGCTATTCAAAAGTAAAGAAATTTAAATATAATGTGTTACTTACATATTAAGTTGGGATTAGGCTTAATACTGAGTGGACTACAATAAGTCACCCTCATAGTCAAAGAACTGTGTGCCCCAATAGGTTAAGTTCCCTCTTTGGGCATAATATTTACTGATCACTCTAGGCATGCCTTTATAGACCTAGCAAGGTATATTGGGTAATCTTAATGGGGTGTAAACATCGAAGTCCACGGATAACTCTCATGGTTTTATGTCGGTTAATAATAGATTATATCATTTTTTTATTGCTTTGTTCAGTTATGTATATATTGTTTAGTTCTTTTCTATTCTACACGCTCAATACGTTTCAAGTACTGACGCACATTCTGCGCTACATCTTCTAGTGATGTAGGTTCAGGTCCTCAATATTCACATTATATATAGATCGTTCCGATCTCCAGTTCACTGGTATCAGTTTTGAGTCCTTATTCTTTAAGGACGATTGACATGCTTTCTATTTCAGTCTTTCCTTTTTACTCTCAATTTCGCTAGAGTTATCTAGGGCATGTCCCATCATCTCTTATCACTGAGATACTTTAATTCAGACATAGTTAAATTCAATTTTAGATTTGAGTATGACCTTTCAGTTGTGATTGAACTCTTATTATTTATATATATTCAGACACAGAGCGAGTATTCCCCATCATATCACTTTATATCAGGTTAAAGCTTCCACATTAGATTGGGTTTACTCGTGATCTTCGGTCCCATGTTACATCAAGGGGATGGCCTCGAGGCATGACAAACTTGATATTGAAGCAGTATGTTTGAGAGTCCTAATATGTATGAAACGCCACACTAAATAGAGTTCCTTTCATGAGTAAGAAGATTACCAAACCTATGAGAGGGAGGCTATAAAGTATTTTAGGAATTACTTAGATTGTTGTTATTCTTATCGTGCGTCGGTATGATCTCTTTTCTAAATCAATGTCATGCTTCATCTAGGTTCCATTATTTGTTCGGATGAACCCACCTTAGTTTCTAGGGTCACAAGTTAGTGAGATACCCAAAAATTTATTGATGATGTCAAGAAGATCTTTGGAGTTATTTCAAGTTACTGGGAATGATAGAGTAGAGTTGGCGTCCTACCAGCTCAAGGATGTAGCTCACATTTGATTCACTTAATGGAAGGAAAAAAGGGGTGAGAACGCAACTTCTCTGACTTGAGAGTGTTTTACCAGAGATTTTATATATATGTTCTTCCTAAAATAGTTGATAGAGGAAAAAATTCAGGAGTTCATAAATTTGAGACAAGGTTCTATTTCAATCCAAGAGTATGGACTGAAGTTCACCATCTCTCCAGGCATGCTCCACATATGGTTGTCGATCGCAAGTGAAAGATGACTAAGTTCCTATTTGGAATATCTTAATTTGTGAAAACAGAGTGCGGAAATCCGATGTTAGAGGACATGAATATTTGTAGGCTCATGACTAATGCTTACCAGGTTGAGGGAGATAATCCTAGAGAACTAGCTAAGGTCAACAAGAAGGCTAGAATAGGAAACTATGAGTACTGTCAGTAGAAATCATGAGGTGTAAATCTCTAGCAGTTTTAGCAAAGGTCTTCAACTCCAACACCTTCATCATCTAATGATCCACCCCCTAGGTTTCAACAAGATAAGCAAGGTAGGGCATCATTCTCTAAGACTCAGGAAAGTGTTTAAGTTACTATAACTTACCCTACTTATCCAAAGTGTGGTAAGAATCATCTAAGCGAGTGTCTTGCAGGAGAGGATGGACGATTTGGGTGTGGTTAGATATGTCGCAGATTGGGATTGCCCTTCTTCTAAATAGGGAAAAGGAGGTAGCAATAGTATGGCTTAGTCTACAACTTCAGCAGCATCAACAGGGCACCCAATCCAGTAGGGTACATCATCTAGTACAAGTTACAGTCAATGCCACAAAAGAAAAGGTTGTATGCTCTCCAGGCTTGCCAGGAACAGGAAGGTTCACTTGATGTGGTAACTAGTACATTACGAGTCTTTCATGTAGATGTTTATGCTTTTTAGATCTAGAGGCTACGAATTTCCTTTGTAACATTGTGTATAGAAGTAAACTTTGGTGTCAGTCTATACACTCTCTAACTCTTCTCAGTATCACTCATGTCGGTGACCCAGTTATATCTACACGGTTATACGTAAGTTTCCCTGTCACACTCTCTAAAAAAGTCACCTCAGTATATCTTATAAAGTTAGAAATAGTAGACTTCGATATCATTCTACGAATAGATTGGTAACATTTCTATTATGCCTCATCTATTATTGAACTAGGATTGCTTGTTTTTCAGTTTCCATACTAGCCAATTGTAACGACCTGTTTAGTCGTTTTGAGCAACAGATTTTATTCTGGAAAAACTGACAGAAGTGACGGATGCCACGACGGACTGTCACGGGCACGACGGACCGTCGTGGAGGTGTCGTTTCAAAACACTTGGAAAAATCTGAAATTGGGTACTGAAAATCGACTCTCTGAACTTCGTAACGAAATGGCAGGACGGACCGTCAAAGGTGTGACGGACCGTTACAGGTGTGACGGACCGTCACAAGAGTCCAGTGCAAATTCACTCTCTGACCCTTGCGACGGACAGCAGGACGGACCGTCGCAGGCACGACGGCCCGTCACGGGCTGCGTAGTCCCAGGCGGGGTCGGAATCCTGATTAATTAATTTAAGGGGCGTTTAGGACTATTTCCTGCTTTAATTATAAAGTAATGGGTTAATGTTAATAAGTCTAATTACTTGAGGGTTAAAAGAGGTAACCTTAAGTTATTTAGTGAATTATTAGTGCCATCTTTTAAAACTTAATTATATGATAATTAGGGTAAAGAAAGAGGGTTTTGAATAAGAAAAAGAAAAAGAACAGCAAGAGAGAGAGAGAGAGAATCGATCAAGAGAGAAGGGAGAACGAAGCTTTGGGAAGATAGCTTGTTGATCGCAATTCTTCGGTGAAGGTAGGTTATGTTTTTTATATGCTATTCGTAGTAAACTCTTAATAGCGAATGATATGTGTTGGGTAGTATTATAAAGTCTTCTATATGCTTAATTGTGTGCATGCATGATGTGATTTTATATATATAATTGTGATGAAACAAGCATGATGAAGCTATCGAATCCCAAATCTTGATATAAACCTAATCTCTTGTTAATGATGATGCCTTGGTATAAAAGAAGGCTTGATGAACTAAAGTGATGAGATGATGAAGCCTTGGTATAAAAGAAGGCTTGATGAATTAATAGAACGAGATTAGTGGATCGGAGTGTCACGTACCGACACATAGATTTAGTGGGACGGGTGTCACGAACCGACACGTAGATGTAGGGGATCGGAGTGTCACGTACCGACACATAGATTTAGTGGGACGGGTGTCACGAACCGACATGTAGATTTAGGGGATCGGAGTGTCACGTTCCGACACATAGTAGTAGGGGATCGGAGTGTCACGTACCGACACAAGAGGATTAATGAATACGAGGGAATCGGAGTGTCACGTACCGACACAAGAGAAATATAGATAATGAATCTTGAAAGATGCTAATATACTCAATCTAAAGAACATGTATCCCAAAAGAGTAGGGTGTGGAGGCTTGAGTCCTCATAGATATGATCGGTGATATTATAAATGATGTTTGTACTTGTTGCTATCACATGTTAAGAATATTAGTTGATTTTATGATATTATCTGAGATATATTGCTTTCTATTTTGAGTTGGCCGATGATATCTACTCAGTACTTGTGGTTGTACTGACCCCCTACTTTTATGTTTTCCTTTTGTTTAATTGTGGAGTGCAGCAAACGTGCCGTCATCCTCGACTCAACAGTAATTCTAGCCAGTCTTCGTCACACCGGATCTTCAGGGTGAGCTAATGCTTCTAGCTTGGACTGGATCTCCTTCCTCATGTCTTGATGCCTTGAAGTTTCGGCATAGACTAGATTTTATTTGTTTTAGCTTCTTAGAATACTCTTAATTTAGTAATTTGATCATAGATGTTCTTGTGGTGATGACTTCCAGATTTTGGGGAAATAGTAGATGTTGAATTTTAGAAGTTATTGAATTGTCTTTTATTTATGAGTTTAAGTCTTCCGCATTGCTTTATGTTGATATTAAATTGAAATGATAAGGTTTAGATTGGTTGGTTCGCTCACATAGGAGGGTAAATGTGGGTGCCAGTCGCGACTCAGTTTTGGGTCGTGACAAACTTGGTATCAGAGCATTAGGTTCGTTGGTCTCATCACAGAAGAACAGGTCTAGTAGAGTCTTAAGGAACGGTAGGGGGACGCCTTTACTTTTCTTTGAGAGGCTATAAGACTTCAGGAAAATTCCATTCTTTCTTTCTTCTTTCGTGCTATTACTTGGGTCCAATTGGTATCTAGGTGATACAAATTGGTATCTGACCATCTTCACTCTATTTCGCAGATGGTTAGAACTAGAGCAACAACGACTACGCCAACATCAACATCAGCAAGACAAGATGCATCTGAGCCAGCCACTGGGGCTGTAGCTGGAAGTGGAACGGTGGCAAGAGGCCGCGGTAGAGGTCGTGGGAGGACGTCCTCTAGGGGAAGAGGACGAGCACCTAGCCCATCTGGTACTAGGGCGGTAACTCCTCCACTGACTGAGGAAGTAATAAGAGAAGGGGAGGATGGGGAGAATGAACAAGTACAGAATGAGGAAATGCCACCCCAACCTACCCCAGAGATGATCAATCAGGTTCTCGCTTATCTTAGTGGGTTGTCTGATCAGGGTCAGGCACCCCCAATGTTTTCTGCACCAACACCTCCGGTTTCAGAGGTACGACATGCAGCCACTATGGCCCCTCGTAGGCACATTTCCACGCCTGACTACTGGGCCTATAATGACAAATGATCAGCATGAACTTTTCAGTAAGTTCTTGAAATTGAAACCTCCAGTCTTCAAGGGTGCAGAATCTGAGGATGCTTACGATTTTCTGGTTGACTGTCATGAGCTACTACACAAGATGGGTATAGTAGAACGGTTTGGTGTTGAGTTCGTGAGTTATCAGTTTCAAGGGAACGCCAAAATGTGGTGGCGGTCACATGTTGAGTGTCAACCAACAGAGGCACCACCTATGACTTGGGCCTCATTCTCTAGCTTGTTTATGGAGAAGTATATCCCCCGGACTTTGAGGGATAGGAAAAGGGACGAGTTCTTGAGCCTAGAGCAAGGTAGGATGTCGGTCAATGCATATGAGGCTAAGTTTCGTGCACTATCCAGATATGCCACCCAACTATGTTTCAGTCCACAAGAGCGGATTCGCCGTTTTGTGAAGGGGTTGAGATCAGAGTTGCGAATTTCAGCCTTACAGGTAGCGGCTACGGCAAAATCCTTCCAAGAAGTGGTAGATTTCGTGGTAGAGGTGGAAGGAGTGAAGCCAGATGAATTCACCACGGCATCGACATCAAAGTGGTTTCGAAAGGGGGGTGAGTTTAATGGTTCTTACTCTAGAGGACAGGGTTCCGGAGGTTACTCAGTTCGACCCATTCAGTCTTCACTACAGACTGTGGTTGGGGGTCCACCTCAGACCGGTCAACACTTCTCTGAGAGACCCATGCCCGACTCCAGAGAGTGTTATGGATGTGGGGAGACTGTACATATTAGGAGGAATTGTCTAAAACAGAGTTATAGACCCCCAATAGCTAGAGGTAGAGGTGGTCATGGTAGAGGCCGTTATTCCGGAGGACGTGGTGGTCGAGGTAATGGCGGTCACCAAAACGGCCGGGGTGATGGGCAAACTGGAGCCACTACATCACAACATGGTAGGGGCAACGGAAAAACAAACGAAAGGTCCCATTGTTATGCTTTCCCTGGGAGATCGGAGGCGGAGACATCTGATGTTGTCATCACAGGTAATCTTCTGGTTTGTGATTTCATGGCATCTGTATTGTTTGATCCTGGATCCACATTTTCTTATGTATCTTCCTCATTTGCTAATGGTCTAAATCTACATTATGAATTACTTGATATGCCTATTCGTGTTTCTACTCCGGTGGGTGAGTCTGTGGTAGTTGAAAAGGTATATATGTCTTGTTTGGTGAACTTTGTGGGGAGCAACACTTATGTAGATTTGGTTATCTTAGAAATGGTTGATTTTGATGTAATTCTGGGTATGACTTGGCTTTCTCCGCAATTTGCGATCTTGGATTGTAATGCTAAAACGGTGACGTTAGCCAAGCCTGGGACAGATCCGTTAGTGTGGGAGGGTGACTACACTTCCAATCCGGTGCGTATCATCTCCTTTATTCGTGCTAAGAAAATGGTTAGTAAAGGGTGTTTAGCTTTCTTGGCACATCTCAAGGATGACGATACCCAAGTACCTTCGATTGAGTCGGTTTCGGTGGTCCGTGAGTTTCTGGATGTGTTCCCTGCAGATCTTCCTGGTATGCCACCAGATAAGGATATTGACTTCTGTATTGATCTTGAACCGGGTACTCGCCCCATTTCTATACCCCCTTATAGAATGGCTCCCGCGGAGTTAAGAGAGTTAAAAGCCCAACTTCAAGAGTTGTTGAGCAAGGGCTTCATTAGACCAAGTGCATCTTCTTGGGGTGCTCCGGTTTTGTTTGTGAAGAAGAAGGATGGGAGTTTTCGGATGTGCATAGACTACCGGCAGTTGAACAAGGTGACCATAAAGAACAAGTATCCTCTTCCTCGCATTGATGACTTGTTCGATCAGTTACAAGGTGCTTGTGTCTTCTCTAAGATTGACTTGAGATCCGGTTATCATCAATTGAAAATACGAGCAACGGATGTGCCAAAGACTGCTTTTAGAACCAGGTATGGGCATTACGAATTTGTAGTGATGTCTTTTGGTCTTACGAATGCCCCTGCTGCGTTCATGAGTTTGATGAACGGGATTTTTAAGCCATATTTGGATCTCTTTGTGATCGTATTTATTGATGATATACTGATATACTCTAAAAGTAAGGAGGAACATGAGGAGCATTTGAGAATGGTATTGGAAATGTTGAGGGAGAAAAAGCTTTATGCCAAGTTCTCTAAGTGTGAGTTTTGGCTAGATGCAGTGTCCTTCTTGGGGCACGTGGTTTCTAAGGATGGGGTGATGGTGGATCCTTCTAAGATCGAAGTAGTGAAGAATTGGGTAAGACCCACTAATGTGTCAGAAATAAGAAGCTTTGTTGGTTTAGCCAGTTATTACCGTCGATTTGTCAAGGGATTCTCTTCTATTGCTTCCCAACTGACGAACTTGACTAAGCAAAATGTTCCATTTGTATGGTCGGATGAGTGTGAGGAAAGCTTTCAGAAGCTCAAGACTCTGTTGACTACTGCACCAATTCTCACCTTGCCAGTGGAAGGCAAGAACTTCATTGTGTATTGTGATGCATCTTATTCGGGTTTGGGTGCAGTGCTAATGCAAGAGAAGAATGTGATTGCTTATGCTTCAAGACAATTAAAAGTGCATGAACGTAACTATCCAACTCATGATTTGGAATTGGCCGCTGTAGTGTTTGCACTAAAGCAATGGAGACACTATTTATATGGGGTTAAGTGTGAGGTCTATACGGATCATCGTAGTCTACAGTATGTCTTCACTTAGAGAGATTTGAATTTGAGACAGAGGAGATGGATGGAACTACTGAAGGACTACGACATCACTATTTTGTATCATCCGGGGAAGGAGAATGTTGTAGCGGATGCTTTAAGTAGAAAGGCGGGAAGCATGGGTAGTCTAGCTCACTTGCAAGCTTCTAGGCGCCCATTGGCTAGAGAAGTTCAGATTCTGGCTAACGACCTTATGAGATTAGAAGTAAATGAGAAGGGAGGATTTCTAGCTTGTGTGGAGGAAAGATCTTCCTTCCTTGACAAGATTAAGGAAAAGCAGTTTAATGATGAAAAATTGATCCGGATCCGAGATAAAGTGTTGCAAGGAGAGGCTAAAGAAGCGAAAATCGATGAGGAAGGTGTTTTGAGGATTAAGGGAAGGGTATGTGTACCCCGCGTCGATGATTTGATCAACACTATTCTGACAGAGGCTCATAGTTCAAGGTATTCGATACATCCGGGTGCAACCAAGATGTACCGTGACCTAAAGCAACACTTTTGGTGGAGTAGAATGAAGCGGGATATTGTGGATTTTATTGCCAAATGTCCAAATTGTCAACAAGTAAAGTATGAACACCAGAGGCCCGGGGGAACACTTCAGAGAATGCCCATTCCGGAATGGAAATGGGACAGAATTGCAATGGATTTCGTGGTTGGTCTTCCAAAGACAATGGGTAAGTATGACTCTATTTGGGTGATTGTTGATAGGTTAACTAAGTCTGCTCATTTCATTCCGGTCAAGGTGACTTACAATGCAGAGAAGTTAGCCAAACTTTACATCTCAGAAGTTGTTTGATTGCATGGAGTTCCACTGTCCATCATATCAGATAGAGGTACGCAGTTTACTTCTAAGTTTTGGAGAACATTGCATGCCGAATTAGGTACTAGGTTGGACCTTAGTACTGCATTTCACCCTCAGACCGATGGTCAGTCTGAGCGAACAATTCAAGTGTTGGAAGATATGCTTCGTGCGTGTGTGATAGAATTTGGTGGTCATTGGGATAACTTCTTGCCCTTAGCGGAGTTTTCATACAATAATAGCTACCACTCAAGTATTGACATGGCTCCATTTGAAGCACTGTATGGTAGGAGATGTAGGTCCCCCATTGGTTGGTTTGATGCATTCGAGGTTAGGCCTTGGGGTACTGATCTTTTGAGAGATTCGATGGAGAAAGTGAAGTCCATTCAAGAAAAGCTTCTAGCGGCGCAAAGTAGGCAAAAAGAATATGCAGACCGAAAGGTTAGAGACTTAGAGTTCATGGAGGGTGAACAAGTCTTATTGAAAGTTTCGCCCATGAAAGGGGTGATGCGGTTTGGTAAAAGAGGAAAGCTTAGTCCAAGGTATATCGGTCCATTTGAAGTTCTGAAGCGAGTAGGGGAGGTGGCTTATGAATTAGCTTTGCCACCAGCACTCTCCGGAGTACATCCGGTATTCCATGTGTCGATGTTGAAAAGATACCATGGGGATGGAAACTACATTATCCGTTGGGATTCAGTTTTGCTTGATGAGAATTTGTCTTATGAGGAGGAGCCTGTTGCTATTTCAGATAGAGAAGTTCGCAAGTTGAGGTCAAGGGAAATTGCATCCATCAAGGTGCAATGGAAGAATCGACCGGTTGAAGAAGCTACTTGGGAGAAGGAGACAGATATACAAGAAAGATACCCACATCTGTTTACAGACTGAGGTACTTCCTTTCACTCTTGGTTTTCTTCTCATGATCGTTCGAGGATGAACGATGGGTAAATTGGTATCTATTGTAACGACCTGTTTAGTCGTTTTGAGCAACAGATTTTATTCTGGAAAAACTGGCAGAAGTGACGGATGCCACGACGGACCGTCACGGGCACGACGGACCGTCGTGGAGGTGTCGTTTCAAAACACTTGGAAAAATCTGAAATTGGGTACTGAAAATCGACTCTCTGAACTTCGTAACGAAATGGCAGGACGGACCGTCACAGGTGTGACAGACCGTCACAAGAGTCCAGTGCAAATTCACTCTCTGACCCTTGCGACGGACAGCAGGACGGACCGTCGCAGGCACGACGGCCCGTCACGGGCTGCGTAGTCCCAGGCGGGGTCGGAATCCTGATTAATTAATTTAAGGGGCGTTTAGGACTATTTCCTGCTTTAATTATAAAGTAATGGGTTAATGTTAATAAGTCTAATTACTTGAGAGTTAAAAGAGGTAACCTTAAGTTATTTAGTGAATTATTAGTGCCATCTTTTAAAACTTAATTATATGATAATTAGGGTAAAGAAAGAGGGTTTTGAATAAGAAAAAGAAAAAGAACAGCAAGAGAGAGAGAGAGAGAATCGATCAAGGGAGAAGGGAGAACGAAGCTTTGGGAAGATAGCTTGTTGATCGCAATTCTTCGGTGAAGGTAGGTTATGGTTTTTATATGTTATTCGTAGTAAACTCTTAATAGCGAATGATATGTGTTGGGTAGTATTATAAAGTCTTCTATATGCTTAATTGTGTGCATGCATGATGTGATTTTATATATATAATTGTGATGAAACAAGCATGATGAAGCTATCAAATCCCAAATCTTGATATAAACCTAATCTCTTGTTAATGATGATGCCTTGGTATAAAAGAATGCTTGATGAACTAAGTGATGAGATGATGAAGCCTTGGTATAAAAAGGCTTGATGAATTAATAGAACGAGATTAGTGGATCGGAGTGTCACGTACCGACACATAGATTTAGTGGGACGGGTGTCACGAACCGACACGTAGATGTAGGGGATCGGAGTGTCACGTACCGACACATAGATTTAGTGGGACGGGTGTCACGAACCGACATGTAGATTTAGGGGATCGGAGTGTCACGTTCCGACACATAGTAGTAGGGGATCGGAGTGTCACGTACCGACACAAGAGGATTAATGAATACGAGGGATAGGAGTGTCACGTGAATCTTGAAAGATGCTAATATACTCAATCTAAAGAACATGTATCCCAAAAGAGTAGGGTGTGGAGGCTTGAGTCCTCATAGATATG
This sequence comes from Solanum habrochaites, assembly GCA_027704765.1. Lineage (NCBI taxonomy): Eukaryota > Viridiplantae > Streptophyta > Magnoliopsida > Solanales > Solanaceae > Solanum > Solanum habrochaites. The sequence goes on from JAKWJA010002492.1 coordinate 49,066,264, forward strand.
ATCGGTGATATTATAAACGATGTTTGTACTTGTTGCTATCACATGTTAAGAATATTAGTTGATTTTATGATATTATCTGAGATATATTGCTTTCTATTTTGAGTTGGCCGATGATATCTACTCAGTACTTGTGGTTGTACTGACCCCCTACTTTTATGTTTTCCTTTTGTTTAATTGTGGAGTGCAGCAAACGTGCCGTCATCCTCGACTCAACAGTAATTCTAGCCAGTCTTCGTCACACCGGATCTTCAGGGTGAGCTAATGCTTCTAGCTTGGACTGGATCTCCTTCCTCATGTCTTGATGCCTTGAAGTTTCGGCATAGACTAGCTTTTATTTGTTTTAGCTTCTTAGAATACTCTTAGTTTAGTAATTTCATCATAGATGTTCTTGTGGTGATGACTTCCAGATTTTGGGGAAATAATAGATGTTGAATTTTAGAAGTTATTGAATTGTCTTTTATTTATGAGTTTAAGTCTTCCGCATTGCTTTATGTTGATATTAAATTGAAATGATGAGGTTTAGATTGGTTGGTTCGCTCACATAGGAGGGTAAATGTGGGTGCCAGTCGCGGCTCGGTTTTGGGTCGTGACACCAATCATCGAATAGAGGGGTAGTAGCTTAGTGACCATGGATTGCTTTATCTCTTACCTTAAGGCTTGAAAGATAATCTTTAAAGATTATCTTTATAATCTAATTCGGGTCAAGGATTCAAGCTCTAAAACCCCAATTCTTGAGTCAGCTCTTGTATTAAGCAAGTTCCTAAAGTATTTTTAGAAGATCTTCTCGGAGTTTTTTTCAAAAGGGAAATCGATACAAATAACCATCCTTATTTCATTACTGCTTACAGAATGGTCCTGCTGAGTGTAAGGAATTTAAAGTGTGGTTGAAAGACCTTCTCGATAAGGGATTTCTCATGCCTAGTATTTCTCATGGGGTGCACCAGTGTTTTTCATGAAAAAAAAGATAGTTCTTTAGGGATATGTATTGGCAATTGGCAGTCGAACAAAGTCACAATAAAAAATTACCCGATTCCCTTTATTGATATCTTTTGCGACCAACTTCTGGGTGCTAGTCATTTCTCATAGATAGACCTCAAATCCGGTTATCTTTAGCTTAGAGTCATAGATATTGACATTCCGAAGACATTCTTTAGATTTCGGTATGGTCCCTATGAATTTGTAGTTATATTTATTGACGAACCAATGCTCTTGTAGCTTTCAAAGATTTGACAAATACGGTGTTCAAGTAGTTTATGGACTTGTTCATTATTGTTTTTATTGATGATATCATCATTTTCTCTAGTAATAAAAAACAATATGCGACTCATTTGAGGGTTTTCTTGGAAACTCTCAATGATTGCTACTTATTCACTAAGTTTAGCAAATATGAGTTTTGGTTACAATCAGTTGCTTTTCAGGCATATAGTGTCTAATGAAGGGATCCGAGTGGATTATCATAAAATAAAGGTAGTGCAACAATGGACTAGACCAACCTCTTATACAAATATCAAAAGTTTCTTGGGTTTGGTTTGTTGTTACAGAAGGTTCGTGTATGGATTTTCATCCACAACTTCTCCATTGACTAACTTAACTCAAAAAAAATTATGTTTCAGTGGTTAGCTGAGTGTGAGAAGATCTTTGTAGAACTGAAAACTAGGTCGACTACATCTTCTATTTGACTCTACCAGAGGGTTTTGACGGTGATGTGATTTATTGTGATACATCTAGGGTTGGGATAAGTGTGTGTTGATGCAACGAGGTAAGGTTATAACATATGCTTGTAAGAAACATAAGGCTCATGAGAAGACTATCCAACTCATGAGCTCGATCTTGAAGTCGTATTATTCGCTCTTAATATTTGGAGACATTATTTGTATGGTGTTCACGTAGATGTGTTCACATACCATGAGAGACTTAAGTATGTAATTACCAAGAAAGAGCTGAATCATCACCTAAAGAGATGGCTTGAATTCTAAAAGATTATGATATGAACGTGCTTTATCATCCTGTTAAGTCTAATGTAGTATCTAATGCTCTTAGCAAACTATATGTAGTTAGTGTAGCACATGTTGAGGATGAAATAAAAAAACTAGTAATAGATGTTCACTAGCTTGCTCACTTAAGAGTTTGCCTTATGGGCATAACAAATGGTGCGGTAACAGTATAAAATGGGTTAGAATCTTCACTAATAGCATAGGTTAATTAGGACAAATAAGACAGTGACCCTATAATGTTTCAACTGAAGGGGGTAGTTCATTAGCAGAAAGTTGAGGTTTTCTCTGAAGATGGTGATGGTGTGATTCGTTACTAGGGGTATTTATGTGTCCATAAGGTGGGTGAGTTGATATAGCAGGTCATTTCAGGCCCATAACTCCACATATTCTAATCATCCAGGCGTAACTAAGATCTACTGTGATTTGAGGAAAGTCTTTTTGTAGAATCACATGAATAGGGATATAGTAGATTTTATGGCTAAGTACCCTAAATGTCATCAAGTGAAGGTAGAACATCAGAAACCAAGTGGTATGACACATCAAATAAACATTCATACATAGGAGTGGGAAGTGATAGACATGAACTTCAATATACGTGTAACAGCCCAAAAATTCACTCTTCAAATTCGAACCATTTGTCTTAAGAATATGAGTTAGAATCAGGTGATGTACAACTTGATCATATGTTTTTAGGTTCTTTACCAAGTTTAGGAAGGTTATCAGAAGTGAATTAGGATCATAATATACTGCTAACACTAAGTAAAGTTCAAATTCTTTCTACCGGCTATGTTTTCGCATTAGTTTATAAAATGGTCAACTTGAAATGATCATATCTCATATAATATGAGGAGTTATGTGGTCATAACCTTACAAACTAAATTTTTATGATTCTTCATTTAAACGCCATCAAATTTGTATCAATTGGAGTTCTGGCAAAACTTAATGCCTCTTTTACTGGACACTATCTTGCAACACGCCAACCGCGCAGCCGGGGCATTTTCCGTGCGGGCGCGCAGCGATCCAGCATCTGCTGCCTTCCTGTACAGTTGTCTGAGTAGGCGTTTGAGGCTTTAATGACCCTCCAAAAATGTGATTCACCTCCATTGTTCATAAAATTACCCTAGAAATAAAAGTTTTCATGAAACGAACTTCCTCCAAGATTCATCCATCATCCAAGGTAAGATCTAACAACGAAACTTCTTAATTTCTTATTCTTAACACAAATTAATGACTCATCATTAAATTCATATATTTTTCAGTAAATCTCCATAATAACTCATCTCCGAGGTTCAACAATGTTTTTGTAGGTCTTGTTCTTAAAAGATAATTTTTTTATTCGGTAATTGGAGCGATTAAGGTATGTAAGACTTCAATTGTGAATTACTTTCATCCTCATATCAAAAATTTATCAATGTTTATAAATTAAATTCCATAATTAGGGCTATCAAACCCACTTTTGAGTTCATCCATAATCTTGACCAAAATTTCATGTTTTCTTTAAATTAATTATTCAAGATTAAAGATTCTTGACCTATGTACTTTTTTTTTATATACTTAGTATCTTGTGAGTTGTTGACATGATATTATTATGATTTCATGAAGCTTATATTTCAAAGCATGATTTTAGAGTCATTACGCTTTTATGAAAATTAATTACATTTGTGACCTATGCAAGTTAGAAAACTCTCTCATGATTTAAGTTAATACATATCTTTGAAAGATAAATTTTTAGAAAGATTTGAGATTGATTCATAGTTTTGACAGTAATATTTTTAATAGTAGACTGGCGATAAAGATTACTACTTCTCATGAGATTTATAGGACGAGTGTTTATTAAGTGTTCATTGATCTTATATTCCATCTGAGAGAATTCATTTGGATTTGGTAGCACTTGTGATTGTTTTCCTAATCAGTCTAGCATTTGTTTGTAACTATTTTTTGACCATATTCTTTTCATTTTCTTTTCATAACTACTTTATAGTTAGTCTATATTTTTTTGGAGAAAATCACTTTCTACGCTTATATTCTTAGTATTCTCCTCCGCCCCCTCTTCGTTTAAGTTATCTATTCCCTTATTTTATCTAATCCATCTGTTGGTAACTTGAAATTTCAATGGAGTCATTTCCTTATTCTAATCTGCTTCCAGAACTATAATATAATTATCTCATGCTTAGTGTTCTCCTTGTTTAAACTATTCTCCTGGACTGCTTGCCTTCCCTCTCTTTTTTTCCTTTTCCTCTTTATTACTTAACATTGTATTGATCATTTAATTATTGCGAATTTTTTCGCTGGTATCGTTATAATTGGTTGCAAAAATTTGATTCACCCATTCCTTTGTGTTTTCCTCTTTCTTTTGTATCTCTCCTTCTTGAGTGCATCAAACACAGTTAGTCACTTTGATGCGTTCAAGCTCTATATCATCCACTTCCCCTAGTACATGTCCATATTTATCTCTCATGTATTTGCTTTTCCTTGCTAGCCATTGGTACTTACTATGATTATTCATATGCTTATTCCTCACAACTTTTCCACTGATCAATACTCATGCTTGTTGTGTAATTCATGATGAATATCCCATCATTCTTTTTCATCATACCTTTGCAGACAACATTCTTTACAATACTTTGACATATGATCGTATTGTATTGTGATACACTTTTATTTTAGTTCTCCTATATTTTCATTGTCTTCTTTGATTTAATTCTAGCCATTGGGACTTACTATGATTATAAATATGGTTCTTCCTCACAACTTTTAAACTAATCAGTACTCTTTCTTAATTTTCCTCTTTCTCTTCTTACTTATTGTTATTCTCCATTGTCCCTTCTCACTCATGCCTGTTGTGTAATTCACCATGAATATTCCAGCGTTCTTTTTCATCATACCTTTGCAGACAACATTCTTTACAATACTTTGACATATGATAATATTGTATTGTGATCCACTTTTATTTTAGTTCTCCTGTATTTTCATTCTCTTCGTTGATTTTAGTTCTATGTATAATTAAGCTACCACGCTACTTCAACTTTCATCTTATAGTTATTTTGTCTTGCCTGGTTCTTTGTTTTCATTTCTACTTTTACATAAATTTGGTGGCAGATCTCGCATGGATATCAAAGCTACATCAATTGTAGTTTCTACTTCAAGCTCAAACCAACAATCCTACTTTAATATTTGTATCTATCTACTAGTACCCCTTTTTCTCTTTTACATAGTAATTTGTTGTGGGCAGAAGTTACACATAATTTTTTTTTAAAGGAAAATTAATAAGTATGTGTCTAGTATCCAAAACTCCAATACTAAATTCGCTCTTGATTCCACATTACTTTAGGATCAACTTCCTAAATTCGACAACTTCTAATTTTTCATATGAGATATTTCCTATGATCACACATTGTAGATTCTCCTGTAATCAGTCTCTAGATCTCTTATGATTTCCAGGTGACAGTTGGTTCCCCATGAATCATAATAACTGGTTTAATAGGCAGTTTGGGACAATTTAGCGCTAGGTTTATGCGTTATATTATGTTGCATCATCTTTTATTGTATGACTGTGTATAGTAGGCTCTAAACTACCTTATATTGTCTGTCTCCTTTTTATCAGACTTGTAATATTACTTTAGTTAGTTGATGGATTTTTAGAGTTAGCATTATTTTTCGGGATGTATTTATATAATTTCTATTTGAGCTCGGGGTAACTATGATGCCAACTTAGTATCCGTATTTTGGGACTCATACTGAAGTTTTACATCTTTTTGTGATGCAACACAATATACTCTCATTGAATCATGATTCTTTTGTTGCCTTTGTTGATTAGATCGCAGTGAGATCCTAGGATCCAGATACTAATTGATGTTTTCCCTATTTTGTATATCTATTTATTTTATATTTTTATTAAACAAATCATTTGTGTATAGTTTCTTTCTATCCTTAGACACTCTTCTATCCATGATACTTCGTTCAAAATTCATTCTTATTTTAATTTGCCTTTCTTTGTAACCTTTGGGTCTTTCCTGTATATTTTGTATCGTTATGTACATATCTATGCACAAAAATTACCTCAATCTTTTAAATTTTAATCATTTATTGTATGTCTATCTCTTACCATGATATAATTACTAAGAAAAGAATTATCGTGGTGCTACTTTGTTGAGCTTATTTTCTCCACATTTTATCACTATATCTGAAGACTCAAAACTTATATTGTACATTTTTGTGCTAGATATAGGAATTGCATGGAGTTAATATTTTTTACTATATATTATACAGGAAATTTTTAAAGTAATAATGTCATCAAATGCAAAATCTTTCACAAAAGAAAGTACCACAAACAACACATGTGCTATTTTTCGAGTTGTTCCTCCAATGTAGCAACAATATCCTATGCTTTTTGGAGTTATATTGATTCCAAACAATATAATTGCTATGGTAATTTATCCATTCTTTAATTTTTACCACTAATGAAACTGTTGATTCAATTAATATTAATATTAATAATACAAGCTAATATACATTATTATTGATTATATTAAATATTCATGAAATAATATTTAAAACAGATATGTCTAATAATTTATAATATGTACTATTTATATTTTATTTATGGATGATTAATGCAGGAAGAAATTGTCGAGGGCTATAGAAATCAGGATTCCCATCAAATTCTCAATCCATTAGCAGGTAACATGCTAAATTTTTTAAAATATTAGTCTTTTCAAAGACTCAAATATATTTTGAAAATATATATATAGCGTCAAACTAGTGACACAAAAATAAAATAAATTCTCTTAACAAAAACATTTCTAAGAATAACTCAAACACACAAATTATGGCCATATTTGTTATAGTGTGATCTTACAGGCTTACAAACAAATATTCATATAACCAGAACTTTTTGTTAGCTCCTTTTTCTTGAGATATTTGTTGATGATTCATTTATTTTTTCTCGTAAATAATGAACTTTATAACCTGCACTCTAAAGAATATTTTACTATAATTTTAAAATCTTATTAGTTTTCTTTATCGTATTTATCTGAAATATGCTGATGTTAGATATTGGTCGAATGTTTCGTCAATACCAACATTTATATTTATACCACATTTAGAAATAGCTGGAAGAAAATCTAAACGACACCGTATAAAGTGATATTTATTAAAATCATCCTCAACAAATTGTACATTTATTTTGTGTGCACCCTTTTATTTGTTGATATTACCTAGAACCATAAGTGATTCAAAAGTCTCAAATACAGTTAGCAAGAAGGGTCCTTATAGAAATATCCCTCTTCAATTTATTTTTTATTTTTTTGCATTAATTTGAGATTTTATGGCATGCGGCCTATCTTGAATAATTTTTCATTTATCCCTTTTTCAAACTTAATAACACTATAAAAAACATGATTGAACTTGAAAGGTTGTATTGATGTGCCTTCACCAGTCTCTTTCATTCCTATATCGGACCACACTATCCTGCAGAGCTACACCTTGATGAACCTACAACATAATCATGCTTCACGAGGTCAGTATCCTCCACTGCCTAGGAAGGCAGATGATCACAAGAGGCTCATCATTGAATCTGAGGGTTTGGGTATGATATATATATATTCACATCTTATAAATATGTTAGTTTTCTAAGTTATAAATTTGACCTTTTAATATTTTAATTATATATTGCAGTTTTAGTCCACACAAAGTGATTGCGGATATCCTTACATCTTCAATTGGAATGTTTTTTAATGAGGCATACTTGACGTGGGGTGAGATTCCACCAACAATAAGGTAACAAATTTTAAATGAATTTAAGGCAATCATGATTTTATTCTTTAACTTCAAACTATACTTATTATTATTCATTTCTAATGTGAGAGTTTTTAAAAATAAAATCAGCAAAAGTGTGTATGGCTTCCCGTGCATGACTAGCAGATTACATTTAAATTTCACCAACGGGTGAGATATAGAATATCAGACTCCTTTCATAAGGGTCAAAAAAATGGTACAATTTCCAAGTGGTGTAAACCAAATATTTGGGAAGACCTACGCCAAAAGTAGAAGAAGAGGAGCTAATAGAGATCTAGGTAATCTTATGCTTGCCTTTGTTGTTTTTTCTATTATTACATATTCAAGCTCAAGTCCTCCACTAGTTCCTTTTTGTTCTAGTATGAGAGAATTTATATTTAAAATGTAGATGATAAAATCACATACTAATCATGGTGGCATCTTTACTCCTTCCTCTTTTTTTTTCTTTAGTTATTATTGGCTTTATGTCCCTAGACTCTTGTCTTTTTGTTTGAATAAGATACTACTTCACTAAATTCTGGGAGATGGATAATGATATTTGAATGTTTTTTGACATGGAGTCATTTTTTATGCTATAATTGTTCATAGAGGATATTCTATTTTGTTTGGTACATTGCTAAATAAATTACATAATTAATTGGATACTTCTATTATATGTATGAGATGCTTAGGAAAATATTCTATCGATATTTGGTATCTAATAAGATATATTGGTTCGCTTGGCATGAATAGTTTCTTGGTGATTGTCAACTAAGATGATTGATGGAAAAAATTTAATGTATTTTCAATTTCATAATAAGGTAAAAGTTTTAATATTCCATATATACATGTTCATAAAGGTTGAAAACATACCCCTAATATCACCATCTATGATTCAAATGATTAATAGTTACATCAAGAAATATTAAACATCAAATAAAATTAATGTATATCCATAATGACATGCGGAGTATATAAAAAATTAAGCAATAATTATGTTCTACCTTCTCCCCCTTTCAATTAAGATACAAATATTGAAATCATCTATCACATTTCATTTATATGGTATTAATGATTATACTTTTAAATTACCTAATTAATCATTGGTTCATCATAATATTTTCATATATAAAAGACCAAAATCAATAATGAAGACAAAGGAAAAATCAACATCGAAGCTCACATTAAAAGGTAAATTCATTGTGCTACAATACAAACCCCTTGCTCTTTAATATAACACAATTAAACTATTATTTTATATGAAGCTCATTAAAATTAATAAACAATTGTTAAAGTCAAACACTTTGAAACTAAATAAATATGATTCTTATACTAAGCTAACAAAAGTCAATATCAACATAATTAAAATAAATAAATAACGGAGTCTCATATGAGGTCTCATCATAAAACTTATCGATTCTTTAATAGAAAACATCCTTTAATTTATAAATCTTTCATATTATAATGTATGTATATCATCAAACAATGGTTTCATATCAAAATCACTTATGGCACATGAATTCATTCAAAATTCATTCAAAATATCAAAATATGATCAAATAGCGATGAATAAACTTGAAATCAATTGTACCATGGAAGAATTATACTTTGGACAACTCATCCATTGATTGTTTCTAATAGAATAGAAGCAGATAAAGAACGAACTCTTTCTGTTAGGATAAAAATATTGTCTTCAACTATAAAAGGTATTAATTACGTGTATAATGTAAACCTAATCCCTTTTCCAAACGTTACTAGCCATACTCTGCCATTTACTTATACTAATGCATATTAAATTGTAATATATCATCTTGTTTACAAAAAATGGGTTGAATAGGAACCCATTGATGAATATTTCCACATAAAATAATCAAAGCCCCAATTGAAAACTTAAATAAAAACATGAACCCTTGAAACCCTAAATTTCTTGGGGAAGACGACTTAAGATAGAACTCCTTTGGAGGTTGAGAGAATAAGAGGCAATAGAGACGTTATGGTTCTTAGGAACCCTTTAGAGTCTAAATAACCTCAAAGCAATGTAGTATACGAGTTAAAAGAGTTGGAAAACTCAATGAACCCTGAAGAATTGAACCTATGACCCCTATATACGGTCCATACAAGGTACTAAGGACTATATTGGTCACTCGTACAACTACTGGAAATCCTAACTTTCTAATGTTAAATCACAAACCAAGAGTCACAGCCTGTCATACCTTATATGAGTCAAATTCCCTCTTCGTACATTGAATCTTAGTTCAAGACATGGATTCAAAAGCCTACGAACCAAGAACTAACAACAACGACTTGTAGTTCCTACACGACTCATAAAATACCTTAACATAGTACAATTATTTCTGTTGCACATATTCTTGCCCAAGATTCTCTACTACTCAATTTTTCTCATTATCATGTATATATAACTACATTGCACCACCACAAATGAAAATTTCTTTTTAATTTATTCATTTCTAACACTAGTATTTCCCTTTCATAGAAAGTTGTGACTTTCCTGAAAAGTTGTGACTTTTATGAAAATTTGTGACTTTCATGAAAATTTGTGACTTTTATGAAGAGTTGCGAATTCTATGAAAAGTTATGACTTTTATGAAAGGTTGTGACCTTTCTATAAATTTTCTAAGGAGTTGTGACCTTCCGATAAGTCACAATAAGTATTTATTCACACTACCATTTGTTGTCTATAAAGAGAGGGATTTCTTCTCATTATAAAACAACGAAAATTCAGAACTTCTTCTTCCGCACAATTAAATATTCATGTACTTTTCTCATGTTGAGTGGCTCATTGATACCATTGTTATTGTATTAATATACTAGTAAATATAATCGTTCTGTTAAGAGAGAATCTATTTCTTTAAACCTCGGGTTGTAGAAGGGAATAATTTCCTTATGGGGCATTATACATTTAATTGGCTTGATTTTTTTCTTTCCGTTTCATTCTACATATCCTCATATGTTTTTTTTTACTATCATTAATTTATGCTTATGTTATTAATTTTTTTTTTCTGAATACATTTTTAATCTTTGTTGTTTATATTTTTGAAAACTTATTTTTTAAAGTATTTGTTAGCACAAATTACATTTCACATGTCAATTAAGTAGTCACACAAGTTTTCTCTATTAAAATTGTTGATAGTACAACAACAAAAATTCTTAAAGATCTATATTATCATCTCCTAAAGACAAAATTAAAACTTGGTATTCAAGTTTAAGGACATAAAGACCTTAAAAGTATTATTGCACCTTGATGTGTGAAGTTAACTAGTAAAAAGAAGACAAAGAATTAATAATTTTTTGACATGGTTTCAAGGATGTGTCTGATGACCTATATTGAAATTTGACTAGACTAAAGCCTCTTTTAATCTCAATGATATAGATAACTATAGAATAATTTAACTGTTCATATTCAAATCAATTGCTTATATTCAATATGAAGTACATATTTTCGAGTTTACTGCAAGTTGTTTTAACTCTTGATTTATTATTCAATACTTCATAGATTCTGGTGCATAGTGTATTTATACACACGAACAGAGAGTCCATTTTAACTAAGTTATCACTAACTCCTAGTAATTATATGTATATATCAAACACAACTAAATGTTATCACATATCTAATATGTTTACATAGCTTTGGTTGTATACGAGTCCTACGTTACACCAAAGTACATGTCAGATTCACAGTCTTCTCATTTTAACACCTTCAAAGAGTTTATGAAATAACTAAATGATTTACCAAATAATTCTGAGGAATCATCAAGATGATTCCTCATGCTACCGCCACTAGATATGAATAATGAGATTAACTCTCAACCTCTTGCAGGTGAATCACAAGGTACTGCGCCATATTTTCTACCAATGAACAAATGCCAGTTTACCCACAAACCCCAAAGTCTACTGCCTCATATTTACCTACGAACACCTATTGATTTTTCTGCCACTCCAGGAACTGATACTTCCATTGATTAACCTGCCTTGGAAGCTTAAATATTCCTACAAATCCTGCCCCTAAAATACTCCCATATACCGGAAACCTCGACATAATTACTCTAACCAACCTACTTATGGTAATAGTCGCACAATGTTTACCCGTACCAAAGACCAAACTATGCCTCCTCATTCTGTTCAGTCCCTCCTAGTAGTGCTAAAAACAATCTTCAGGAACAAAAGAATGTCAAAGAGGCATTACTCAAGCCTCACTTATCAACAACAACGACCGAGGAGATGGATGCATTGAGAACCAATGTCACTTGGTAGTTGATACCTCATCTTTCTTCTATGAATGTTTGGTTCAAAATGTGTGTTTAAGACAAACTTACAGTAGATGGAAAAGTGGAGCTCTTTATGAAAGACTAGTCGCCAAGGATTACAAAGAAATTGAGGGATTATACTTTGAAGAAACATTCAGATGTTAAGGCGACAACAATACACATTGTTCTCTCTATAGAAGCCACTCTCAAATGGGACATTAAGCATCTTAATGTTAAAAATTCATTTATACATGGTCATCTAAAGGAAACGGTATTCATGGAACAACCACCGGGCTTCAAGGATTCCATCTACCTAAACCATGTACGCTTAATTAAGAAAGCTCTTTATGGGATTAAACAATATCGTCCAAAGGCACCCTTTGGCTACACTTGTACATCGGTGACATAATTTTAATCGGCAATAGTTTATCTTTTGTACTTGAACTCATCCACAAACTAAAATCAAGGTTTGCGATGAAGGACATGGGGAAACTCCATTAGTTTCTTGGCATTGAAGTTTCTAGTCATAAGGATGATTTATTCCTAAGCCAAATATGCTTATTAGGGCTGGGCATAAACACAGAAAAACTGAAACACCGTAGCGAACTGAATTTTTTTTGTATTTCGGTTTTGGTTTTTTGATTTTCGGTTCGGTATTCGGTATATATTTTTGTATTTTTCGGTATTTTGATTCGGTTTTCAGTATGTAATTTTTTGTTATTTGGTATTTTGGTTTACTGAAATATATTATATTCTAATATATATTTATATTATATTAATTATTAATGTTAAATAATAAATATTATAATTCCAAATAAAAAATTTAAAAGTAAAATACACTTTTTGATGTAATTATTTTTAGCCCATTAAGTTGAAACAAACAAAAAAATTTGTAAATTTTTAAAAGCCCAACTAAGCAGGCCCATTAAAAAAACCGAAATAACAAAACCAGAACCGAAATAATAAAAACCAAACCGAACCGAACCAAACTATTTTGGTTCGGTGTTCGGTACACATTGTACAAGAACCAAAAAAACCGTAAAAAAAACAAAAACCGAACCGAATTACCGAATGCCCACCCCTAATGCTTATGAAAATCTTCATCGCACAAATATGTTGTGTGCAAGAGGCCTTCAAACCCAAATCTTGCAGAAGCATGAGCTACATACATCTCTTGGTTCTAATGTTGGTGACTAAATTTAGATGTTTTCTTGACGCCTTACAGTACTTGACTTTAACCCGACCTGAAATTTCCTATGTTGTAAATGTATTATATTAATTCATGCAGAATCCATCGGAGGATCATTGGTTGGGAGTTAAGCTCATCCTACATTACATTAAAGGTACATCTCAACTTGGGTTACGCATCATGACCAATTCATCCCTACATCTTGTGGAGTTTTCCGATGAAGATTGGGTTGGGTGTCTACTTATAAGGCCTTTTACAGTTAGTTTATGTATCTTCCTAAGAGAAAATTTTGTCTCTTGGGCATCAAAGAAGAAACATACAGTAGACAAATGGAGTGCAATACAGATCATTTGCATCTCTTGCTATATAACTCACGTGGATTACATATATTTTGAAGGATATTAGGGTGTCCTTACCTCGCCCACCAGTTCTCTTCATAGATAACTTCACTGAATTGCATGTCACGGCGAATCTTGTGCTTCATGATCGCATAAAACATGTTGAACTTGATTATAATTTTTTGCGAGAAAAGGTTGTTCATGGAGGTATCATCACAATCTTTATTCCCTCATTGCATAAAGTTAAGGATATTCTTTCAAAGTCTTTGGCAAAGACATTTTCAAACTGTCACGAGTGGAATCTAGACCCAAGACGAGACCGGCTTCGTTGACCTCTCAGAGGTCGCGAACAAGCCTACTTACGTCATTATTACTTTACATAGGTTAATTTTAGCGGAAAATTTGATTTTTTTTAAACATACTTGCTAAACATTCTTAATATTTCAGAATTATTCATCATCGACCATCTAGCATTTAATAGATAAGAAACTGAAAGAAATAATTCATTAAGTATTAACTACACAACGACCAAAATAGCACCAATAAAAAGTCTGAACCAAAACAGGAAAGAAACACTAGTGGAACATGCTCCACTAGCTCAACTCTAAACTACGCTAAAATGTAAAACAGTAGAATCCTCAAAAGCATGAGGACCTACCAAACTCCGGATGAATGCTGACGTCCGGATAGCTGCAACAACAAATCTGTAGCTTTATCGGCCACTTGTGCCTACACCTAAAAGTAAATGTTTGTATGGAATTAGTACACACTTGTACTAAGTATGGGTATATGCAAGCACACACCAGGGATATGCATGAGAAAGAATAGCTCTTTCCAAACGACATGATTTTTGGAAGTCACGTCCATGGACTTGCCAAATTGAGATTGGGAAAGTTATGTCATGAGAGTGACATGCATCATTATAATTATCGTATTGTACACAACTTATAACATCTTCATATAACACATATCATAGCACATAACACATAACACATAACTTCTCTCATATTATTCATTCATATGTCATAATACCTTGTTATCATGGACTTGACCTTAAGACTTTCCAAAGTGAGGGCTCAAAATATGGGACCTCAACTAAGGAGCCTTCTTTAGCAAAACACAGAGTCTACTTCATTCATTCATACGTACTTCATTTCAGTTCATTCATAGGCCATTGTGAACAACAACTATACTGAGGATGTAGTTTAAGACTTTCATCGGGTTTGCTGTGCAATGATCAGGAATAACCTATGTCATTACTTGAATCTAGATCACTTCTTGATTATCCTATCCTAACACCTTTGGTATCATTCATCTCTTTATATGATTCATTTGAGGTTGGCCTCATTCATTCATTGGGAACTTTAACTTTAACCGACATAGATCATATGATCATCATGAAATACAGTGTCTCCCCCACACTGAAAATAGGTGGAATCACCGACCAAAGTGACTAAATAACATACAAGCATATTATGGGAATTTAACCCCGTCAGATCCCTATATTGGCAGTATAGGTTCAAAGGCTAGGAGATGTATGGAGACCCATACCTTGCAAGCCGGACAGTCTCATCTCATGAGAGTTACGTGAACCTTCGCCCTTCCCGAAAGAAGGAATCACCGCTCATAGCTAGCCTATCGGTACTCAGTATAAAGTTCCATTACATTCAACTCATACATCATGGAAGGTTGATTCTAGTATGAGGACATCATAGCTCAATAGATGATTTCTCATCTCATCATTAGTATTAAGTATTTTAAACTCAATATTTTCATTAGAGTGTTCGTAGAGACTGGTCTCTTCATTATCGTACACTCTCATTGGTAATTACGTATAGGTAACATTTACTTAGACTCATTTAAGATTGCTCTGATCATATAGATTAGCCTCACATCATGATTTTCACCACATTCTTCATTATTAGCACCTTTGTTTTTCATAGTTACTCGCCTCTTATTACGTGAATGTTCATTTCTTCATTTCATAGTTCATCTTATCATCTGCCAATGCACTTGATCATTTAGTGTATCTTACATTTGTACTTCACCCTCCTAAGGTTCATCATTTCATTATGTACTTCTTAGGTCCACTTAATTTTTGAATGTATGTTAGACTTATGTGTCTATACATACAAGCCATGGGGCTTTATTCATAGTTTGCTAAGTGATTCTTACTTTCATAAGATTATATATTGCAAGACTTATGTATCTTGCATATAATCCAAGAATCACAACTTTTAATCTAAACAGATGGCATTACTCTTGGATATTTTACTCAAGTATGACTTCTGTATCAATACGGAAGTTTGGGTACGGGAGCCCAATTCTTGAATCACTTGGATATCATTTATATTTTTCATTTATTTTTTCTAATATTGATAACATTAAAACTCTAAATTAAATCTCACCATTTACACGAAAGAATTAATTTTCTATTTTTAATTAGAATTCTAAAGTAAATCTCAATATTATATAAAAGAATTAATTTTCTATTTTAATTAGAATTCTAATTTAAATATCAATATTTAAATGAATGAATTAATTTTTTTTAATTAGAATTCTAATTTAAATCTCAATATTTACGTGAAAGAATTAATTTTCTATTTTAATTAGAATTCTAATTTAAAGCTCAATATTTACATGAAATAGTTAATTTTCTATTTTAATTAGAATTCTAATTTAAATCCTTTTTTAAAAAATTAAATTCACTTCATTATGAAGGTTGTGGGTTCGAACCCCCACAACCCGTTATTTTCCTTTCTTTTTCGCTGTGGAGGAGGCTGTGAGGTGGTGTGTTCGAACCCCCACAGCCCCTCTATCTTCAACTTTTTTTTTAAAAAAAAGGGGCGAGTGGCAGTGAGGTTGTGGGATCGAATCCCCATAGCCTCACTTTATTTTATTGTTATTTAACCTCACCCTTTAGCGCCGAGGTTGTGGGTTCGATCCCCACGCCTCACATCTTCTTCTTTTTTTCCATTCGCGACTGGGAGGTCGTGGGTTCGATTCCCACGCCTCCCATTTACTCATTTACTTAATCTTCTCCTTCTCCTCCACCAGGTCGCATGTTCAATCACCCAACCCCCATTTCTTTTATTTTTTTTTAAAATTTCGCTGGCCCCCAACCTAGTTCGAACCCCCATTAACGCATTCTTTTTTTATTTATTTATTAAGGCATGTGTTGGTGAGGTCTTGGGTTCGATCCCTGCAGACCTCACCTATTTTTTTTAATTTTTAGACACCCAAAATTTGCAGAATTCACCTGGAGCAAATTTCCAGATTCTGGAACTTTGTGACACCTTTTTATATAGCTTTTTACGGGATATTTGAGCACCTCTTTCTTAGTCATTCGTCAAAATTCATTTAAAAGTATGATTTGGTCATTTGTTTAACTAGAATTTCTAGCATTTCAACCATGTGAACATCACGATTTTAAGAGCCTCTAATTGCACATAAAACACGAGTAATCTCTAATCTATTATCATGCTAAAGATAAACCCAAAATCATGGTCAAAATCTTGCACAATTACATACATATTTACATTCATATTCCCAAAAGACACAAAATATAAACACATAGTCATGGACACATGCTCGAAACGAGATCCTGACCACAAATAAACCTAAGATCCTAGGGAGCTAGTGACAGGGACATGCAACAGGACCAACCTTAGTTTCGAGGTGAATAGTTTGAATCGTAAGGGGCCTCTTGGGATATGAGCCAAAAGATAATAAACCCATACCTTAATCGATGTTCAACCGCTGATGTTGCTGCCCGGAAACTCCTCCAACCCACGCCCAATTTACATCAACGTACACCTCAGTCGACGAACCACTCTTATCCTTGGTGTTTTGATTACTTTGTCTTTTACTTAAAAATTCTTGTGAGTTCTTCAAGTGTGAATAAATCTTGATGTATTTTCAGTTCTTGAAATTATTTTTGGCAGAAACTAATGTGAGAGAGAGATATGGCGAACGAGAGAGAGAGAGTGTGTGTTATTAGGATTAGGAGACTAAATTCAATACGTAGTCAAATAGGATTTAAATTAAATTAATACCAATCTGATTTATTTTAATCAATACGCGAAAGGACCATAATGCCCTTAAAATTTTAGATTTTTAATTAATAAATAAATCACCTTAAGTACCTATTTATTCGATTTATTTTTGAATAGTTACACAAACATTACGAGCCAATCTAGGAGTTTAGCTTCTACCAGATGTTGTTCATATTGTATTCCTAAGACACTTAAAACAAAAATTTTGAAGATCTTGATAAGAAACAACAATGTTTAAAGAGCATTTTCAAAACTAGAAAATAAAACCAATAGAGAAAATAGATCCAAAAAAATTATAAACTATATACATAATATTTTTCTTAAAAAAAGAAAATCGAGCCCATTGAACGCACAATGTCTCTTTAAGGAAATTATTCCCCTCAAGTACCCGATGTTAAAAAATAATTTCCTCAATGATAGAACGATCTTACTTATCTATGTATCGGTACCTAAAAGCACGGTGCTAGCGTACCTCTCAACGACAATAAAACATACTTAGAATACTAGATTTAGTAGTAGTAGAAAAAATTTAGAATATTCGTTGTTTTAAAATGATTGGAAATCCCTCTATTTATAGACAACAAATGGTAGTGTAAACAAATACTTATTGTGCCTTATCGAAAAGGTCACAAACCTTTGAAAAGTTATAACCCTTCAAAAAGGTCACAACCTTTTAAAAAAGGTTGTTCCATATAATTTTTTTCCACATTTCTCCATATAAGAAAGTTATCTTCACGTACATTATATGAATTTGGAATTCATATACCACAACTAATGCAATTAACATCCAAATAAATGTAATTCTAGTTATTGACGAGAGTATGTGTCAACAAAATCAAGACTTTGTTTTTGTCTAAAGTCTTTAAAAGTCTTGCTTTGTATTTGTCAATAATTCTACCGATTTTCTTTTTCCCTGTGAAGATTCACTTGGATCCAAAGTTTTACTTCCTGGAGGAAGATCAATCAACTATCACTACGGTTGCTCAATATTGAATTAATCTCACTATTTACACAATCTTTCCAAAAGGATGGGTCCACAGAGGTCATAAAAAATGTTACAAAATCATATCCGAAGGAAATACATGTCCTTTTACATTAAGAACGCCTATGAACATCTTTATTAAGTACAATCTACTTTTGTTCTATTCAAGGTCTTTTTGTCCCTTCAAGTCTAATTTTATAGTCCATAGTCTTATGTCCTATTTGAATCTTTTTAGGAATAGAAACTTGGACTTTGGCTATAAAACCCCCACACTTTCAAATATTCCTAGTTAGATTTCATTCTTTTCCATTTATCATATGGAATAGATTGTACCCTGAACAAAAAAACTTTTTATTTCTCTCTTTTTGAAAAGACAAAAATTTTTGTTGTTCCCCTTTTCTATAAGGATAGCTCCATACAAGTTTTGTGGTAAACTTGAACTTATAAGTAATGTAGCCATAATTTCCTTCTAAGTTTGGTTTTTCCTCTTCTGCAATTCCATTAGATTAAGGTGAATAAGACACTAGTTTGATGGATAAATCCACCTTCCAAACATATTTTAACAAAAGGAGTTTTATATTCTCCTTCCCTATCACTTCTTATCTTTTTTTCCCAACTGATTTCAACTTTAATTTTATATTGTCTAGACTTTTCTGTTGCTTCATCCCTATGGTTTATCAAATAGACATAATTTTATAAAATGAAATTATCAAAAAAGTTATGAGAAACTTTTTCCCATCATGAGATGGTGTTGACTTCATAGCACAACTATCAATGTAAATCATCTCTAAGTAATTAGAATTCCTTTAATAAGATTTATACGAATGCTTAGTAAACTTAGATCCAGCACATACTTGACATTTTTTTATTGCACTCGAAGTTAGACATTACTTCTAAGTTGATATGTTTTCCTTGCAAGATATTATAATTTACATGTCCCAAATGTTAATGTGACAAACCGTTTGACTCAAGCAAGAAGAAATAAAAATATTGGGTTTGAAAAGTTCTCCCTAGGTAGCTTTTACTCACAATTTTTTTGTGCTTCTTACAATTTTGTGTGATACAAACATTGTTTAGAGTCATCACCTTGTCAAATGTCCTTTTCATATGGATATTTCAATAACTTTTAGTTTGAATGTTATTGAACTACTCATTACCATTGTATTATTAGATCATGGACAAGACATTATAATCCAAATGTTTCTTCTATAAAACATGACAAATGACTATGCACCAATATTCATGTCTAAACAATAACTATATTTAAAATAACACATAAATGAAAAATCACAATATTTTTAAGTGACACTTTTTGATAAAAAAAGAAAAATCATTTTCAACAAATATGTATACAATTTCGTAGTTTCATACTAGTCATATCATAGACTAGTATAAAAGAAACTCAACAACCATAATATCTAATATACTCCAGAATTTGTGGGTCAAACATGATACAAAATGTATCATTGGATTTCCTATCTTGTACTCTAAATTTAAATTAGACACTAAGACTAATTTTATATTTATCATTAAAGAACCTCCGCATCATAAATATGATCTCAAAAATATTTTTTGAGTATTTCAAATTAGTTTTTCCACGTATTTTTTTCTCATATTGTCATTAGCATTATGAAACCTCTTTGTGAAACATTATTCTACAAAAGAATTATAGTGCTTCAATTACCTTTAACAATTTACTATAACACCCCATATGCTAGAACCAAAAGTGCATAATTTCAGAAGTTGCAGGCGCAACTGACAGTGCAACCTACAGATCTTAGGTTAACCCACGAACCGTAGGTGGGGTTTGTGGTTTGCAACCTGGATCCCCTTCCCAGAAACTCAGAAAAAAATTGTCTAAGGGTCGACCCACAGCCATACGTACAAAATATAGGCCATACAACGGGCCATGGTCCTGGTCCGTGGATTAAGACCCCTAAAAAAATTATTTTTAACTCAAAATCATTAACTTCTTTATTTTTCAAAGTTGAAGTAATAGAAATAGGTAGTGACAAAATATTTTGTTCAATCCTTTTACCCCCACTATTTTCAGAATCAAAAGGAAATTTATTTTCATGAAAAATAACATCACCCAAGTCTTTTAGTAATTTTGTCTTTACTACAAGCCTCACACTTTTCACATTTCTTTCAAACCATTGGAATTAAGAGAGCATTTAACAAAAGTAGAAACTTTATTTATATCAACATTTAACTTGAACATTCCATCACAAGCATACGTCTTTCCCACAAAAATACCCTCATTCATAATTACATATTGATCAGATTCAATAATCTGTTTAAAGCCTTCTTTGTTAAAAAGAAAACTAGACATCAAAATGTTTTCATGAAAGGAGTATAAATTACATCCTTCAAAGTTAATACACTTCAAGAAGTAAAACACAATTTGATATCTTTGACGAGCCTCTTGTGATCATCTACCTTCCTAGGCGGTGGAGGATCCTGACCTCGTGAAGCAGGGTTTGTTGTAGGTTCATCGAGGTGTAGATCTGCATGATAGTGTTGTCCAATGTAGACATGAAAGAGACTGGTGAAGGCACATCAATATGACGTTGCAAGTTCAATCATATTTTTCATAGTGTTATTAAGTTTGAAAAGGGAAGATGAAAAATTATTCAAGATGGGCAGCATGCCATAAAATCTCAAATTGTTGAAAAAAAATAAAAATAAATTGAAGAGGGATATTTCTAGAATGACCCTTCTTGCTAACTGTATTTGAGACTTTTAAATCACTTATGGCTCTAGGTAATATCAACAAATAAAAGGGTGCATAAAAAATTAATGTACAATTTGTTGAGGATGATTCAAATAAATATCAATTGATACGGTGTCGTTTAGATTTTCTTCCAGACATTTTCAAATGTGGTGTAAATATAAATGGTTGTATTGACGAAACATTTGACCAATATCTAACATCTGCATATTTCAGATAAACACGATAAAGAAAATAAAGAGATTTTAAAATTGTAGGAAAATAATCTTTAGAGTTCTGATTATAAGGTTCATAATTTACGAGAAAAATTAAACGAATCATCAACAAATATCTAAAAGGGGAGGAGCTAACAAAAAGTTATGGTTATATGAAAATTTGTTTGTGAGCCTGTAAAATCACACTATAACAAATATGACCGTGTTTGAGTTATCCTTAAACATGTTTTTGTTAAGAGAACTTATTTTATTTTTGTATTAATAATTTGATGATATATATTTTTTTCAAAATATATTTGAGGCTTTCGAAAAAGACAAATATTTTAAAAGTTTTAGCAATGTTAACTACTAATGGATTGAGAATTTTGTGGCAATCCTGATTTCTATATCCCTCGGCAATTTCTTCCTGCATTAATCATCCCATAGATAAAATATAAGTAGTACAAATTATAAATTATTATACATCTCTTTTAAAATATTATTTGATGCATATTAAATATAATTAATATAATGTATATTAGCTTGTAATATTAATATTAATATTAATTCAAATAACAGTTTCATTAGTGGTAGAACTAATGAATGGATAAATTACCATAGCAATTTGATCGTTTGGAATCAATATAAATCCAAAAAGCATATGATATTGTTTCTGCATTGAAGGAACAACTCACAAAATAACACTTGTGTTGTTTGTGGTACTTTCTGTGTGAAAGATTTTGCATTTGAGGACATTATTACTTCAAAAATTTCTTGTATAATAAATAATAAGAAAATATTAACTTCATCCAATTCTTTTATGTAGCACAAAAATGTACAATATAAGTTTTGAGTCTTCGGATATAGTGATAAAATATGGAGAAAATAAGCTCAACAAAGTAGCACCCCTATAATTATTTTTTTACTAATTATATCATAGTAAGAGATATACAAAGAATAAATTGTTTTAATTTAAAAGATTGAGGTAATTTTTGTGCATAGATATGTACATATCGATACAAAATATACAGGAAAGACCCAAAAGTTACCAAGAAAGGCAAATTTAAATAAGAACTAAATTTTGAACCAAGTATTATGGTTAAAAGATTGTCTAAGGATAGAAAGAGACTATACACAAATGATCTGCTTAATAAAAATATAAAATATATAGATAGTACAAAAGAGGGAAACATCAATTAGTATCAGGACCCTAAGATCTCACTACGATCTAATAAACAAAGGAAACAAGAGAATCATTATTCAACAAGCGTTTATTTTGTTGCATCACAAAAAGATGTAGAACACCAGTATGAGTCCCAAAATATGGATACAAAGTTGGCATCATAGTTACCCCGAGCTCAAATAGAAACTATATAAAGTCATGAAGGAAAATAATGCTAATTCTAAATTCATTAACCGACAAAAGTAATATTACAACATTGATAAAAAGGATACAAAGACAATATAAGGTAGTTTGGAGCCATTATGTAAGGAGGAATGAAATTAGGCTGAATAAAGACTGACACCAAAGTTTACTTCTATATACGAAGTTACAAAGGAAATCCGTAGCCCCTGCATGTAAAAAGCATAAACATCTACGTTAAAAAATCGTAATGTAGCAGTGACCACATCAAGGGAACCTTCCTGTTCCCGGCAAGACTGGAGAGCATACAACCTTTTTTGGCATTAACTGTCACTTGTACTAGATGAAGTACCATACTGGATTGGGTGCCCTAGAGATGCTGCTGAAGTTGTAGACTGAGCCATACTATTGCTACCTCCTTGTCCCTATTTAGAAGAAGGTCAATCCCTGAACCTGTGACCTATCTGACCACACCCAAAACATCCATCCTCTCCTGAAAGACACTCACCCGGATGGTTATTACCACACTTTGAATAAGGTTGGTAGTTCTAGTAAATGAAACACTCTTTTGAGTCTCAAAGCGTGATGCCCTAACTTTATGATCTCGTTGAAACCTAGGTGATGGATCATTATATGATGAAGGTGTTGGAGTTGAGGAGCTTTGCTGAAACTGCGAGTGATTTCCACCTCCTGATTTCTACTGAGAGTACTCATAGTTTCCTATTCTAGTCTTCTCGTTGTCCTTAGCTAGCTATCTAGGATTATCTCCCTCAACGTGGTAAGCATTACTCATATGCCTAGAGATATTCATGTCCTCTAACATCGCATTTCTGCACTCTGTTTTCACAAAGAAACATACTCCAAGTAGGAACTTAATCATGTTTTCCTTGGGATCGACAACCATATGTAGAGCATACCTGGAGAGATGGTGAACGTACGTCCATACTCTTGGACTGACATAGAACCTTGTCTCAAATTTATGAAACCCAGATTTTTTGCCTTCATCAACTCTATTAAAAAGAAGCGATCTAGAAAAACTCTGGTAAAACACTCTTAAGTCACAGGAGTTACGTTCTCACCCCTTTTTTCCTTCCATTAAGTGAACCAAATGTGAGCTACATCCTTGAGCTGGTAGGACGCTAACTCTACTGTTTCATTCCCAGTTACTTGAATAACTCCAAAGATCTTCTTGACCTCATTAATAAATTTTTGGGTATTCTCACTAACTTGTGACCCTAGAAACTCAAATGTGCTCATCCGAACAAATAATGGAACCTAGCACGACGTTGATTTAGAAAGGAGATCATATCCACTCATGGTAAGAATAACAAGAATCCAAGTAATTCCTAAAACACTTTGTAGCCTCCCTCTCATATGTTTGGTGAGCTTCGCACTCATGAAAAGGACTCTACTTAGTGTGGCCATTCACACATCTTAGGACTCTCAAACATAGTGCTTCGATATCAAGTTTGTCATGCCCCGAGGCTATCCCCTTGACGTAACATGGGATCTAAGATCACGAATAAACCCAATCTAATGCGGAGGCTTAAACTTGATATAAAGTGATACGATGAGGAATACTTGCTCTACGTCTGAATATATATAAAAAGACTGAACCTTTAATAACAACTGAAAGGTCAAATTGAAATCAAAAATTGAATTTAAATATGATTGAATAAAAGTCTCTGACTGATTAGAGATGCTGGGATATGCCCTAGATAACTCTATGAAAATAGAAAATAAAAAGGGAAGACTGAAATAGAAAGCATGTCAATCGTCCTTGAAGAATAACGACTCAAAACTTGTACTGGTGAACTGGAGATCAAGAACCGATCTATACGTGCTATGAATATTGAGGACCAAAACCTACATAACTAGAATATGTTCGGTAAAATGTGTGTTAGTACGTGAAATGTATTGAACGTGTACAATAGAAAAAAACTAAATAATCTATACATAACTGAACAAAGAAAAAAAAGAATGATACAATCTACAATAGCGACCCCACCCCCAACTCTAGCTGAGAAGCACCCTCCACCCACTTCCATTTTTCCGTGTGCCCAAAAGCCCGCCCGCTCGGTTTTTGAGACCCTTTCTGATTCCCTCACCCAATCTACATACAATCACGAGAGCTATCCATGGAATCTGATGTTTACACACCATCGAAAGGACTCAATATACCTTGCTAGGTCTATAAAGGCATGCCTAGCGTGATCAGTAAATATTATGCCCAAAGAGTGGACTTAACCTATTGGGGCACACAGTTCTTCGACTAAGAGGGTGACTGGTCGTAGTCCACTCGGTATTAAGCCTGCTGACATGCCGTGGTTTCATGGTATTTTTAATACTTTTTCCTTAAGTTTACTTTGTCCAAAAGACTTTTTGTACTAATTTTTATGTAAGTTTCTCTTTATTTGCAGGAAATCTGTCTAAAAGATGAATGTGGAGGTTTTTGAGCAAGAAATACAGAAAAGTACCACCTACGGAGCTTGTGACGGTTCGTCGTGCTAGTGACGGTCCGTATGTAGCATCGTAGTGCAGCTGCTGAAGGAAGATGGGGAATTCTGACCAAGTGTGGGGTTACGAAGTACGTAACGGACCGTCGTAGCCATGACGGTCCATC
This sequence comes from Solanum habrochaites, assembly GCA_027704765.1. Lineage (NCBI taxonomy): Eukaryota > Viridiplantae > Streptophyta > Magnoliopsida > Solanales > Solanaceae > Solanum > Solanum habrochaites. The sequence goes on from JAKWJA010002492.1 coordinate 49,091,773, forward strand.
CTGCTTGTTCGTCATGAAGATCAGAGAAGTAGTCCAGTACCCAAATTCCAAGAGTTCAAGTGTTTTGGAACGAAGACCCTCGACGGACCGTTGTGCCTATGAAGATCCGCCATACCTGACGTTTAGGGTAATAAAGAGAGCAGAAGAAGAAATTGCACAAGTATCGGACGACGAAATCCATGACGGTACGTCGTAACCTCGACGATCCGTCGCGAGGTCCGTTGACCCAACCGCATTTTGACAGATTTCCATCAAACAGAGTCCTTATTTAATTAGTTTTTTTTTTTTATAAATAGTTCGAAAAACCTCATTTTTGGGGTTAGTCTCTTGATTTTTTTAGACTCTTAATTTGGTGATTATTGTTACACTTTTGGAGAATCTTTGTTCTTCAATTAATTTCAGTAATTTATTGATGGTGATTTTAATTGATTAATCAAGTGAACTTTTGGATTTTATTCTTTCTCATTGAAGTAAGTGCATGAATTCCTATATTACATATTTGAATATTGTGATTATGAATATGGGTAACTAAACTCCATAACTAGGGTTGTGGGAACCATAGGCGAACAATGGGGTAAAATCTAACTAAAATAACAATTCTAGAATAGTGTGTTGCATGTATTGATAATTCTTTCGTTTAGAAGTCTTTTTAACGGATGGACAATGTTAGAACTCGCCTTAATGCTACTTGCCGGACCAAGGAGGTAGATAATAGGAAAATAATTAACAACATAGATTTAGTGTATACTATCTAATAGGCTATACGAGGTAATAACTTAGTCAAATATCGAATACGATGTTTAATAAGAGGTAAAGGTAAGGGTTAGTAAGAAACACACGTAGCCGGACCAAGGTGCAGAGTGAAATTTTCTAGATGTCGGACCAAGGATTTAGAAATACATAACTTATCACTTTGCATGAAAGATACTAGGAAACAATTGTTATAGTTAGAATTATAAAGTTATGAACCTGTGGGGAACACGTAAACCCTTGTTACTTTGATTAATTGATTAAACCCCAACATTTGAAGTTGTTAGTTGTCTCCTTTAATTTCTCTAGTTATTTTCATTTTATTTAAAAATAGAAAACCCCCCTTCTATTATTTTTAATTTCCAAGGAAATAATTGACTAAATAGTAGTAATAATAGATTGAAGTTAAGTCTGAACTATTTTCCTTGTGGGAACGATCCCAACCTCATTAGTTGGGTTCTTTACTTGATACGACCGCTTTACTTCTTATTTGAGAAGTAAGTTTGAGCGTATCAAATATTAGCGTCGTTGCTGGGGAAAGTAGCTTTTAGATTAACTTCAACTTATTACTATATTTTAGTCGATATTTTCTTAATTTTACTTTGTTTATTATTTTTTATTATTGCATAACCATATTCCTTGCATGCCAAATACACTGAGAGGAAGAGAACTCTTGTTTCCCTACGATCACGAATTAGAGCGTACACTACGCAACAAGAATCGAGACTTGGGAATTAATGATGATTATCCAAACCAAAACATCCCAGCTCCGATTGATGTTCATGGTCAATTGTTACCCGATGCTCTGGGTAAAAACCAACAGAGGGGACAAAATCCCGCTCCACGAATCCAAGAATACTACAGAAGCTATGAAAATATAACAGCCTCCGATGGGCCACTTGTCTTGCCCCCTTTACCACCTAGCCACACCTTTTTGGTAACTAGTAGCTTGATGCAAATGCTTACTGCCAGAGGTTTGTTTTCAGGGCTACCTTCTGAGGATCCACATGCCCATATATGTAAGGTAAGGGCAGTGTGTAAAAGATGTGTAGGGAGGCCTGACTTGGACTTGGATGTAATAGGGCTAAGAGTGTTTCCTCTCTCACTGATGGGAGAGGCTGCTATTTGGCTCACTGATCTCCCTTACAACTCAATTTTCACTTGGAACCAACTAAGTGACGTTTTCTTAGCACGCTACTACCCGTCTCCAAGAAACTAAACAACAAAGAAAGAGTAAACAACTTTGTGGCACTACCAGGAGAGTCAGTTAGTAGTTCGTTTGATAGATTCACCTCGTTTTTTAGAAGCATCCCAAATCACCACATAGATGATGAGTCACTGAAGGAATACTTCTATTGGGGACATGATGATAATAATAAGGCGGTATTGGATACTATAGCGGGTGGTTCTTATGGGGAGTGTCCTTATGTTGAGATTGCTGAAAAGTTAGAGAAAATCTCCCGGAACAATAAAGCTTGGTGTACTAAGAAGTCAGATACAGGGAGAAATACTTTTGTATTGCAATCCACTCACAACCCGGCCACAGATGAGATTCGCGAAGAGATGGATCAGATGAGAACTGAGCTTGAGATTCGAAACCACTGCCACAGAATGATGAGTGCTATTATGAGGAGGATTCCTATGCGGTAAATGAGCAGACAAGGGGTTTTCGACCGAGTGCCCAAGGCTATAATCAGTATAACTGGCGCCAAGGTCAAGGGAACCAAGGTCAGATATATGGTAACTATAACCGTGAGGATCATTATGTCGGAGATGGAGGCTACAACCGCGACAACAACTTCCACAGGGGTAACTATTGTAATAGAAATGATAGGAATGAGCCCTATGTTCCTCCTCAAAATCGTGAAGTTACTCCTAGGGATGGTAGAGATAGTATGGCGCGAGTTGATGATATGTTGCATAAAATGATTAGGAGGTTCGAGCAACTTGAGTTACATTTGGCGAGTATTGGGCAAAAAGTCGATACACATGCAATATCGATTAAGCAACTTGAGTTACATTTGGCCTAATTATCTGCGACTGTGAACACACGGCAACCGGCACTCTTCCTAGCAACACTGTCCAAAATCCGAAAATGATGGACATTGTATGGCAATCACTACTCGCGGTGGTAAGCAAACCATTGACCCACCTATGCCGTCTAATGAGAAAGAGGTGACAAAAGATACTGATAAAGTGGTAGAGGTTAATGGTGAAGTAAAAGATGACACTAGAAAAAATGTTGAAGTGCCTAAAAAGGTAACTCCCATGCCTAGGCCACCACCCCCATTTCCTCAAAGATTAGTGAAAAAGACCGAGTATGGTAAATATTGGCACTCTATAACCATGTTGAAACAACTTTCTATCAATGTCCCTTTGGTAGAAGCTTTAGAACAAATGTCCGGTTATGCCAAGTTTATGAAAGATCTGGTTACAAAGAAAAGATCGGTCACTATTGAGGATGATGATAGAATGCAACATTCTAGTGCTATTGCTACAAGATGTCTGGTACAATATAAAGAAGATCCGGGTGCGTTCATTATTCCTTGTACAATCGGGCTATTACATTTTGCGAAAGTATTATGTGATCTGGGGGCAAGCATAAATCTCATGCCCGTCTCGATTTACAAGAAGATGGGTTTGGGTGATCCAAAGCCCACTGCGATGCGGATACTGATGGCTGATCGAACAGTAAAAAGGCCTATATGGATACTCCACAATGTGCTAGTAAAAGTGGAGTCGTTCATATTTCCGACAGATTTTGTTATTCTTGATTGTGAAGTCGAATTTTAAGTGCCCATTATTCTTGAGAGGCCATTCCTTGCTACGGGAAGAGACTTAGTAGATATGGAAAAGGGGCAGATGAAATTTCGGTTGAACAATGAGGAAGTGACCTTTAACATTTGTAGGTCCATGAGGCAGAGTGGTGAGCTCCAATCGATATCTGCTATATCCTACAACATTGGTGAGACATCTGATACACAAATAGAAGAATATCTAGGTGTAGAAGCATTAGCGGTAGTGATAATGAATTTTGATATAGATTGCATTGAAGAGTATGAGTCATTAGTCGCGGCCCTTGATCGAGGTGATGTTTGGTTTAAACTGAAGAAATATGAGTTAGATATGAAGAATCGCGAGTCCCCACCCGCGAAACCATCTATAGAGGAGGCTCCAGAGTTAGAACTAAAAGCTCTCCCACCTCATCTCAGGTATGAATTCTTACGAAATGGTGACACTTTGCCGTTAATGATTGCATCAGACCTGAATGAACAACAAGTTTAGAGTTTTGTGAAAGTTCTAAAAAGAGCTATTGGGTGAACTACTGCAGACATTATTGGGATCCCTCCTGGTATTTTCTCTCATAAAATCAAACTCATGCCTGATTATAAGCCAAGTATTGAGCGCCAGAGGCGCATAAATCCACCTATGCAAGAGGTCGTGAAGAAGGAAATCATTATGTTGTCGGATGGCGGAGTAATCTATCCGATCACCGATAGTAGTTGGGTATGCCCTGTTCAGTGTGTACCTAAGAAAATGGGAATGATTGTGGTCCCCAATGAGAAAAATGAACTTGTTCCAATAAAACCAGTTATAGGATGGAGGGTGTGTATAGATTACCACAAATTAAATGCATGAACTGAAAAAGACCACTTTCCTATGCCCTTCATGGATCAGATGTTGGATAGACTTGCCAGAAAATGGTGGTACTGTTTTCTTGATGGATACTCGAGGTATAATCAGATTTCTATTGCACTAGAAAATCAAGAGAAAACCACTTTTAATTATCCATATGGGACCTTTGCGTTCAAAAGAATGTCGTTAGGGTTGTGAAATGCACCCGCGATATTTCAAAGATGTATGATGTCGATATTTTTCGACATGGTGGAAGATACTATAGAAGTTTTTTTGAATGATTTTCCTGTGGTTGGTGATTCATTCGAGCGGTGTTTGAACAATTTATCTGAGGTCCTTAAGAGATGTGAAGACTTCATTTTAGTACTAAATTGGAAAAAATGCCATTTCATGGTGAAAGAAGGTATTGTTTTGGGTCATCGCATTTCAGAAAAGGGCATAGAGGTTTATGGAGCTAAAGTCGAGGTAATAAAGAGACTTCCCCCACCTATCTCTGTGACAAGTGTGAGAAGCTTTCTTGGGCATACAGGTTTTTACCGGAGATTCATCAAAGAGTTTTCAAAGATTGCACATCCATTGTGCAAACTGCTGGAGAAAGATTGTAAATTTTGTTTTGATGAATCCTGTCTTAAAGAATTCGGCGAGCTAAAATAAAAATTGGTGTCACCACCTATCTTTATTTCTCCAGATTGGGACAGTCCATTTGAGGTGATGTGTGATGCTAGTGCGGTTGCTCTTCGTGTAGTATTGGGACAAAGAAAGAACAAAATCCTTCACCCCATTTAATATGCTAGTAAATCCCTAAATGAAGCTCAGAAGAAATACACAGTGACTGAGCAAGAACTTCTTGCAGTAGTCTTTGCTTTTGAAACATTTCACTCCTATTTGCTAGATACTAAAGTTATAGTGCATATTAACCATTCAGCATTGATATATTTGATGGCAAAGAAGGATTTGAAACCTAGGTTGATTCGTTGGGTATTAATGCTAAAAGAATTTGATTTTGAAGTGATGGATAAAAAAGGAACTGAAAATCAAGTTGCTTATTACTTGTCCCGTCTAGAGGATGAAGCTATGCGAGCGTTAGGGGATAAGACTGATATTGATGATACTTTCACCGATGAGCATGTATTGGCTGCTTCACAATACTTTATTCCATGGTTCGCAGATTTTGCGAACTATCTGGCTAGTGATATTGTTCCATCGGACTTGTCCTTTCATCAAACAAAAAAGTTCATGTACGATGTGAAGAAGTTTTTTTGGGATGAACCATACTTATATAGGAGTTTTGCCGATGGGATTATTCAGCGTTGAGTGCCAGAATGTGAGATGTTGAGTGTGTTAGAAGCATGCCATTCCTCACCCGTTGGTGGACATTACAGCGGTATCCAAACCGCTCATAAGATATTATAATTTGGTTACTATTGGCCAAATCTTCATCAAGATGCTCATGAGTTTGCTAAAGCATGTGATCGATGCTAACGAGATGGCGACATTTCATGAAAGCAAGCGCTCCCTCTAAACCCTATTCTAGTGATTGAGTTATTTGATGCTTGGGGTATTGACTTTATGGGCCCTTTTGTGAGTTCTCATGGAATGAAGTACATTCTACTAGCGGTTGATTATGTATCTAAATGGGTGGAAGATATCGTCCTCGCAAACAATGAAGGGAAGAGTGTCACAGTGTTCTTAAAAAATAATATATTCTCTCATTTTGGCACCCCAAGGGTAATTATAAATGATGGGGGCTCCCACTTCTGCAACAGATTATTCAAGGGGTTATTGGAGAAATATGGGGTTCGCCATAATGTGGCCACTCCTTCCCACCCTAAAACTAGTGGGCAAGTTGAAGTGTCAAATTGGGAGATCAAACAGATATTGTCAAAAACAGTTAACGCTAGTAGAACGGATTGGTCAAGGAGGCTTGATGATGCTCTTTGGTCCTACCGGTAAGACTCCCACAAGCATGTCCCCGTACCAACTTGTATATGGGAAAGCATGTCATCTTCCGGTTGAGTTAGAGCATAAAGCCATGTGGGCTATGAATAAGTTGAAAATGGATTGGAGTAAAGCTGCAGAACAACGGTTAACTGGGTTGAATGAACACGATGAATTTCGCCTGAAAGCTTATGAAAGCTCAGCTCTCTACAACGAAAAGATGAAGAAGTACCATGACTAAAACATTGAAAAATGAGAGTTTATGGTTGGGGATTTGGTGCTTTTATTCAATTCTAGGTTGCGCATGTTTCCGGGCAAGCTCAAGTCCAAATGGAGTGGTTCTTACTTGGTTACCCAACTATTCTCTCATGGAGCAGTTGAGTTGGAAACTAAGGAGGGTATGCGGTTCAAGGTGGATTGACAACGTATAAAGATCTATTTTGGGCATGCTGAATCGGTGAATGAAGTGATCGAGGCATACCATCTTGATGAAGTTTGAGTAATCAAGTGTCCTCAGTCGTGCCGCGACGTTAAATCAGGCGCTTGTTGGGAGGCAACCCAATACTTATAATTTTTCTTTCTAGTAATGGTAGCATTTTCTAATAACGGGTTGTAAATTTTCAGGCACATCACCAGGAAATTCTGCAGAAAATCACTCTACAGCAGTCACTGACGGATACATCGACGGACCGTCATGCATGCGATGGACCGTCGCATGAATCCGTCGTTCGAGGTACATCTTTCTGTTATCTTCAAAACTAGGTCACACGCGACGAAAACAATGACGGACCGTCTCAAATGCGACGGACCGTCGTCGGGGACTCATCGCGTCATTAATGAAGTGTATCTGACCCGACCCGGCTGGGGTTTTTAAAAATTCTTAACATTTAAAAACCCCCCCCCTTCATTTCACCCGATTCCTTCCCTCTTCCTCCCATCCCCCCCCCCCCCCCTTTTACAACTTCCAAGTTCATAAATCCCCTCTCTTACAACCTATCATTTTCCCAAATTCCCTAATTCCTAAAATTCACTATCTACTAGTCGGAGTCTGCCGTTGTGGTTCTTTACTTGATCACTAAGTACCTTCCTTGCTTGTTTTTCTTAAATTCTCATGTATATGTCTCTGATTTCTACCAATTTACATTGCATTTTTGTTTATTAATTAGTATTATCCTAGTTCTTCTTGATGGGGTCATTCTTCAATAAAATTCTGTCTAACCTAGGTTGAGAATCCTCAAAATTGCTGTGTTAAAACTCTAGAAATAAGTTCTTTAGCATTGCTAGTTTACTAGGTAGTTGTGTTAGATAAATGTAGGTTAAAACACTGACAATTTCATTTGGGTCATAGGGGATGAATGGGGCATCCCCAGTTCTGTTACTGAATGACAGAATAACACCCACACGACGGACTATCGTACCCACGACGGACCGTCATTGGGTCCGTTCCAACATCCCTAACACCCCACTGTCCAATTTTCTCCAAGTGTCCACCAAGGGACACATGCGACGGACCGTAATTCCCACAACGATCCGTCTTGCACAACCATTCTGGTTGTCACAGACCCTGATCCTAAGGGCCTCTCACTTTTTCTAAGTGTCCTCCAATGGACACATGCGACGGACCGTAATTCCCACGACGGTCCGTCCTGCACAACCGTTCTGGTTGTTAGAGACCCTGATCCTAAGGGTCTCTCACTTTTTCTAAGTGTCCTCAAACAGAAACATGCAACGGACCATCATTCCCACGTTGATCCGTCATGACGGTCAGAGACCCTATTCCTAAGGGTCTCTCACTTTTTCTAATTGTCCTCCAACGGACATCTACGACGCAAAACCATACGCTTAACGGTCCATCCTGCATAACCGTTATGACGGTCACATACCCTCTCCTAAGGGTCTCCATACTTTTTCCAAGTATCATCTGACGGACACCTACGACGGACTATCATACCCTCGACGGTCCATCCTGCATAACGTTTATGACTCAAAGACCCCTCTCATAATGGTCTCAATAGTTTTTTCTAAGTGTCCCACGTGGGACATCGACGACGGACTGTCATAATCACAATGGTTTGTCCTGCATATACCGTCATACTTGTCAGAGACTTTCCTTTAGGGTTCTCCGCATAAACACAGTTTGAAGTAATACATGACGATCCCCATGACGGTCCATCGTATTCACGACGAGCAGTCAACTTGTCCGTCATGTTTCACTATTACTATAGAAATATCATTACATGTTAACTCTTTTATTTATTTTGTGTCGTTTTGCTTGTCTTGTTTGCTCCTTCTAGTACTAATAATGATTCTTTACAGGTACTATCTATTATGGCACCAAAACAAGATTGAGTCTACGTACGCAGGCGATCAAAGTCTGTTGCCCCATTTGCCCGCCTGGTCATTGGCTCTGATGATGATCATGACCCCGAGTACGTTCCCCCAGGCACTTCCACCCCATGACGAGCTACACGTGCTCGAAGAGCCACACCCAAAAAGGTGGCGTCTGGCGTAGTCACTGCCTCCTAGTCTAATGAGGAGCGCACACTGGCCGACACACCTTCTGGTTCAGCTACTAATGAAGAAAGAGAGTCTGGCTCCTTAGGAGTTTCGTGGTCGAAGAAAGCCTCCAGATCTGTTGAGGTTCCTACACCCGCCACCGCTGCACAGTCTACCTCATCTGTTAAGGCTAACAGTTCAGAATCCACACCCGGTTCACCGACTCGTGCTCTCACCTCGGTTGCCGACCAACCCAACCGAAGGTGTGTCGACAGGAAGTATCAAGTCTATTTCGATGCAAAGTTTCTAAATGACAAAGGAGTCATGACACGGACACTTAAGTTGGAGCGGCGGGTCCTTACTGGAAGTCTACCGACGATGCCAGAGATCCACAATCTCTTCACCAGACATCGACTGGAGTTGACAGCGCGTCCGTTGGGAAGTTATAGTGAAGAGTTGATCTGAGAGTTCTACGCCTCCTACGTAGCTAATCTCAGATGACAGATTGATTGGCGGGATTCTCCCGCCAAACAGGCTCCACTGGAGCATGTCTGAGTACGTGTCATTCAGGTTGATATCTCTCTTCCTTCTATCAGCCGGCATCTATATGGCAAGAAAGTTGATGCCAACCGGACCCCTCTCACCACCGAGTTTGACTAGCGGTGGCAAATTGTCAAAGATGGTCAATTCCTGCATGAGCCATCACTGAGAGAGACCACCAAGCGGTGGATGGCCCTACATTTGTCTGTTGATGGAGAGGGTGGTTACTGGGTGACCGAGCCGAAGGAAGCCATCAAGAAGGCTACCCTGACCTTCACGGTGAAGTTTTGAGGTGGATTTTGCTTGGCTTCTACAAGAGGTCATGCACGAGAGGGCTTTTAAGGTCACAACTACTTACCATTTCCCGTGCATGATATTTTCTCTATGCAGGTCCGCAGGTGTGACTATATGGCACGTTGATCAGTCCAAGACCCCGTTGGGCACTGTTGATATTAGCATCATCAGGGATGAGGTCAATGAGTTGGATCCACGCAGAGGGCCCCGTCCATAGTTTCCTCCACTTGGTGACAATCTGGCTGATAAGGTAGCACAGGCCCGTACGGTTATGCAGGCGTCTTCCACTAACACTACCCCATTTGAGTCTATCCCAAGTATTAGCACTGCCCCGAGCTACTCTCGCTCACCCCTATTTCCCCGCTCTTGTCCCTCTTACTAGGGTCCAGAAATTAGAGGCACAAATGGCTACACTTCTACATCACATCGAGCCTTGGATGTAGAGGTTTATTGCTGAGGCAGAAGAGCGCTTGGAGCGGAGAATGATCCAGCACATAGAGTGGAAGATCGCTGAGGTTCATCAGCGCTTGGACGCTTTTGAGTTGCGGGTGTTAGCCCGACCAGCCCCTCAGGTGGATATGTGGACTCTTCAGGCTGCGGTTGACAGTCTTCACGCAGACATCAATATGATCTTAGAGGATAAGGTGCCTGAGTCTGAGGCCCCTTCTGTAGTGCTTGTTGAAGACACAGTGATGGCTGCCTTATTCGCCACTTCTGAGATTCCACCCCCCTCGAGAGCATTCCAAGAGGTGTAGGGGTCAAGAGGAGGATGAGGCTCGAGCACGAAAGAAGGAGTGCCATGTGATGGAGGCTGCGAGAAGAGACTCGTTTGCTTATGGGGAGGTGCGTCAGATGAGGAAAGTAGAGTTACCTGCTGGGGTATCTAGCTCCAGAAATGTGGAGATAGAGGGAGGCATTACTGATAGTGTTGTTGATGTTGTGGACACTACTGAGGGTGTCCAGATTACAAAGGTAGTGGGTTCCGGGGAACTAGACCCACCAGCTTGCTGATCGTCGGCGCTTTGCACCCTAGGTTTGCTTCACCTACCACTCTTGTATCTCAATTTTTTCATGCATTGGGGACAATTGCATGTCTTTTTGTTGGGGGTGGGGTAAATGGAAAGTGAGTGCTAGGGTGAATTCTGAGTAGCCCAATTCACTATCCTTTTTTGGGGATTTCTTGCATGTGTTCTTTTTCCCCAAGAGACTGATTATAGTTTCTGTTGAACCGGAATGTCTATATCCTGTGTACATGGTTTAATTCGGAAGCATGATGGCTTAAATGATATCCTGATAAAATGAGAATGATGAATGACTAGGAATAGTAATTGATAAATGTGTGGCTCTAAGCATGACATAGAGGTACACCATTGTATGACCCTAAGTCTAAAATTCGAACTAGGTGTCTGATAATCTGGTAGAGTAATGAGATGTCAAGTGAGTGTTAGGAAGATTTGAATAGTCCTCTATTTGTACTAAGATAGAACTTGCCTGGTTAGTCCTGCTAAAAGTAAGTTATAATAGACAATAAGGAAAGGATCATAGGCCCTTATTCAATATAACCCATTTTTATCCTAAATAAAAGAAAACCAAATGAAATTAATCCTTCTTTGATCCAAATTATTTGAACTTAAACTAGAACTTTCTTTTTCACCCTAGCTGATCTTTCCTGAGAATAATGGGTTGGCCCTGGTCCTTCCTAGGACATGTGCACCTCAGCTTATGCCAAAAGCATAAGTTGAGGGTGGGTAATGCCGAAAACAACCCTTTTTATGGCCCTGACCCAACTTTGGGTATTGTGTACTTTGACTCATGGCAATGCCATGAGTTGAGGGTTTCATATTATGAGGAATGCTCTGGAAAGTTGGGTTGAAAGAACAAAGAGAGAGAAAGTACAAAAGTAAAGTGACTCAAGAATTAGTTGAAAGAAAACTGAAAAAAATAAAACAAAATAAAAATAAAAAAAATATACAAGATATACAAGCAACAAAAGAAGAGAGTTACTTGCACAAATAAAAAAAGAAGGGAAAATAGCAAGGTGAAAGAATATGAGAAACTGCAAAACAAAATGATAAAAAATGGTATGTTTAGCCGATATGTCAAGGAGGCCAAAAAGTCTCTAAAGTATACCTAAACATAACCTACCTGACCCTGAGCCTATATTAAAAGCTAAGAAAGTCCTATCGTGATCGTAAGAGTTGTATAGCAAACTTAAAGCAGTGAAAATAAGGGCAAGCTTATGCCAATATGTATGAATGAGTGTGAAATTGTTCTGAGAGTGATTGTTGAAAAGTAATCCTTATACTCAAACTGAAATCATTGTGTGAAAAATGAGGATTTTGTTTTGAAGTGAGGACACTAGTTGTAATACCGGAAATATTAGCACCTCGGTGAGAAATTGAAGAGGATAGGTGTTAGTGCATGGTAAGTCTTTGTCATGGTCTAATTCCACATAATTCAAGCCTAATAGTGATAGCATGCATAAACAAGATAAGACTGATCGGGATTGATAGCCAAATGATTGTGAAAGATAAAACATGGACACTATTGTACAAAGATTTTGTATTAAGTCATAGTATGTCGCTTTAGGACAAACAACAAATTTAAGTTGAGGGTGTTGATATACCGTGGATTCACAGTATTTTTATTACTTTTTCCTTAAGTTTCGTGTGTACAAAAGCCTTTTTGTACTAATTTTTATGTAAGTTTCTCTTTATTTGCAGGAAATCTGTCTAAAAAATGAATGCAGAGGTTTTTTACCAAGAAATACAGAAAAGTACCATCTACGGAGCTTGTGACGGTTCTTCGTGCTCGTAATGGTCCGTAGGTGGCATCGTAGTGCAGTTGCTGAAGGAAAATGGGGAATTCTGACCAAGTGTGGGGTTACGGAGTGCGTGACGGACCGTCGTAGCCATGACGGTCTGTCCTGCTTGTTCGTCATGAAGATCAGAGAAGTAGTCCAGTACCCAAATTCCAAGAGTTCAAGTGTTTTGGAACAGAGACCCTCAACGGACCGTTGTTCCTGTGACGATCCGTCATACCTTCCATTTAGGGTAATGAAGAGAGCAGAAGAAGAAATTGCACAAGTATGGGACGACAGAATCCATGACTGTACGTCGTGACCACGACAATCCGTCGTGAGGTGCGTCGACTCAGCTGCGTTTTGATAGATTTCCAACAAATAGAGTCCTTATTTAATTAGGTTTTTATTTTTTATAAATAGTTCGAAAGACCTCATTTTTGGGGTAAGACTCTTGATTATTTTTTGACTCATGATTTGGTGATTATTGTTACACTTTTGGAGAATCTTTAGTCTTCAATTAATTTCAGTAATTGATTGTTGGTGACTTTTGTTGATTAATCAAGTGAACTTTTGTATTTTATTCTATGTAAGTACATGAATTCTTATATTACATATTTGAATAATGTAATTATGACTATGGGTAACTAAACTCCATAACTAGGGTTGTGGGAACTATAGGCGAATAATGAGGTAAAATCTAACTAAAATAAAAATTTTAGAATAGTGTCTTGCATGTATTGATAATCCTTTCTCTTAGAAGTCTTTTTAATGGATTGCCAACGTTAGAACTCACCTTAGTGCTACTTGCCGGACCAAGGAGGTAGATAATAAGAAAAGAATTGTCAACATAGATTTAGTGTATACTATCTAATAGACTAGTATTGATTTGTACGAGGTAATAACTTAGTAAAATATCAAATACGATGTTTAATATGAGGTAAAGGTAAGGGTTAGTATAGCAACACACGTAGCCAGACCAAGGTGCAGAGTGAAATTTTCTAGAAGCCGGACCAAGGATTTAGAAATACAGGACTTATCACTTAGCATGCAAGATACTAGGAAAGAATTATTACAGTTAGAATTATCAAGTAATGAACCTGCAGGGAACACGTAAACCCTAGTTACTTTGATTTATTAATTAAACTCCAACATTTGAAGCTATTAGTTGTCTCCTATAATTTCGCTAGTTATTTTCATTTATTTAGAAATAGAAAACCCCTCTTTTATCATTTTTGCTTTCCAAGAAAATAATTGACTAAATATTAATAATAATATATTGAAGTTAAGTCTAAACTATTTTCCTCGTGGGAACGATCCCAACCTCATTATTGGGTTCTTTACTTGATACGACCGATTTACTTCTTATTTGAGAAGTATGTTTGATTTTGTATCAAATGTTGACGCCGTTGCCGGGGAAAGTAGCTTTTAGATTAACTTAAACTTATTACTATAGTTTAGTCGATATTTTCTTAATTATACTTTGTTTATTGTTTTTGATTATTGCAGAACCATCTTCTTTGTATGCCAAATACACGGAGAGGAAAAGAACCCTTGTTACCCTACGATCACGAATTAGAGCGTACACTACGCAACAAGAATCGAAACATTGGAATTAATGATGATGATCCAAACGAGAACATCTCAGCTTCGGTTGATGTTCATGGTCAGTTGTTACTCGATACTCCGGTGAAAACCAACAGAGGGGACAAAATCCCGCTCCACAGCCCCAAGAATACTACAGAGGCTATGACAATATAGCAGACTCTGATGGGGCACTTGTCTTGCCCCCTTTACCACCAGGCCACACCTTTGTGGTAACTAGTAGCCTGATGCAAATGCTCACTGCCAGAGGTTTGTTTTCCAGGGCTACCTTCTGAGGATCCACATGCCCATATAGATAAGGTAAGGGCAGTGTGTAAAAGTTGTGTAGGGAGGCCTGACTTGGACTTCGATGTAATAGGGCTAAGAGTGTTTCCTCCCTCACTGACGGGAGAGGCTGCTATTTGGTTCACTGAGCTCCCTTACAACTCAAGTTTCACTTGGAACCGACTAAGGGACGTTTTCTTAGCACGCTACTACCCGGTCTCCAAGAAACTAAACCACAAAGACAGAGTAAACAACTTTGTGGCACTACCAAGAGAGTCAGTTAGTAGTTCGTCGGATAGATTCACCTCGTTTTTTATAAGCGTCCCAAATCACCGCATAGATGATGAGTCATTCAAGGAATACTTCTATCGGGGATAGGATGATAATAATAAAGCGGTGTTGGATACTATAGAGGGTGGTTCTTATGGGGAGTGTCATTATGCTGAGATTGCTGAAAAGTTAGAGAAAATCTCCCGCAACAATAAAGCTTGGAGCTCTAGGAAGTCAGATACAGGGAGAAATACCTTTGAAGTGTAATCCACTCACTAAAGTAAGTGCATGAATTCTTATATTACATATTTGAATATTGTGATTATGACCTTTGAAGTGTAATCCTCTCACTGAAGTAAGTGCATGAATTCTTATATTACATATTTGAATATTGTGATTATGACTATGGGTATCTAAACTCCCTAACTAGGGTTGTGGAAACTATAGGAGAATAATGAGGTAAAATCTAACTAAAATAACAATTCTAGAATAGTGTCTTACATGTATTGATAATTCCTTCGCTTAGAAGTCTTTTTATCGGATGGCCAGCGTTAGAACTCGCCATAATGTTAGTTGTTGGACCAAGGAGGTATATAATGGAAAAATAATTGTCAACATAGATTTAGTGTATACTATCTAATAGGCTAGTATTGATTGGTACGAGGTAATAACTTAGTCAAATATCGAATACGATGTTTAATATGAGGTAAAGGTAAGGGTTAGTTTAGCAACATACGTAGCCGGACCAAGGTGCGGAGTGAAATTTTCTAGATGCCGAACCAAGGATTTAGAAATACATAACTTATCACTTTGCATGCAAGATATACTACGAAAGAATTGTTATAGTTAGAATTATCAAGTTAAGAACCTGTGGAGAACACTAAAACCCTAGTTACTTTGATTGATTGATTAAACTCCAACATATGAAGCTGTTAGTTGTCAGCTTTAATTTCGCTAGTTATTTTTATTTATTTAGGAATAGAAAACCCCCCTTTTATCCTTTTTTCTTTCCAAGGAAATATTTGACTAAATAGTAGTAATAATAGATTGACGTTAAGTCTGAACTGTTTTCCTCGTAGGAATGATCCCAACCTCATTAGTTGGGTTCTTTACTTGACACAACCGCTTTACTTCTTATTTGAGAAGTAAGTTTGAGCGTATCACCTACTCCCAACTAAAATGTAAGTAACACATTATATTTAAATTTATATAATGCGGAATAACTATAAATTGACATTCTAACTTAAAATGCATCATTAATGTACTGATAATAAAATATTCTTAACTGGGGAATATATGTCATAATAAACTTACCAAGCAAGTGGAATTAATGAATTAAACGAACCAACTAGGGTTTCGAGTTTCATCCTAGAGCAAAGTAACAATTCCTAGAAACATGATAATATAATTAGTATTAGTCTAACAGATGAATCACAACAATTTTCAAAAGTTCAACAAACCTTAGTTCTAAACATGATATAGAGAATCAAGAATCTGACTTAAATCTTTGGTACGTGTAAACATAGTGTGAGTATTACCAGAACTAGGTTGGCGAGTGTAATTATATAAAGGCTTCCAGTATATGGTAGTATTTGAGGGGCAGGATGTGTAGGAGTATTTGAACTTAAGATTGTGCTTCCAAGGAAGGTTAATTAATGGAAGTATCAGTTTCTGGAGTGGCACAAAAATCAATAGGTGTTTGTAGGTAAATATGAGGAAGTAGACTTGTGGTGAAACTGACAGTTGTTCATTGATATAAAAATATGGCATAGTACCTTGTGATTTACCTGCATGAGGTTGAGAGTTAATCTCATTATTCATATCTAGTGGTGGTAGCATGAGGAATTCGCTTGACGATTCATCAGAATTATTTAATAAATCATTGTGTTATTTCATATACTCTTTTTAAAGTGGTGAAATGAGAAGACTATGAATCTTACATGGAATTTGGTGTAACCTAGGACTCCTATACAACAAAAGTTGTGTAAGCATATTAGATATGCGATAACATTTAGTTGTGTTTGATATATATAAATTTAGTAGGAGTTAGAGATAACTTAGCTAAAATGGACTCTCTGTTTGTGTGTATAAATACAATATGCCCCAGAACATGTGAAGTATTGAATAATAACTCAAGAGTTCAAACAACTTGCAGTAAACTTGAGAATATTTTCATACTTCATATTGAATATGAGCAATCAATTTGAATATGAATAATCAAATCATTGTGTAGTTATCTATGTCATTGAGATTAAAAGAGGCTCTAGACTAGTAAAATTCCTCAATAGGTCATCAGACACATCCTTGAAATCATGTCAAAAATTTATTAATTCTTTGTCTTCTTTTTATTGGTTTACTTCACACATCAAGGTTCAATAAGGTTTTAAGGTCTTTATGTCCTTACAGTGGTATACCAAGTTTGAATTTTGACTTCAAGAGATGGTGATATAGATTTTTAAGAATTTTTTTTGTCGTACTATCAACTATTTTAGTTGAGAAAACTTGTGTGACTACTGAATTGACATTTGTAATTTAATTTGTACTAACAAATACTTATAACAATAAGTTTACAAAAACATAAATAGTAAAGATTAAAACATGTATTCAGAAACAACAATTAATAACATAAGCATAAATTAATGACATTAAAAAAACATATGAGGATCTGTAGAATGAAACATAAATAAAAATATAAAGCCGATTAAATGTACTGTGTCCCCTTAAGGCAATTATTCCCCTCTAGTACCCGTGGTTTAAAGAAATAGATTCTCTTTGAACAGACGATTATATTCACCAGTATATTAATACAAAAATAATGGAATCAGTGAGCCACTCAACATGATAAAAGTACATGAATATTTACTTGTGCAGAAGAAGAAGTTCAGAATTTTTTGGTTTTTTAAACTAAGAGGAAATCCCTCTCTTTATAGGTAACAAATGGTTGTGTTAATAAATACCTATTGTGCCGTATCGAAAAGGTCACAACTCCTTATAAAAGTTACATATTGGTCTCAATCTTTCATAAAAGTCATAACTTTTCATAAAACTCGCAATTCTTCATAAGTCACAACTTTTCATGAAATTTTTATGAAAAGGAAAGGCTAGTTTTGAAAATGAATAAAGTACAAGGAAATTTTTATTTGTAGTGGAACCACGTATGCATATATACATGATTATGAAAAAAAATTAAGTAATAGAGAATCTCGGGCTAGAATATGTACAACAAAAACAACTGTACTATGTTAAGGTATTTTATGGGTCGTGTAGGAACTACAACTCTTTGTGGTTGGTTCTTGGTTCATAGGCTTTTGGATCCATGCCTTGAACTAAGATTCAATGTACACAGGGTATATGACTCATAAAAGGTATTATAGGTCGTGACTCTTGGTTTGTGATTCAACATGAGAAAGTTGAGATTTCTAGTAATTGTACGATTAACCAATAAAGTCCTTAGTACCTTGAATGGGCCATATATAAGGGTCATAGGATCAATTCGATAGTTATTTCAGGGTTCATTGAGTCTTTTCCAACTCTTTTAACTCATAGACTACATTGTTTTGGGTTTACCTAGAAAACTCTAAAGAATTCCCCAGCCCCATAACCTCTCTATTGCCTCTCATTCTCTCAACCTCCAATTGAATTCTCTCTCTTATGTCGTCTTCCCCAAGAAAGTTAGGTTTTCAAGAATTCAAGTTTCTATTGAAGTTTTCAATCAAGGATTTGATTATTTTATGTGGAACTTCATCAATGGGTTCTTATTAAACCCATTTTTTTTAAACAAGATGATACATTACATTTTTATATGCATAAGTACAAGTAAATGGCATAATATGGATAGTAACGTTTGGGAAAGGGATTAGGTTTACATTATAGTCATAATTAATACCTGCTATAGTAGAATACAATATTTTTATCCTAACATAAAGAGTTCCTGCTTTATCTGCTTCTATTCTACTAGAAACAATCAACGGAGTAGCTGTCCAAATTATAAGGGAGTTCAAGGGATTTTATAATTCGTCCATGGTTCAATTGATTTCAATGAATTTATCATGAATTCATGTGTCATAATTGATTTTGATATGAAATGGTTTGTTGATATGCATACATTATAATATAAAAGATTTATGAATTCAAGGATGTTTTCTATTAAAGTATCAATTAGTTTTATGATGAGACCTCATTTGAGACTCCCTTATTTATTTATTTTAATTATGTTGATATCGACCGTTGTTAGCTTAGTGTAAGAATTATATTGATTTAGTTTCAAATTGTATTTTGAATTATGACTTTAATAATAGCTTATTAATTTTAATGAGTTCCATATAAAATAATAGTTTAAATTGTGTTATATTAAAGAGCAAGGGGATTGTATTGTAGCACATCGAAGCCACCTTTTAATGTGAGCTTCCAGGATGATTTTTCCTTTGTCTTCATTATTGACTTTTGTCTTGTATATATGAAAATATTATGATGAACCGATGATTAATTAGGTAATTGAAAAGTACAATCATTAATACCATATAAATGAAATGTGAGGTGATTTCAACATTTATATCTTAATCGAGAGGAGGAGAACATAGAACATAATTATTGCTTAAGTTTTGACATTCCCCACTTGTCGTTATGGAGATACATTAATTTTATTTTATGTTTAATATTTCTTTATGTAATTATTAAACCTTTGGATCAGGGTATGTTTTCAACTTTTATGAACATGTATGTATGGAATATTAAAACTTTTTTCCTTCCAATGAAATTGAAAATAAATTAAATTTTGTCCATCAATCATCGTGGTTGACACTCAGCAAGTAACTATTCATGTGAAGAGAACCAATATGTCTTAGTATATACAAAATATTGATACAATATTTTCCTAAGCATCTCATATATATAATAGAAGCATCCGATTAATTATGTAGTTTATTAAGCAATGTACCAACCAAAATAGAATATCCGCCATGAACAATTATAGCATAAAAGTGACCATATCCAAAAACATTCAAATATCATTATCCATCTCCAAAAATCTAGTGAAGGAGGATCTTATTCAAACAAAAACACAAGAGTCTAGGGACATAAAACCAATAATAACTTTTAAAAAAGGAAAAAGAGGAAGGACTAAAGATTTCACCATGATTAGTATGTGACTTGCTCACCTAAATTTGAAATGTTAAATCTCTCAAACTAGAACAAAAATGAACTAGTGTTGGACTTGAACTTGAATATGTAATAATAGAAAAGAAAAAAAACAATGGTAAGCATAAGATTAACTATATCTCTATTCGCGCCTCTTCTTCCAATTTTGGCATAGGTCTTCCCAAATATTTTGTTTACACCACTTGGGAATTGTACCATTTTTGCGACCATTATAAAAGGAGTCTGATATTCTATGTCTCACTCGTCTGTGAAAATTATATGTAATCTGCTTTTCCTGAATTTATTTTTAAAAACACTCATATTAGAAATAAATAATAATAATTATAGTTTGAATTTAAAGAATAGAATCATAATTACCTTAAATTCATTAAAAATTTGTTGCCTAACTGTGTGTGGAATCTCACCCCACGTCAAGCATGCATCATTAAAAAACATTCCAAATGCAGATGTAAGAATATCAACAGTCTCTTTGTGTGGATTAAAACTACAATATATAATTAAAATATTCAAATGTCAAATTCATAACTTAGAAAACTAGCCTATTTATAAGATATGAAAATATATATATATCATACACAAACCCCTCAAGTTCAATGATGAGCCTCTGATGATCATCTACCTTCCTAGGCAGTGGAGGATCCTAACCTCGTGAAGCAGGGATGTTGTAGGTTCATCGAGGTGTAGCTCTGCATGATATTGTTGTCCGATGTAGACATGAAAGAGACTGGTGAAGGCATATCAATATGACCTTGCAAGTTCAATCATGTTTTTCATAGTGTTATTATGTTTGAAAAGGTATAAACAAAAAATTATCCAGCATGCCATAAAATCTCAAATTAATGCGAAAAATATAAATTGAAGAGGGATATTTCTATAAGGACCCTTCTTGCTAAATGTATATGAGACTTTTCAATCACTTATAGTTTTAGGTAATATTAACAAATAAAAGGCTGCATTCAGAATAAATGTACAATTTGTTGAGGATGATTTCAATAAATATCACTTTATACGGTATCGTTTAGATTTTCTTCCAGATATTTTTAAATAACGTGTATATATAAATGTTAATATTGACGAAACATTCGAAAAATATCTAACATCTGCATATTTTAGATAAATACGATAAAGAAAACTAATAAGATTTTAAAATTGTAGAAAAATAATCTTTAGAGTGCAGGTTATAAGATTCATAATTTACGAGAAAAATTAAATGAATCATCAACAAATATCTCAAAAAGAAGGACCTAACAAAACGTTCTGCTTGAATGAATTTTTTTTGTTAGCGTGTAACAAGTATGACCATAATTTGTGTGTTTGAGTTATCCTTAGAAATGTTTTTGTTAAGAGAATTTATTTTATTTTTGTGTTACTAGTTTATGATATATATATATATTTTTTCAAAATATATTTGAGGCTTTGAAAAGACTAATATTTTCAAAATTTTAGCATGTTACCTGCTAATGGATTGAGAATTTGATGGGAATCCTGATTTCTATATCCCTCTGCAATTTCTTCTTGAATTAATCATCCATAAATAAAATATAAGTAGTACACATTATAAATTATTATACATATATCTTTTAAAATATTATTTCATGAATATTTAATATAATCAATATAATGTATTTAGCTTCTATTATTAATATTAATAATAATTGAATCAACGGTTTCATTAGTGGTAAAATTAAAGTATGGATAAATTACCATAGCAATCATATTGTTTGGAATCAATATAACTCCAAAAAGCATAGGATAGTTTTGCTACATTGGAGGAACAACTCGAAAAATAGCACATGTGTGTTTGTGGTGCTTTCTTTTGTGAAAGATTTTGCATTTGATGACATTATTGCTTCAAAAATTTCCTGTATAATAAATAGTAAAAAATAACTTCATGCAATTCCTATATCTAGCACAAAAATGTACAATATAAGTTTTGAGTCTTCGGATATAATGATAAAATGCGGACAAAATAAGCTCAACAAAGTAGCACCCCTATAATTTATTTCTTACTAATTATATCATGGTAAGAGATAGACAAAGAATAAATAACTTTAATTTAAATGATTGAGGTAATTTTGTGCATATATATGTACATAACGGTACAAAATATACACGAAAGGTCCAAAAGTTACCAAGAAAGGAAAATTTAAATAAAAACTAGCTTTCGATCTAAGTATCATGGATAGATGAGTGTCTAAGGATAGAAACAAACTATACATAAATGATCTTTTTAATAAAAATACCAAATACATTGATAGTACAAAAGAGGGAAAACATCAATGAGAATCCGGACCCTAAGATCTCACTGCGATCTAATCAACAAAGGCAACAAAAAATCATGATTCAACGATAGTATA
Source organism: Solanum habrochaites (assembly GCA_027704765.1). Taxonomy (NCBI): domain Eukaryota; kingdom Viridiplantae; phylum Streptophyta; class Magnoliopsida; order Solanales; family Solanaceae; genus Solanum; species Solanum habrochaites. The sequence goes on from JAKWJA010002492.1 coordinate 49,113,880, forward strand.
TTTAGTTGCATCACAAAAAGATGTAGAACTGTAGTGTGTGTCCCAAAATACGGATACTAAGTTGGCATGATAGTTACCCTAAGCTCAAATAGAAATTATTTAAATACATCAAGGAAAATAGTGCTAACTCTAAAAATTCATCAACTAACTAAAGTAATATTACAACACTGATAAAAAGGAGACAAACACAATATAAGATAGTTTGATAACTATCCTACACAATCATACAATAAAAGATAATGTAACATAATAAAACATAAACCTATTGCTAAATTGTGCCAAACTGCCTATTAAACTAGTCATTATGTTTCTTGGGGAACCTACTTTAACATGGAAATCATAAGAGATCTAGAGACTGATTAAAGGAGAATCTACAATGTGCGATTATAGGAAAGATCTCATATGAAAAAATAGAAGTTGTAGAATTTAGGAAGTTGATCCTAAAGTAATGTGGAATCAAGAGAGAATTTAGTATTGGAGTTTTGGATAATAGACACATACTTATTAGATTTCCTTTAAAAGAAAATTATGTGTAACTACAGCCCACAACAAATTACTATATCAAGGCGAATGAGGGGTATCGATAGATAAAAAATTGAAGTAGGATCGTTGGTTTGAGCTTGAGTAGAAACTACAATTGATGTAGCTTTGATATCCATGCCAGATCTCCCACCAAATTTATGTAAAAGTAGATGTAAACAAAGAACAAGCCAAGACAAAGTAACTATAGGTTGAAAGTCAAAGTAGCTTGGTAACTAAACTACACAGAGAATTAAAATCAACTAAGAGAATGAAAATACAGGAGAACTAAAATCAAGGTGGATCACAATACAATACGATCATATGTCAAAGTATTGTCAAGAATTTTTTCTCCAAAGGTATGATTAAAAAAAATGCTAGAATATCATCGTGAATTGCACAACAGACATGACTAAGAAGGGACAATGGAGAATAATAGTAAGTAAGAAGAGAAAGAGGGAAATCAATAGAGAGTACTGACTAGTGGAAAAGTTGTGAGGAATAAGAATATTTATTATCATAGTATGTACCAATGGATAGCAAGGAAAAGCAAATACATGAGAGAAAAATATGGGTATGTACTAGGGGAAGTGCATCGAAGTGAATAATTGTGTTTGATGCACTCAAGAAGGAGAAATACAAAAGAAAGAGGAAAACACAAAGGAATGGGTGAATCAGAAGTTTACGAAAACAAATTATAAAGGTCCCAGTGAAGAAAAGGACAATGATTAAATGATCAATACCACGTTAACTAATAAAGAGGAAAAAGAAAAAAGAGAGAGGGAAGGCAACCATTCCAGGAGAATAGATTAAACAAGGAGCACCCTAAGCGTGAAGTAATTATATTATAGTTCTGGAAGAAGAATTGAATAAGGAGACGACTCCATTGAAATTTCAAGTTACCAATAAGATGGATTAGAGCAATAAGGGCATAGATAACTAAAGGAAGAGGGGCGGAGGAGAATACTAAGAAGATGAGCATACAAGGTGATTTGTCGCCAAAACATATAGACAAACTATAAAGTAGTTATGAAAAGAAGATGAAATAGAATGTGGTAAAAAAAATCGTTATAAGCAAATTCTAGACTGATTAGGAGAATAGTCAGCAGTACTACCAAATCCAAATGAATTCTCTCATATGGAATATAAGATCAATGAACACTTAATAAGCACTCGTCCTATAAATCTTATGAAAACTAATAAATCTTTATCTCCAGTCTACTAGTATAAAAATTACCATTAAATCATTGAGTCAAAGCTCAAATCCTTCTAAAAAAATTATCTTTCAAAGCTATGTATTCAGTTAAATCATGAGAGAGTTTTTTAACTTGCACAGGTCACAAGTATTGTAATTAATTTTCATAATAGCATAAAGACCGTAAAATCATGCTTTGAAATATAAGCTTCCAGAAATCATAGTAATGTCATGTCAACCACTCACAAAAAGAAATTCCATAGGTCAAGAATCTTTAATCTTGAATAATTTATTTTAACAAAAAAAACATGAAACATAGGTCAAGATTATGGATGGACTCAAAAGTTGGTTTGATAACCCTAATTATGGAATTTAATTTATAAACATTGATAAATTTTTATATGAGGATGAATGGAATTCTCAATTGAAATCTTACATACCTTAATCGCTCCAATTACCGAATAAAAGAATGATCTTTGACGAAAAAGACCTACCAAAACATTGTTTAACCTCGGAGATGAGTTATTGAGGAGATTTCTTGAAAATATCTATGAATTCATGATGAGTCATTAGTTTGTGTTAAGAATAAGAAATTAACAAGTTTCATGGTTAGATCTTACCTTTGATGATGGATAAATCTTGGAGGGAGTTCCTTTATTGAAAACTTTTATTTCTAGGGTAATTTTATGAACTATGGAAGTCAATCACATTTTTAGAGGGTCATTAAAGCCTCCAACGCCAGCGAGCATCTAACAGCGCAGGAAGTCTGCGCGCCCGCATGAAAAATGCCTCGGCTGCGCGGCTGGTGCATTGCAAGATAGTGTCCAGTAAAAGAGGCATAACTTTTTACCCGGAACTCCAAGTGATGTAAATTTGATGGCGTTGAAATTAAGAATTATAGACCTTAAATTTATAAGGTCATGAACAACATACCTCCTCATATTATATTAGATATGATTATTTGAAGTTGACCCTTTAATAAACTAATGCGAGAACTTAGCCGGTAGAAAGACTTTGAACATAACTTAGTGATAGCAGTCTCTTATGATCAAAATTCACTTCCGATACCCTTTATACACTTGAAAAAGAACCTAAAAACACATGATCAAGTTGTACATCACCTTATTCAAGAACATATACTTAAGACAAATGGTTCGAATTTGAAGAGTGAATTTTTTTGGGTATTACACCTGTATTGAAGTTCATGTCTATCACTTCCCACTTCCAGGTAGGAATGTTGATTTCTTGTGTCATACCTCTTGGTTTTTGATGTTCTACCTTCACTTGCGCTTCCATGTAGGAATTTTTCATGTCATTGTACTAATGAACTACGCCCTTCAATTGAAGCTTTATAGGGTCATTTTCTTTTTTCTCCTAATTAACCTCCGCTACTAGTGAAGATTCTAACTCATTGGGTCTGTTACCGCACCATCTGATATGCTCATAAGGTAAACTCTTATGTGAGCAAGATGGTGAATATCTTTTACTAGTTTTCTTTCATTTTTCCTCAACATGTGCTAAATTACCTATGTATAGTATGCTAATAGCATTAGATACTACATTGGACTTAACAGGGTGGTAAAACACGTTCATACCATAATCTTTTATGAATTCAAGACATCTCTTTTGGTAAAGATTCAACTCTTTCTTGGTGAACACATACTTAAGGCTCTTATGGTATGTGAACACATCTATGTGAACGCCATACAAGTAATGTCTCCAAATCATAAGAGCGAATACTACGACTTCAAGGTCGAGCTCATGAGTTGGATAGTTCTTCTATAAGCCTTTTTTGTACAAGCGTATGTTATAACGTTACCTCGTTGCATCAACACACCATGTAAATAAGCCCTAGACGTATTACAATAAATCACATCACCGTATAAAACCAATGGTAGAGTCTAAATACACGTTGTAGTCAACCTAGTTTTCAGTTCTACAAAGCTCTTATCACACTTATCTGATCACTGAAACATAACTTTTTTGAGTTAACTTAGTCAATGGAGAAGCTGTGGATGAAAATTATTACGCGAACCATCTGTAATAACCAACCAAACCCAAGAAACTTTTTGGTTTATGTAGAAGAGGTAGGTATGGTCCATTGTTTCACTACCTTTATTTTATGATAATCCACTTGTATCCCTTTAATAGACACTCTATGCCCAAAAAGCAACAGATTGTAACCAAAAGTCATATTTGCTAAACTTAGTGAATAAGTAGAAGTCTGAGAGTTTCCACAAAAACCCTTAAATGAGTCGCATGTTATTCTTTATTCCAATAGTAAATAATGATATCATCAATAAATACAATAACGAACAAGTACAAATACTACATTAACACCATGTTCATCAAATCAATGAAAGCTACAAGATCATTGGTTCGTCAAAATGATATAACTACAAATTCATAATGACCATACTGAAATCTTAAGAATGTCTTCGGATTGTCAAAATCTATGACTCTAAGTAAAGATAACCGAATTTGAGATCTATCTTTTAGAAATGACTAGCACCAAGAAGTTGGTCGCAAAAGTCATCAATAAAGGGAATAAGGTACTTATTTTTAATTGTGACTTTGTTCAACTGCAAATAGCCAATACACATCCCCAGAGAACTATCTTTTTTTAATGAAAAAAATTGGTGCACCCCATGAGAAATACTAGGACCGATAAATCCCTTATCTAGAAGGTCTTTCAACTGCTCGTTAAATTCCTTAAGCTTAGCAGGAGCCATTTTGTAAGAAGGAACGAAATTAGGCTGGGTATTTGTATTGATTTCCCTTTTGAAAGGAATTCCGAGAAGATATTCTAAAGATACTTATGAAACTCATTTACTATTGGAAATGACTCAATAATTGTGCTTTCAGAGCTTGAATACTTGACCCGAACTAGATGATAAAGATAACCTTTGAAAGAACATCTTTCTAGCCTTAAGGTAAGAGATAAATCGATCCATGAGAACTATGCTACTACACTTCTATTCTATGATTGGATCATATGGAAACTAGAAAAAAAACAAACGATCCTACTTCTATAATAGATGAGGCATAACATAAATGTAACCAATCTATGTGTAGAATAATATCGAAGTCTACTATTTCTAACTTTACAAGATATACTAAGGTGAATTTTTGAGATATTGTGATAGGGAAAGTTACGTATACCCATGTAGATATAACTGGGTCACCGACTAAAGTGAGACTGAGAAGGGTTTTGAGAGAGTTTCTAGACTGACACCAAAGTTTACTGTTACATACGAATTTACAAAGGAAATTTGTAACCCCTGGATCTAAAAAGCATAAACATCTACGTGAAAGACTCTTAACATACTAGTGACCACATGAAGGGAACCTTCCTGTTCCTTGCGATCATGGAGAGCATACAACCTTTTCTAGCATTAACTGTCACTTGTAATAGATGAAGTACCCTACTGGAATGGGTGCCCTGCTAATGCTGCTGAAGTTGTAGACTGAACCTTACTATTGCTACCTCCCTGTCCCTGTTTAAAAGAAGGGCAGTCCCTCAACCTGTGACCATATGAACACACCCAAAACATCCATCCTCTCCTGCAGGACACTCGCGCGGATGTTTCTTACCATACTTTGGATAAGTTGGGAAAGTTCTAGTAACTGAAACACTCTCCTGAGTCTTAGAGCCTGATGCCCTACCTTTCTAATCTTGTTAAAACCTATGGGGTGGATCACTAGATGATGAAGGTGTTGGAGTTGAAGACCTTTGATGAAACTGCAAGAAATTTCCACTACCTTATTTCTATTGAGAGTACTCATAGTTTCCTGTTCCAGCTTTCTTGTTGTCCTTAATTAGTGCTCTAGGATTATCTCCCTCAACCTGGTAAGCATTAGTCATGAGGATAGAGATATTCATGTCCTCTAACATCACATTTTTGCACTCATTTTTCACAAAGTAAGATACTCCAAATAGGAACTTAGTCATCTTTGCCTTGGGATCGAAAACCATATGTAGAGCATACCAGGAGAGATGGTGAACTTAAGTCCATACTCTTTGACTGACATAGAACCTTGTCTCAAATATATGAACTCCTGAGTTTTTATCTCTATCAACTCTCTTAGAAAGAACCTATCTAGAAAAGATCTGGTAAAACACTCTCAAGTTACAAGAGTTGCGTCTCACCCCTTTTTTTCTTCAATTAAGTGAACGAAATGTAGAGACATCCTTGAGATGGTAGGACTCCAACTCTACTATATCATTCCTAGTTACTTAAAATAACTCCAAAGATCTTCTTGACATCATCAATAAATTTTTTATTATCCTCATTAACTTGTGACCCTAGAAACTCAGGTGGGTTAATCCAAACAAATAATGGAACTTAGCTGAAGCATGACATTGACTTAGAAAGGATATCATATCCATGAACAATAAGAATAACAATGTCACGCCCCAAGCTATCCCCGAGACGCGAACACAGAACCTAGACCACAAGTGATCACAAGCTAACCCTGCTGGCATGATCATGATCATACTAAAGAATATAAATTGTTGTGGAAACTAAACCATAAATTTAAACTTAAAAGATGGGAATACCCATATTCTATAACTGAGATAAATGAAATCAATGAGTTTAATACAAAGAAGTTGTTAACTCAATACTAAGCTGGAAGTAACTATGTCTTAAAATAGCCGCTAAATTGGACTAAAAATACTAGGACAAGCCTCATCTAAGTCTAGCAAACACTGAAAGTAAAAGACTAAATACTGAAAAGAAACTCATGACTATTGTCCTCGGAAAATAAGGATTCACCACTGAATCTGCTGAACTGATGTTCAGAAATTGATTTATGCGTGGTCTGGATGATGAGCACCTGAACCTACATCAGGAGAAGATGTAGCGCAAGAATGCATCAGTATTTGAAAGGTACTGAGCATGTAGGATATAATAAATCTGAAATAAAACATAAATGAACAAGTACAAAAGCAAGTATAATATGGACATGATATAGAGAATCTGAGCTAACTTAATGCAATGACTAATTTATAACATGCTGAAACTAAATAATGAGTATACTAATAAATGGCCAATGCAGGAGAGTGTAACGGAACTGTGGGAGCTACTAATAACCTACAATAAAAACTACATGACCTAAATATGAATTCCTATGAATACGACCCATCGAGAGGGCACAATATACCCTGCCAAAGGTATAAAGGCATGTTGCGTGATTGCCCATAGAGGGGACTACAACCTACTTGGATAGTAGTTCTGGGACTAATTGAGTACGCTGAACCATAGTCCAACTCGGTATTATGATACTCCCAATGAATTATGTAATTAAATGATTATCACTGAGTTTCTATAAATACTGGATAGCTCAAAACTGAACATGTAAACTGAGAGTGCGACAACTAATCTTGTAATTATGCATTTATAACTTAGATACGTTACGCTTCAATGGAATGAATTCGGTAAGGGTAGAATAGGCCCTATGGTCGATCGAAGGTGTTGTGCCACTTGAACTCAAATCTATATGTATATCTGAAGTAACTTAAATATCTGCCCTAGCATGTGTAATTTAAAAACTAAAGAAATACATAGGTAGATTTCTAGAATTTATGCAATAAACTGAATAATAACAGTATAATCTGATTTAGAACATATAACTAATAAGTTCATGAAGTTCTATTGAAGTTCTAATAACCCTAGGTCTAATCATGATATGGGAATCAAGAATCTAAATGAAAACTAGGGACCCAATGGGTGAAAGGAACCCACAAGTGAAATCCCACATACCTGGTGATGAAATTCACGGAGAATCACTTAGATTTCGGGGCTGGAACTGCCGGAACCTTGTTGTGTTCTTGAACTAGGGTTCTTGACCTTTTTTTACTTTATTGCTTATAATTTCTAAGTTTTGATTTGATGATTTGACTTAAGTAAGTTTTAGTTACATTTCTAGGCTTAAATTGGCTAAAATTTCATGATTTAGGGTCAAAACGATGTAGCTTAGGGTTTGAAGTGGGAAAAGACCAAAAGACCCCTGGGTAAGTTGTTGTCGGACCAAATGACATCCTGGACAGACGGTCCGTCGTTTGATCCGTGGGTTGGGCCTGTTCAATAGGCCTTTACTAAAACGGTCATAACTTTTTACTCAGAGGTCGGATTTTATCAAGGTCGGTGGATATGTAAAGCTAATTCAATTATATATCTTCTGGTAGGTTATGGTACACCTATTCCATTTTGTGCTGAGAGTTATGATCATTTGAAGTCACCCAACTATATTTTCCCCTAATTGTCTGTTATTTCTCACCAGCGGTCATACCTACAGACCATATGTCTATCTACAGACCGGCTATTCATTTATGTATCTTGTTAGAGAGTGGGTGAATGGGGTATCGATCGACGATCACGGACTACAAACCGTAGTCTGACCTACGGACCGCAGGTCCAACTGTCGATTATGAATTGACCAAATTTTCCTTGGCTGAGATTTCTGAGGTTTCTGACCCCATTGACGGATGTGCAGGACGGACCGTGGGTTAGTCTACTATCCGTCAATTACCCCGTAGGTTGCACCTGCATATTTTTTTTTTGAAAAGCTAGGTTTTGGTTTGTTTTGGATACGAGGTGTTACATTTTCTACCCCTTGGGCACATTCTTCCTCGAATGAAGACAAAACTAGTTGAATAGAGAGAGAAAGCTGCAACCCTACTACTAAACACTGAGAACAACTATCTTTCTGAGTGAATTGAGTTTCGAGAACATGAAAATACACTGAAAATGCAACTACAAATTGAGGGAACATGATCCTAAGACTGAATTTATGCATGAATGACTGGAAAACTTAAGAGGAATTATTACCTCAAGCAACAGTGGAATCGGAAGGAAAGAGGTGAGGATACTTGTATTTCATGGCTGCTTCTGCCTCCCTAGTAGCTCCCTCTATGGACTGAGACCTCCACAAAACCTTGACTGAAGCGACTTCTTTATTTCTCAACCTTCTGACCTGATGGTCAAGAATCTCAGCTGGTACATACTTATAATAAAGATTATCTTACATCGCCGTACTCTCTAATGGCACAATAGAAACTAGATCATCCACGCATTTCTTTAAGAGAGAGATGTGGAAGACCGGATGCACTGCTGCTAATTCTGCTGGAAACTCTAACTCATATGCCACCTTGCCAATCCTCTTCAAGATCTTGTAAGGGCTTACATATCTAGGACTGAGCTTCCCTTTCTTGACAAATATCATCATCCCTTTCATAGGTGACACTTTCAGGAAAACCCAATCATCAACTTGAAACTCTAATTCCCTTCTCCTTACATCTGCATAAGATTTCTGACGACTCTGGGTTGTCTTAAGTTTATCTCTAATGAGTTGTACTTTCTCCATAGCATAAAGGACTGAATGTAGACCAATCAAAGCTGCTTCAACTACTTCAAACCAACCAACAAGAAATCTACATCTATGCCCATATAAAGCCAAAGCCTCAGAAGGGGCCATCTGAATGTTGGAATGGTAGCTATTGTTGTAGGCGAACTCAATAAGAGGAACGTGATCATCTAAACTACCTTTGAAATTTATCACACAAGCCCTCAACATATACTTTGGGGTGTGAATGGTACGCTCTGCATGTCCATCTGTCTACGGATGAAATGTTGTGCTAAGGTTAACTTGAGTACCAAGACCCTTCTGAAATGACTTCCAGAAATGAGAGGTAAATTTAGGACCTCTATCTAAGATGATAGACAAAGGAACCTCATGTAACCTCATTATGTCATTAATGTAAAGCTTCGCATAGTCTTCTCCTGAATATGTAGTCTTGATTGCCAAAAAGCGGGAAGACTTAGTCATCTTATCCACTATCACCCAAATGGAATCATGTTTTCTGCGAGTGCACGGTAATCCTGTGATGAAGTTCTTATTGCTAACATCCCCCTTCATAGTAGGAATATCGATCTCTTAAGTCATATCCCCTACTTTCTTATCTTCTACCTTGACTTGCTGGCACTTGGGGCTTTTACTCAAAAAATCTGTTATATCCCTCTTCATACCATTCCACCAATAGACTTCCCGTGGATTGCGGTACATCTTAGTTGTACCTGGATGAATAGACTACCTAGAGTTATGAGCTTCTGCAAGAAATTGTTTACTCAACTGACCCACATCAGGAACACACAATCTTCTCTGGTAGCAAAGTACACCATCTCCCCCTTTGGAGAAAACCTGCACTCTCTGATTGTGGACTGCACCCTTGAGTTCAAGCAAGATTACGACCTTGCTTCTCCTTAACCCCCACTACCAAGAAAATTATGGCCCGTTCTGAACTGTTACACCACTGTCTGATATGCTCATAAGGCAAACTCCCAAGCGAGCAAGCCTGTGAACATCCTTCACTAGCTCCTTCATTTCTTACTAAACATGGGCTACACTACCCATATATAATCTATTAAGAGCATCGGCTACTACATTCGCCTTACCAAGATGATAATGCATACTCATATCATAATCCTTAAGGAACTCAAGTCATCTCCTCTAGCGAAGATTCATCTCTTTCTGGGTGAATACATACTGAAGGCTCTTATGATCGGTGAACACATCTACATAACAACCATACAAGTAGTGTCTCCATATCTTGAGTGCAAACACACTGCTTCAAACTCAAGGTCATGAGTTGGATAGTTCTTCACATTCACCTTAAGTTTTCTAGATCCATAAGCGATAACCTTATCTCTTTGCATCAACACACAACCTAGGCCAACTCTAGTTGCATCACAATAGATCACATAACCATCTAAACACTCTGGTAGAGTCAATACCTGAGTTGTAGTCAATCTAGTTTTCAATTCTACAAAGCTTTTCTCACAATCATCTGACCATTGAAACTTCACCATTTTTTGAGTTAACCTAGTCAATGGTGAGTCTATGGACGAGAATCCTTCCACGAACCTTCTATAATAACCCGCTAGACCTAAGAAACTTCTGATATCTGCAGTAGAGGTAGGTCTGGGACATTGTTTCACTGCTTCTGTCTTCTGTATATCCACTCGGATCCCTTCGTTAGATATAATGTGACCAAGGAAAGCAACGAATTGCAACCAGACCTCACAGTTGTTGAACTTAGCGAATAACTTGCGATCCTTGATAGTTTTTAAAACAATTCTCAAATGACTCACTTTTTTTTTCATTCCTAGAGTAAATGAGGATATCATCAATGAAGACGATAGAAAACAAGTCCAAGTACTGTTTGAACACTCTGTTCATCAAATCCTACAGGAGCATCGGTTAGTCCAAATGCATAACTACAAATTTGTAATGACCATACGGAGTTCTGATGGCTGTTTTTTCAGAATGTCACTATCTCTGACTCTAAATTGATGATAATCCGATCGGAGGTCTATCTTTGAGAAGTGACTAGCACCCTGAAGTTGGTCAAACAAGTTATCAATCCTAAAGATGGGATATTTATTCTTTAATGTGACCTTGTTCAAATGTCTATAGTCAATGATTATTCTGAGAGAACCATCTTTGTTCCTTACGAACAATACTGGTGCAATCCTATGATAAAATACAAGGTCTGATGAATCCCTTATCTAAAAGGTCATTCAACTGCTCTTCTTTTCCTTAAGCTTTACCGGAGCCGTTCTATAAGGAGGAAAAGAAATAGGTTGGGTATCTTGAAGGAGATCAATTCTAAAGTCGATTTCCCTTTTGGGAGGGACTCCAGGAAGATCTTCTAGAATTACTTCTGGAAACTTATTGACTATTGAAAATGACTCAAGAGTTGGGATTTCAGAGCTAGAATCCTTAACCCTAACTAGATGATATAGATAACCCTTAGAGATCATCTTTTTGGCCTTAAGGTAAGAAATGAATCGACCATAGGCGCTAAGCTACTACCCTTCCATTGTAGGATTAGTTCTTCTGGAAACTGAAAACGAACAAGCCTAGTTCTACAATCGATTGAGGCATAACATGAATGTAACTAATCCATTCGTAGAATGACATCTAAGTCTACCATTTCTAACACTGCAAGATCTGTTGAGGTGACTTTCTGAGAGACTGTAATAGGGAAATTTTTGTATACCCATCTAACTTAACTGGGTCACCAGTTGAAGTAGAGACTGAGAAAGGTTTTGAGAGAGTTTCTGGACTAACGCTAAATTTTACTGCTATAGTGAGTTATAAAATACAAAGTATGTTGTCTTTCCACTTAGTAAATTCAACCATATGTGAGTCACATCCTTAAGATGGTAGCATGCCAATTTCACCTATCACTACTACTTACTTGATCAGACCAAATATTTTCTTGAACTCATCAATAAACTTCATGGATCCTTACAAACTTGTGGCTCCATAAACCTTAGACAGATTAATTCTAAAAAAAATCACAAACTCTGACTGCCACTAATCGATCAGTTCTATTAGTAGAAACTCGAACTTGCTGATTGTTCTGGTTGGTCATAATCTGAGCCAAAAATTGAGTTAGCATTATGTAAATCTACATTAGAACTTCCTCATCTGGTACTAGAGGAACTGCATTAGCATTGCGTACATTAGCATTTCATGCCTAAGCTCTTCGAGAAAGCATGATCTTAAGCATATAATGTCTAGTTAGAAGGGATTGAGATCATACATTACGCACGATAAGAGTAACAATAAAGTGAAGTTTTCCTAAAACCATTTTGTATCCTCCCTCTCATTAGATGTGATGCACTTCACACTTATGAAAAGGACTCTACTTAGTACATCTTTTCAAACATCCTAGGACTCTTGAACCTAGTACTATGAAACAAAGTTTTGTCATGCCCCAAGGTATCCCCCAGACGCGGACACGAAACCTAGGACCACAAGTGATGTCAAGCTAACCCTGTTGGCATGATCATGAGCACACTAAATAATATAAACTGTTGCGGAAACTAAATTACAAATTTAAACTGAAAAAATGGGGAATACCCATATTCTATGACTTAGATAAATGAAATCAACGAGTTTAATACAAAGAAGTTATTAACTCAATACTAAGATGGAACTAACTATGTCTGAAAATATTCTCTAAAGTGAACTAGAAATACTGGATAAGCCCCAACTAAGTCTAGAAAAAATTTAAACTAAAAGACTAAATACTGAAAATAAACTCATGACTATTGTCCTCGGAGAATGAGGACTCACCACTGAATTTGCTGAATTGAAGATCAGAAATCGATCTATGCCTGATCTGGATACTGAGAACCTGAACCTACATCACGAGAAGATGTAGCGCACGAATGCGTCAGTACATGAAAGGTACAGAGCACGTAAGATAGAATAAAGCTTAAATAAAATTTAATTGAACAAGTACAAAAGCAAGTATAATAATCTGAACATGATATAAAGATTTCTGAGCTAACTAAATTCAATGACAAATTTAAAACATGTTGAAACTGAATAATGATTATACTGATAAATGGTCAATGCAAGAAAGTCTGACTGAATTGTGGGAGCTACTAATAACCAACAATAAAACCACATGAGCAGAATATGGAGTCTGATGTATATTCCCCATCGAAAAGACCCAATATACCCTACTGAAGGTATAAAGGCATGCTGGGTGATTGCCCACTGAGGGGACTTACAACCTACTTGGACAGTAGTTCTAGGACTGATTGGGTACGCTGAACCCTAGTCAAACTCGGTATTATGATACTCCCCATTAATTATGTAAATAATTAATTATGATTGAGTTTCTGTAAATACTGGATAACTCAAAACCGAACAGGCAAATTGAGAATGCGATAATTAATCTGGTATTATAAATTTATAACTAAGGCATGTATATCTAAATTAACTGAAATATCTGACCTAGCATGTGCAATTCAAGAACTAATGAAATACATAGCTAGCGTTCTGACATTCAAGCATTAAATTACATAATAACATTATAATCTTATTTGGAACGTATAACTAAAAAGTTCATGAAGTTCTGTTGAAGTTCTAGAAACCCTAGGTCTAATCATGATATGGGAATCAAGAATCTAACACAAAACTAGGGACCCAATGGGTGAAAGGAACCCACTAGTCAAACCTCACATAACTGGTGATTAAATTCACGGAGAAACACTTAGATTTCGAGGTGGAACTACTGGAACCTTGCTTCGTTCTTGAACTAGGGTTCTTGAACATTTTCTTCTTTCTTGCTTCTAATTTTCTAAGTTTTGATTTAATGACTTAAACAAGTTTTAGTTATGTTTCTAGGCTTAAATTGACTAAAATCTGAGGATTTATGGTCAAACCGATGTATCTTAGGGTTTAAACAAAGTGGGAAAATACAAAAAGAACCTTGGGTAAGTTTCTATCGAACCAAACGACAACCTGGACAGACGGTCCGTCGTTACATCAACAGTCCGTTGTTTGGTCCGTAGGTTGGGCCTGTTCGACAAGCCTTTATTAAAATGGGTATAACTTTTTACTCGGAGGTTGGATTTTAGCAAGGTTTGTGGATATACAAAGCTAATTGAATTATCTATCTTTTGGTATGTCATGGGACACATAATTCATTTTGAGATGAGAATTATGATCATTTGAAGTTGACCACATTTTCCACCTAACTATCTGCTATTTCTCACCTACGGTCAGACCAATGGTCTGTAGGTCTATCTACAGACCATGATGCTCATCCATAACTCTTTTCAGAGAGTGGGTGAATAGGTAATCAATTGACGGTAACGGACTACGGACCGTAGGTCCGTCCGTCGATCATGACTTAACAAAATTTTCCTGGCTGAGATTTTGGTTTTTTTTTTACCCCATTGACAGATGTGCAGGACGGACCATGGGCCAGTCTACGGTCCATCGATGGCCCTGTTGGTTGCATTTGCAGATTTTTTTTGAAAAGCTAGTTTTTGGCCTGTTTTGGATACGGGGTGTTACAAACAAGAATCTAAGTATTTCCTAAAACACTTTGTAGCCTCCTTCTAATAGGTTTTGTGAGATTTAAACTCATGAAAAGAACTCTACTTAGTATGGCTTTTCAGACATATTATGACTCTCAAACATAGTGCTTCGATATCAAGTTTTTCATGCCATGAGTCCATCCCCTAGACGTAACATCATACCTAAGATCACGAGTAAAACCCAATCTAATGCGGAAGCTTAAATATGATATAAAGTGATACGATTGGAAATACTCGCTCTACGTATAAATATATATATATAAATACTAAGAGTTCAATAACAACTGAAAGGTCAAACTCAAATCTAAAATTATGTCCGAATAAAAGTCTCTAACTTATTAGAGATGCTCGAACATGCCCTTGATAACTCTAGGAAAATTGAAAATAAAAAGGAATGATTGAGATAGAAAGCATGTCATTCCTCCATGAATATTGAGTACTAGAACCTCCATCACGAGAAGATGTAGCGCAGAATGTGCGTCACTACTTGAAAAGTATTGAGTGTGTAGAATAGAAAAAAACTAAAAAATCTATACATAAATGAACAAAGAAATAAAATCATGATATAATCTACTATGAACCGACATAAAACCATGAGATCTATGTGTGGAGTCCGATGTTTATAGCCCCATCGAGACCAATATACCTTTCTAGGTCTATAAAGGCATGCCTAGCGTGATCAATAAATATTATGCCCAAAGAGGGAATTTAACCTACTGAGGCACACAGTTCTTTGACTATAAGGGTGACTAACCGTAGTCCACTTGGTATTAAGCCTACTCCGAGCTTAATATGTAAGCAACACATTATATATAAATTTATTTAATGATGAATAACTATAATATTGACATTCTAACTTAAAATACAACATTAATGTACTGATAATGAAATATTCTTAACATGGAATAGATATCTGAATTTTACTGTCCAAGCAAGTGTAATTAATGAAGTAAACCAACCAACTAAGATTCAGAGTTTCACGCAAGAAGCGAGTAACAATTCCAGGAAACATGATAATATAATTAGTATTAGTCTAACAGATGAATCACAACACTTTTATAAAGTTCAAGAAACCTTAGTTCTAAACATGATCTAGAGAATTAAAATATGACTGAATTCTTTGGTACGGGTAGACAGAGTGTGAGTATTACCAGAACTAGGTTGGTGAGTGTAATTATGTGGAGGTTTCCGGTATGGATTATTTGAGGGGCAAGATGTGTAGGAAAATTTGAACTTAAGATTGTGCTTCCAAGGCAGGTTAATCAATGAAAGTATCAGCTGGAG
Organism: Solanum habrochaites; assembly: GCA_027704765.1. Taxonomy (NCBI): domain Eukaryota; kingdom Viridiplantae; phylum Streptophyta; class Magnoliopsida; order Solanales; family Solanaceae; genus Solanum; species Solanum habrochaites. The sequence continues at coordinate 49,129,786 of JAKWJA010002492.1, forward strand.
AGGCAGAAAAACCAATAGGTGTTTGTAGGTAAAGATGAGGCAGTAGAATTTGGGATTTGTGGGGAAAATGGCAGTTGCTAATTGATAGAAAAATATGGCGCAGTACTTTATGATTCACCTACATGAGGTTGAGATTTAATCTCATTATTCATATCTAGTTGCGGTAGGATGAGGAATTCTCTTGATGATTTCTCATAATTATTTGATAGATCGTTGTATTATTTCAAAAACTCTTTGAAGGTGGTAAAATGAGAAGACTATAAATCTGATATGGACTTTGGTGTAACCTACGACTCCTATAAAACCAAAGCTATGTAAACATATTAGATATGTGATAAAATTTAGTTGTGTTTGAGATATATATAATTACTAGGAGTTATATATAACTTAGCTAAAATGGACTCTCTGTTCCTGTGTATAAATACACTATGCACCAGAACCTGTGAAGTAATGAATAATAACTAAAGAGTTCAACAAATTTTCAATAAACTTGAGAATCTGTTCATACTTCATATTGAATAAGAGCAATTAATTTGACTATGAACAATTAAATCATTGTGTAGTTATCTATGTCATTGAGATTAAAAGTGGCTCTAGTCTAGTCAAATTCCTCACTAGGTCATTAGAGACATACTTGAACTCATGTCAAAAATTTATTAATTCTTTGTCTTCTTTTTACTGGTTCACTTCACACATAAAGGTGCAATAAGGTTTTTAAGGTCTTTATGTCCTTACAATGGCATACCAAGTTTGAATTTTTTCTTCAACAGATGGTAATATAGATCTTTATGAATTTCTTTTGTTGTACTATCAACAATTTTTGTAGAGAAAACTTGCGTTACAAGTTAATTGACATGTGTAATTTAATCAATACAAACAAATACTTATAACAATAAGTTTGAAATAACATAAACTACAAAGATTACAGCACGTATTCAGAAACAACAATTAATAACATAAGCATAAATTACTGACAGTAAAAAAAACATATGAAGATCTATAGAATGAAACAGAAAGAAAAATATCAAGCCTATTAAATATAGAGTGTCCCCTTAAGAAAATTATTCCCCTCTAGTACCCGAAGTTTAAAGAAATTGATTGTCTCTGAACACAACGATTATATAACCAATATATTAATACAAAAACAATGGTATCAGTGAGCCATTCAACATGAGCAAAGTACATAAATATTAAATTGTGTAGAAGAAGAAATTCAGAATTTTTGTAGTTTTAAAATGAGAGGAATCCCTCTATATATAGACAACAAATGTTAATTTGAATAAATACTTATTGTGCCTTATCGGAAAGGTCACAACTTCTTAGAAAAGTTACAACCCTTTAGAAAGGTCACAACCTTTCATAAAAGTCATAACTTTTCATAAAAGTCTCAACTCTTCATAAAAGTCACAATTTTTCATGAAAGTCACACAACTTTTTATGAAAAGGAAAGACTAGTTTTGGAAATGAATAAATTAAAAGGAAATTTTGATTTGTGGTGGCGCCATCTAGGCATATATACATGATTACGAAAAAATTTGAGTAGCAGAGAATCTAGAGCTACAATATGTGCAACAGAAAGAACTGTAATATGTTAAGGTATTGTATGGGTCGTGTAGGAACTACACCTTGTAGTTGTTGGTTCTTTGTTCGTAGGCTTTTGGATTCATGCCTTGAACTAAGAGTCAATGTACGAACAGGGTATATGACTCATATAAGTTATGACAGGTCGTGACTCTTGGTTTGTGATTCAACATGAGAAAGTTGGGATTTCCATTAGTTGTACAAGTGACCAATATAGTCCTTAGTACCTCATATGGACTGTATGTAAGGGTTATAGGGTCAATTCGATAGTTATTTCAGGGTTCATTGAGTCCTTTCCAACTCTTTTAACTCATATAGTACTTCATTTTGGGGTTATTTAGAAGACTCTAAAGGGTTCCTAAGGCCCAAAATATCTCTATTTTCTTTCATTCTCTCAACCTCCAATGGAATTCTCTTTTAAGTCGTCTTCACCCATAAAGTTACGGTTTCAAGGATTCAAGTTTTTATTGAAGGTTTCAATTAGGGCTTTAATTATTTTATGTGGAAATTCATAAATGGGTACCTATTCAACCCATTTTTTGTAAACAACATGATATATTACAATTTAATATGCATTAGTACAAGTAAATGGCAGAGTATGGCTAGTAACGCTTGGGGAAGGGATTAGGTTTACATTATACAAATTATTAACACATTCTATATTAAAAGACAACATTTTTATCCTAACATAAAGAGTTGCTGCTTTATCTGCTTCTATTCTACTAAAAACAATCAACAGGCGAGTTGTCCAAAGTACAAGGGAGTTCAAGGGATTTTATAATTATTCCATGGTTCGATTGATTTAAAGTTTATTCATCCGGATTTAATAGTATTTAAATATTAACAATGAATTTCTCATAAATTCGTGTGCCATAAGTGAATTGGATATGAAACCATTGTTTGATGATATGCATACATTGTAATATAAAAGATTTATGAATTCAAAGATGTTTTTTATTAAAGTATGAATCAGTTTTATGATGAGACCTTATATGAGAGTCCCTTACTTATTTATTTGAATTATGTTGATATCGACTGTTGTTAACTTAGTGTAAGAATCATATTTATTTAGTTTCAAAGTGTATTTTTAATTATGAATTTAATTATAGTTCATTAATTTTACTGAGTTTCGTATAAAATAATAGTTTAATTGTGTTATATTAAAGAGCAAGGGGTTTCTATTGTAGCACACTGAAGCCACCTTTTAATGTGAGCTTCGAAGATGATTTTTCCTTTGTCTTTATTATTGATTTTGGTCTTGTATATATGAAAATATTATGAGGAACCAACAATTAATTAGGTAATTGGAAAGTATAATCATTAATATCATATAAATATGTAATAGCTGATTTCAATATTTCAATCTTAATTGAAAGGGGGAGAACTTAGAACATAATTATTGCTTCAGTGTTCACATTATCCGCTTGTCGTTATGGAGATAGATTAATTCTATTTGATGTTTAATATTTCTTGATGTAATTATTTATCATTTGGATCATGGATGGTGATGTTAGGTGTATGTTTTCAACCTTTATGAACATTTATGTATGGAATATTAAAACTTTTTCCTTATTATCAAAATGAAAATACATTAAATTTTGTTCATCAATAATCGTAGTTGACACTCAGCAAGCAACTATTCATGACAAGCAAACCAATATATCTTATTAGATACCAAATATCGATAGAATATTTTACTAAGAATCTCATATATATAATAGAAGCATCCATTTAATTATGTAATTTATTAAGCAATGTACCAACCAAAATAGAATATCCGCTATGAACAATTATAGCATAAAAATGACTCCACGTCCAAAAACATTCAAATATCATTATTTATCTCCAAAAATCTAGTGATGAAGTATCTTATTCAAACAAAAACACAAGAGTCTAGGGACATAAACCCAATAATAACTAAAATAAAAAAAGATGAAGGAGTAAAGATGCCACCATCATTAGTATGTGATTTTCTCAACTACATTTGAAATATTAAGTCTCTCAAACTAGAATAAAAGAAACTAGTTTAGGACTTGAGCTTGGATATGTAATGATAGAAAAAAACAACAAAGGCAAGCATAAGATTAGGTAAATCTCTATTTACTCCTCTTCTTAAGCTTTTGCATATTTGCATGTCTGTCTTAATAAATATTTTTGTTTCCACAATATAATGGTGCCTTGCACGGACACCCTTTATATACTAGTAAAATTACTCATGCCTAGCGTGAAAATTTAATATCACACAATAAAATAACACCTAAAACCAATCTCATATAATAATAATTCTTTTAACATAACAAAATTTACTATTTCCATTAAAATATCAACAATTAATAAAAACTCTTAATATATAGTAACTAAATTATTTATTTCTTTTTATTTTTATTTCTTTTTTTCAAATATTCAAGACTCGTTTTTTTAAGACAACAAAAATCTATGTTTATCAAATTCTAATTTAAATACGATATTATCAAAACTATGCTACAATAAAATTGTCAAATTTAGGTTTGTAAGCCTTCAACAGAGAATAATGGATAACCGTAAACACCTAAGGTGTTACTTATATTATTGAATATAAAATTTATTTAAATGATTCATCTTTAAAATGGGATATTTTCCAATTTGTTGTGAGTTATTTTTTAAAAAATATCAAAAAATTTTAAAATAATACATTTTGAAGATAAAAGATCTTGTTAATTTCATAATACATTCGTGGCATATATTGTAACACCCCGTAGCAAAAAATAGACCAAAAACTAGTTTTTTAGAAAAATCTACAGGTGCTACAAATGGTTGCATCAACGGAACGTAGCCTGAACCACGGTCCGTCCTGCACAACCGTCGATGGGATAAGAAACTCCCAAAACTTTCAGCCTAGAAAAATTGGTTAACTTTTGGATGACGGACGGACTTACGGTCCGTAGGTCAGACGACGGTCCGTAGTCTATGACCGTTGATCAAGACTCCCTTCACCCACTCTCTGACAAGACTGTAAGCATGACGGTAGGTGGAAAATTTGCAGACAGTTAAGGAAAAATGCAGTTGGGTCAACTTTAAATTCTCAAACTCTTAGCACAAAATGAATTATGTGTCCCATGACATACCCACATATAGATAATTGAAATATCTTTCCATAGCCACCGACCTTGATAAAATAAGATCTCAGAGTAAAAAGTTATGCTCGTTTTAGTAAAGGCTTGTCGAACAGGCCCTGACGATAGACCCAACGACGGGGCGTCGGGTAGACGACGGACCATCAGTCCTGGCCGTCGTTCTGGTCAAACAGAAACCTTCCCAGGGGTCTTTTGGACCTTTACCACTCTATTTAAACCCTAAGTTACGTCGTTTTGACCCTAAATCATCATATTTTAGTCAATATAAGCCTAGAAACATAATTAAAACATAGCTAAGTCACATCATTAAATCAAACATAGAAAATTAGAAGTAATAGAGGATAAAAAACTCAAGATCCCTGTTCAAGAACTCCACAAGTTTCAACAGTTCTAGCCCCGAAAACTAAAAAGTATTTTTCCGTGGATTTCATTACCAGGTATGTGGAATTTCACTAGTGGGTTCCTTTCACCCATTGGCTCCCTAGTTTTCAGTCAGATTCTTGATTCTCCTATCATGATTAAACCTAGGGTTTCTAGAACTTTAATAGAACTTCATGAACTTATTAGTTTTATGTTCTAAATCAGATTATCATGTTATTACTAAGATTATCGCATTAATTTCAGAACCCTAGCTATGTATTTCCTTATGTTTTTGAATTACACATGCTAGGTTTGATATTTCAGACACTTTAGATATACATGCCTCAACTATAAATGCATAATTACCACATTAATAGTTGCATTCTCAGTTTGAATGTTCATTTTTGAGCTATGAAGTATTAGCAGAAACTCAGACATAATCAGTTAATTTACAAAATTCATTGGGAGTAGCATAATACCGAGTTGGACTAGCGTTTAGCGTACCCAATAGTCCCAGAACTATTAGCCAAGTAGGTTTTAAGTCCCCTCTGCGGGAAATCAGTTTAGTGATCACGCCAGCATGCCTTTATACCTTTGGCAGAGTATATTGGGTCCTCTCAATAGGGCGTATACATCGTACTCCATATTTAGCTCATGTGGTTTTATTATCGGTTATTATTAGCTCCCGTAGATCAGTCAGACTCTCTGCATTGACTATTTATCAGTATACTCAGTATTCAGTTTGAGCATGACATAAATTTGTCCCTGCATTTAGTTAGCTCAGAAATTCAATATATCTTGTTGAGATTATTATACTTGCTTTTGTGCTTGTTCAGTTATGTTTATTTCATCTTATTTCTATCCTACATGCTCAGTACCTTTCAAGTACCTCTCAGCATCCAGATCATGCATAGATCGATTTCTCGATCTCCAGTTCAGTAGATTCAGTGGTGAGTCCTCATTCTCCAAGGACAACAATCATGAGTTTCATTTCGGTCTTTAATCATTTAATTTGAGTTTTTGCTAGACTTAGTTGGGGCTTGTCCCTGTATTTCTAGTCCAGTTTAGAGGCTTATTTCAGACATATTTAGATTCCGCTTAGTATTGAGTTAATATTTCCTTAGTGTTAAACTCATTGTTTTCAAATATCTCAGTTATAGAATATCGATATTCCCCATCTTTTCAGATTTAATTATGATTTAACTTCTGCATCAGCTTATTATGTTTAGTATGCTCTTGATCATGCCAGCAGGGTTAGCTTGGGATCATTTGTGGTCCTATGTTCCGTGTCCGCGTCTCAAGGGTAGATCAAGGTGTGACAAAACCTTATATCAGAACACTAGGTTCAAGAGTCCTAGGGTGTCTAAAAAGTTGCACTAAGTAGAGTCTTTTTCATGGGTGTGAAGTGCACCACATCTAATGAGAGGGAGGCTATGAAGTGTTTTACGAAAAACATCTTTCTTATTACTCTTATCGTGCGTAAGGTATGATCAAATTCCGTTCTAACTTGATGCCGTGCGCTTAAGATCATGCCTTCTCGTAGAGATTAGGCATGGAATGCTAACGCACGCAATGCTAATGCCGTTCTTCTAATACTAGATAAGGAAGTTTAAATGCAAAGTTTTAGAATGCCAATTTAGCTTTTGGCTAAAATTATAACCAAACAGAACAATCAACATGTTCTAGTTCTTACTAATACAAATGACCAATTAGTGGCAGCCAGAGTTTGTGATTTTGTTAGGATGAATCTACTTATGTTTTTAGGGTGCAAGTTTGTAAAGACCCACAGAAGTTCATTGATGAGGTCAAGAAAATATTTTGTGTGATGTAAGTAACTAGTAGTGATAGTTAAGATTTGAATTCTACCAACTCAAGGATGTGACTCACATATTGCTCACTCAGTGTAAAGACAACAGACATGACTTTGTCTTTTGTAACTCAGTATAGCAATCCAATTCAGTGTTAGTCCAGAAAATCTTTCAGAACCTTTGTCAGCTCTACTTTAGTCGGTGACCCAGTAACAGCTACACGGGTATAATAAATTTCGCTGTCACAGTCTCTCAGAAAGTCATCTTAGAATGGAAAGGTAGTAGCTTAGAGTTTGTGTCGATTTATTTCTTACCTTAAGGCCAGAAAGATGATTTTTAAGGGTTATCTCAATCATCAAGTTTGGGATAAGGATTCTAGCTTTGAAAACCCAACTCTTGAGTCAGTTTGAGTAGTCTGTGAATTTCCAAAAGTATTTCCAAAAGATCTTCCTGGAGTCCCTCCTGAAAGGGAAATCGACTTTGGAATTGATATCCTTCCAGATACCCAGCCTATTTCTATTCCTCCTTACAGAATGGATCCAGCAGAACTTAAGGAATCGAAAGAGCAGTTGAAAGACCTTCTATATAAGGGTTTCATCATACCTAGTATTTCACCAAGAGGTGCACTAGTATTGTTCGTAAAGAAGAAAGATAGTTCTCTCAGAATGTGTATTGACTATAGAAAGTTGAACAAGGTCACAATCAAGAATAAGTATCCGATCCCCAGGATTGATGACTTGTTTGACCAACCTCAGGGTTCTAGTCATTTCTCAAAGATAGACCTCAGATCGGGTTATCATCAGCTCAGAGTCATAGATTGTGACATTCCAAAAACAACCTTCAGAACTCGGTATGGTCATTACAAATTTATAGTTATGTCGTTTAGACTAACCAATGCTCTTGCAGCTTTCATAGATTTGATGAACAGAGTGTTTAAACAGTACTTAGACTTGTTCGTTATCATCTTCATTAATGATATCCTCATCTACTCTAGGAGTGAGAAAGAACATGCAAGTCATTTGAGAGTGGTTCTGTAGAATCTCAAAGATCGCTAGTTATTCGCTAAGTTCAGCAAATGTGAGTTTTGGTTGCAATCCATTGCTTTCCTTGGTCAAATTGTATCTAGAAGGGATCCGAATAGATTCACAGAAGATAGAAGTAGTGAAACAATGGCCCAGACCTACCTCTGCTACAGATATCAAAAGTTTCTTAGGTCTAGCGGGTTATTATAGAAGGTTTGTGGATTATCCTCCATAGCCTCACCATTGAATAGGTTAACTCAAAAGATGGTGAAGTTTTAATGGTCAGATGATTGCGAGAAAAGCTTTGCAGAATTCAAAAAACTAGATTGAATACAACTCATTTATTGACTCTACCAGAGTGTTTAGATGGTTATGTGATCTATTGTGATGCAACTAGAGTTGGCCTAGGTTGTGTGTTCATGCAGAGAGATAAGGTTATCGCTTATGGATCTAGACAACTTAAGGTTAATGTGAATAAATATCCAACGCATGACCTTGAGTTTGCAGCAGTGTTTTGCACTCAAGATATGGAGACACTACTTGTATGGTTGTTCATGTAGATGTGTTTACCGGTCATAAGTCTTCGGTATGTATTCACCCAGAAAGAGTTGAATCTTCGCTAGAGGAGATGGCTTGAGTTCCTTAAGGATTATGATATGAGTGTGCATTACCATCCTGGTAAGGCAACTGTAGTAGCATATGCTCTTAGTATATTATTTATGGGTAGTGTAGACTATGTTGAGGAAGAAATAAAGGAGCTAGTGAAGGATGTTTACAGGCTTTCTCGCTTGGGAGTTCGCCTTATAAGCATATCATACAGCGGTGTAACAGTTCAAAATGGGGAAGAATCATCTTTGGTAGTGGGGGTTAAGGAAAATCAAGACAGTGACCAAATCATACTTGAACTTAAGGGTGCAGTCCATAATCAGATAGTAAAGGTTTTCTCCCAAGGGGGATATGGTGTACTTCACTACCAGGGTAGATTGTGTTCCTGATGTGGGCGAGTTGAGAGAGCATACTCTTCCAGAATCACATACCTCTAGGTATTAGATTCATCCAGGTGCCACTAAGATGTACGGCGATATGTAAGAAGTCTATAGGTGGAATGGCATGAAGAGGGATATAGAAGATTTTGTGAGTAAGTGACCCAATTTCCAGCAAGTCAAGGTAGAACATTAGAAATAAGGAGGTATGACTCAAGAGATTGATATTCCTAATTGGAAGTGGGATGTGATCAATATGGATTTCATCAAAGGGTTACGTCATACTCGTAGATAGCATGACTCCATTTGGGTGATAGTTGATAGGATGACTAAGTCTTCTTACTTTTTAGCGGTCAAGACTACATATTCGGAGGAGGACTATTCCAAGCTTTACATCAATGAAATTGTGAGGTTGCATGGGGTTCCTTTGTTTATCATCTCAGATAGAGATCCTTAGTTAACCTCTCATTTCTGGAAATCATTTCAGAATGGTTTTGGTACTCAAGTTAATCGTAGTACAACATTTCATCCACAGACGGATGGCAGGCACAACGTAGAATTCCGACCATAGAGGAAATGTTGAGAGCTTATGTGATAGATTTCAAGGTAGTTGGGATGATCACCTTTCTCTTATTGGTTTGCCTAGAATAATAGCTACTATTCTAGCATTCAGATGGCCCTTATGAGGCTTTATATAGGCGTAGATGTAGATCTCATGGTGGTTGGTTTGAAGTAGGTGAAGCAACTTTGATAGGGCCAGATTCAGTCCTTTATGAGATGGAGAAAGTTCAACTCATTAGAGATAGACTTAAGACAACCTAAAGTGTTTAAAAATCTTATATAGATGTAAAGAAAAGGGAACTAGAATTCCAAGTTGATGATTGGGTTTTTCTGAAAGTCTCACCTATGAAATGGGTGATGAGATTTGGAAAGAAAGGGAAGCTCAGTCCTAGATATGTAGGCCCTTACAAGATCTTGAAAAGGGTTGGCAAGGTGGCATATGAGTTGGAGTTGCCTGCAGAATTAGCAGCAGTGCATCTGGTCTTCCACATCTCACTCTTGAAGAAGCGTTTGGGTGTTCCAGCCTCTGTAGTATTTTACCAAGGTGTGCACTATTATTGTTCGTAAAGAATAAAGATGGTTCTCTAAGAATGTGTATTGACTATGGACAGTTGAGCAAGGTCACAATAAAGAATAAGTATCCCAGCCCCAGGATGGATGACTTGTTTGACCAACCTCAGGTGCTAGTCATTTCTCAAAGATAGACCTCAGATCGGGTTATCATTAGCTCAGAGTCATAGATAGTGACATTCCAAAAACAGCCTTTAGAACTCGGTATAGTCATTACAAATTTATAGTTATGTCGTTTGGACTAACCAATGCTCTTGCAGCTTTCATAAATTTGATGAACAAAGTGCTTTAACAGTACTTAGACTTGTTCATTATCGTCTTCATTGTTGATATCCTCATCTACTCTAGGATTGAGGAAGAACATGTAAGTCATTTGAGAGTTGTTCTGCAGACTCTCAAAGATCGCCAGTTATTCGTTAAGTTCAGCAAATGTGAGTTTTGTTTGCAATCCATTTGGTTTCCTTGGTCAAATTGTATCTAGAAGGGATCCGAGTAGATCCACAGAAGATACAAGCAGTGAAACAATGGCCCAGACCTACCTCTGCTACAAATATCAGAAGTTTCTTAAGTCTAGCGGGTTATTATAGAAGCTTTGTGTATTATCCTCCATAGCCTCACCATTGAATAGGTTAACTAAAAAGATGGTGAAGTTTCAATAGTCAGATGATTGCGTGAAAATCTTTGTAGAATTGAAAACTAGATTGACTACAACTCATTTATTGACTCTACTAGAGTGTTTAGATGGTTATGTGATCTATTGTGATGCATCTAGAGTTGTCCTAGGTTGTGTGTTGATGCAAAGATAAGGTTATCGCTTGTGTCTCTAGACAACTTAAGGTGAATGTGAAGAACTATCCAACTCATGACCTTGAGTTTGCAGCAGTGTGTTTGCACTGAAGATATGGAGACACTAATTGTATGGTTATTCATGTAGTTGTGTTCACCGATCATAAGAGTCTTCAGTATGTATTCACCTAGAAAGAGTTGAATCTTCGCTAGAGGAGATGGCTTGAGTTGCTTAAGGATTATGATATGAGTGTGCATTACCATCCTGGTAAGGCGAATGTAGTAGCATATGCTCTTAGTATATTATTTATGGGAAGTGTAGACCATGTTGAGGAAGAAAGGAAGGAGCTAGTGAAGGATGTTTACAGGCTTTCTCACTTGGGAGTTCGCCTAATAAGCATATCATACAGCAGTGTAACAATTTAGAATGGGGCAGAATCATCTTTGGTAGTGGAGGTTAAGGAAAATCAAGATAGTGACACAATCATGCTTGAACTTAAGGGTGCAGTTCATAAGATAGTGGAGGTTTTCTCCCAAGGGGGATATGGTGTACTACGCTACAAGGGTAGATTGTGTTCCTGCTCTGGGCGAGTTGAGAGAGCACACTCTTGCAGAAGCCCATACCTCTAGGTATTCTATTCATCCAGGTGCCACTAAGATGTACCACGATCTGCAAGAAGTCCATAGGTGGAATTGCAAGAAGAGGGATATAGAAGATTTTGTGAGTAAGTGCCCCAATTTCCAGCAAGTCAAGGTAGAACATCAGAAATAAGGAGGTATAACTCAAGAGATTGATATTTCTACTTGGAAGTGGGATGTGATCAATATGGATTTCATCACAGGTTAGCTTCGTACTCGCAGATAGCATGACTCCATTTGGGTGATAGTTGATAGGATGACTAAGTCTTCTGGCTTTTTAGCGGTCAAGACTACATATTCGGAGGAGGACTATTCCAAGCTTTACATCAATGAAATTGTGAGGTTGCATGGGGTTCCTTTGTTTATCATCTCAGATAAAGATCCTCAGTTTACCTCTCATTTTTGGAAATCATTTCAGAATGGTTTTGGTATTCAAGTTAACCTTAGTACAACATTTCATCCACAGACGGATGGGCAGGCAGAGCATACCATTCCGACCATAGAGGATATGTTGAGAGCTTGTGTGATAGATTTCAAGGTAGTTGAGATGATCACCTTCCTCTTATGTTTGCCTACAATAATAGCTACCATTCAATCATTCAGATGGCCCCTTATGAGGCTTTATGTAGGCATAGATGTAGATCTCCTGTTGGTTGGTTTGAAGTAGGTGAAGCAGCTTTGATAGGGCCAGATTTAGTCCTTTATGTGATGGACTAAGTGCAACTCATTAGAGATAGACTTAAGACAGCCTAAAGTCGTCAAAAATCTTATGCAGATGTAAAGAAAAGGGAACTAGATTTCCAAGTTGATGATTGGGTTTTTCTGAAAGTCTCACCTATGAAAGGGGTGATGAGATTTGTAAAGAAAGGGAAGCTCAGCCCTAGATATGGGGTGATGAGATTTGGAAAGAAAGGGAAGCTCAGCCCTAGATATGTAGGCCCTTACAAGATCTTGAAAAGGGTTGGCAAGGTGGCATATGAGTTAGAGTTGCCTGCAGAATTAGCAGCAGTGCATCTTGTCTTCCACATCTCACTCTTGAAGAAGCGTTTGGGTGATCCAGCCTCTGTAGTTCCTGTAGAGAGTGTGGCTGTGAAAGATAGTCTTTCTTATGAGGATGTACCAGTTGAGATTCTTGACCGTCATGTTAGAAGGTTGGGAAAATCGCTTCAATCAAGGTTTTGTTGAGGAGTCAGTCCGTAAAAGGAGCTACTTGGGAAGCAAAAGCAGCCATGAAAGCCAAGTATCCTTACCTCTTTCCTTCCGATTCCACTCCAGCTTGAGGTAATAATTCCTCTTCAGTTTTGCAGTAATTCATGCGTAAATTAAGTTTGTACTTGCATTTTCAGCGTAATTGCATGTACTCAGAACTACATTCAGTCAGAAACTCAGTTCTCAGTGTTTAGTAGTGGGGTTTGCAGCTCTCTCACTCTATTTCAGCTAGTTTAGTCTTCATTCGAGGACGAATGTTTCCAAGGGGGAGAAAATGTAACACCGTGTAGCCAAAATAGACCAAAAATTAGTTTTTCAAAAAAAATAATATGCAGGTGCTACCAACGGTGGCATCAACTGACCGTAGCCTGAACCACGGTTCGTCCTACATAAACGTCGATGGGATCAGAAACTCACAAAAAATTCAGCCCAAAAAAATTGGTTAAGTCTTGGACGACGGACGGACTTACGGTCCGTAGATAAGACGACGGTCCGTAGTCCGTGACCATCGATTAAGACTCCTTTAACCCACTCTCTTACAAATAGGGATGAACAACACGGTTAGTAGGTGGATCTACGTACGTAAGTCTGACCGTAGGTGGAAAATTTGCAGACAGTTAAGGAGAAATGCAGTTGGGTCAACTTCAAATTGTCATAACTCTTAGCACAGAATGATTTACGTGTCCCATGGCCTACCCACATATAGATAATTGAATTATCTTTCCATAGACATTGACCTTGCTAAAATCATATCTCTAAGTCAAAAGTTATGCCCAATTTAATAAAGGCTTGTCGAATAGGCCATAAAGACGGACCCATCCACAGGGCGTCGGGAAGACGATGGACCGCCAGTCCTGGATGCCCTTTAGTCCGACAAAAAACTTCCCAGGGGTCTTTTTGACCTTTACCACTCCGTTTAAACCCTAATTTACGTTGTTTTTACCCTAAATCATCATATTTTAGTCAACTTAAGCCTAGAAACATAATTAAAACATATCTAATAAAATCATTAAATCAAAACTTAGAAAATTAGAAGCAACAGAGGAGAAAAAACTCAACAACCCTAGTTCAAGAATGCCACAAGTTCCAGCAGTTTCAGCCCCGAAACCTAAGTACTTTTCCATGGATTTCATCACCGGGTATGTGGGATAGTGGGTTACTTTCACCCATTAGGTCCCTAGTTTTCAGTCAGATTCTTGATTCCCCTATCATGGTTAAACCTAGGATTACTAGAACTTTGATAGAACTTCATGAATTATTAGTTTTATGTTCTAAATTAGATTATCATGTTATTACTCAGATTATAGCATGAATTTCAGAACCCTAGCTATGTAGTTCTTTAAGTTCTTGAATTACACATGCTAAGTCAGATATTTTAGACACTTCAGATATACATGCCTCAGTTATAAATACATAATTACCAGATTAATTGATGCATTCTCAGTTTTCATTTTCATTTTTTAGCTATCCAATATTTACAAAAACTCAGACATAATCAGTCAATTTACAAAATTCATTAGGAGTAGCATAAAACCGAGTTGACTAGGGTTTAGTGTACCCAATAGTCCCAGAACTACTAGCCAAGTAGGTTCTAAGTCCCCTCTGTGGGCAATCAGTTTAGTTATCACGTCAGCATGCCTTTATACCTTTGGCAGGGTATATAGGGTCCTCTTGATGGGGCGTATACATCGTACTCCACATTTACCTCATGTGGTTTTATTATCGATTATTAGTAGCTCCCGAAAATCAGTCATACTTTATGCATTGACCATTTATTAGTATAATTATTATTCAGTTTGAGCGTGTTATAAATTTTTCATTGCATTCAGTTAGCTCAAAAATTCAATATATCATGTTCAGATTATTATACTTGCTTTTGTGCTTGTTCAGTTACGTTTTATTTCAGCTTATTTATATCCTACATGCTCGATACCTTTCAAGTACTGATGCATACGTGTGCTACATCTTCTCTTGTAGGTTAAGGTTCTCCGCATCCAGATCACACATAGATCGATTTCCCTAAATCTAGTTCAGCAAATTCAGTGATGAGTCCTCATTCTCCGAGGACAACAGTCATGAATTTCATTTCAGTCTTTAGTCATTTAGTTTCAGTTTTTGCTAGATTTAGCTGGGGCTTGTCCAATTTAGAGGTTTATTTCAGACATAGTTAGAATAAACTTAGTATTGCGTTAATATTTCATTTGTATTGAACTCATTGTTTTCAAATATCTCAGTTTTAGAATATGGGTATGCCCCATCTTCTCAGATTTAATTATGATTAAACTTCCGCATCAGTTTATTATCTTTAGTATGCTCATGATCATGCCAGCAGGGTTAGCTTGGGATCACTTGTGGTCCTATGTTCTGTGCCCGCATCTCGTGGGTAGCTCGGGCCGTGACAAATGTATATACATATTTTACCCATGATAAAAATTAACCTAATGCAAACTTCAACTGGCGTTATCAAATGTCATATGAACTTTTAATACTGAAATATTAAAAATAGTAAATTAGTGAACACAAGGGCAATGTTTACATAATTAACCAGCAACAACTATTTTGAAGCAAATTTTCTGACAATCTAAATCAGTAAGTAGAATTTTTAAATAAAATCATTTTTTTTATCGTGAGCAAAAAAAATAAATCCTGAAAAACTCTCTAATTCTTAAGAAGCTTAATAATTTGGAAAAATATATTCAAAGGCATATATCTATACATCACAACAAAAATTGCTAACAAAATTAATCAATTTATAGTGCAATGAAAATTAAACTAATAAAAACTTTAACTGGCATTGTTACAAGTCATATGAACTTTTATTCGTTGATATACTAAAATATTAAGAAATTGTAAATCAGTAAAACAAAAGAGCAATGTCTATAAGTATTTTGAAACACACTTCATGACAATATAAATCAGATAAGTTGCATTAATAAATGAAGTCATTCTCTCAATAACTATTTTGAAGCAAACTTCCTGGAAAAGGGATAATGCACAACTTACCCCTCAACATATGCCCGAAATCTCAAAGACACAAATATACTATATTAAGGTTCTATTACCCCCTGAAATTATTTTATTAATAATTTTCTACCCCTTTTCGGCCTACCTGACATTATCTTGTTTACCCAAGACTGATTGACTTTTTTTAAGCTAGTGCCACGTGGGCCGAAAAGGGATAGAAAATTGCTTATAAAATAAGTTCAGGGGGTAATAGGACCTTAGTATAGTATAAGTGTGTCTCTGGGATTTCGGGCATAGATTGAGGTGATACCTGTGCATTTTCCCTATGATAAATATAGTTATTCTCCTAGTGTGCTCCTTGCTTAAACTGTTCTCATACTCTACACATCATTCTCTGTCTATTTTCCTTTTCCACCTTATCAACTAACGTTGTATGTACTGATCACCTCGTTGTTGTGTTTTTCCTCACAGGGACCTTTACAATTGTTTTTTTTTTTTTGCATACTTCTAATTCACCCATGAGTTTCTATTTTCCTCTTTATTTTGTGTCTCTCCTTCTTCCTCGTGTCTTTTATCAGCACTCATGAGTGCATCATTCACATTTAGTCACTTCAATGCCTTCGTGCTCTATATCATCCACTTTCCCTGTGCTTTATATCATCCACTTTTATCCTAAATATATATATATATATATATATATATATATATATATATATATATATATATATAAAAATCCACTTTTCCTACCACAGGCTCATATTTTTATCATGTATTTGTTTTTCCTTGCTAGCCATTGACACTTTATTATAAATATGCCTATTCTCCACAACTTTTTCACTAGTCAGTACTCTCTCTTGATTCCCCCACTACATGTCCATATCTTTCTTATTGCTATTCTCCATTTCCCTTCTTGTTCATCCCTATTTTGTAATCCAAGATGAATATTTCAACTTCCTTTTTAATCATGCCCTTTCGGACAACATTCTTTACAATACTTTGGCATATGATCGTACTGTAGTGTGATCCACAATGATAGTAGCTCCTATGTTTTTTTTATTTTCTTCTTTGATTTTAGTTCTATATGGTAATTTTGCTACCAAGCTACTTCAACTTTTTTCACCTTAGAAACTTGATCTTGTATGGTTCTTTATTTCCATTTAAGCTTCTAAAGGCTTCCTCTAACAGCAAAAGCAGTTGAAAATTGCTTCCTTTGTAATGAAATTTGGTGGCAGATCTGGCATGGATATTCAAGCTAACGTTAATTACTTTAATGTCAAAAAATCAATTACAAGAACTACTTAGATTTTAACCTCAAAAAATTCAATTCAGAAATAACATTTGTTGTTACTTGTTTATTTTCACTTTAATATATTTTTTACCAAAATCATATATTCTTTTGATTGAAAGGTTGCAAGTCTAATACAAACTTGTGTTCTTTATTTATTTTTGAGAGACTATCTATTACTGCTTTTCTTACTCTGTCATTTGCATTTTCTATCGAGTCTTTGGTCGTATACAAACACACACTGAACATGGGAAGGGTGTTTTCTCCTCCAAAACTTTTTTTGAATTCCTTAGTTTCAGAATTGGTGCAATTAAGATAGTGTGATTTCTCGCAATTACTCAGTCCTACTCTCAATCATCTAAAAAAACAATTCTACTCGAAAAATAAATCACGTTGTATAAAAGACAATATAAGGTATTGTCATTTCGTTTAGGAAGATACTCACATGTCAATAGTTTCTTCTTTATAACTCGATGACGTACACTTTATGTGGAAATGATATGGTTAATCCAAACTAAAACACTTAATGGATTTGGAGCAAATAAACTTATCCCACTCTTTACCTTTCTTTTAGATGAACATCGACTAAAACTTGCTGAATATCCAAATAGTTGTTTCAACGCCACAGATTTTATAAAATAGGTGGAAAACATTCACAAAAATACACGGAGCTGAAATTCGGGGGCAGTGGGAGTACTATTGCCACTTTTAGGGACACAACGTGACAAAGTCTTCATTGCTCAGCTAATAGGATTTTGTACCCAAGCACAATAACTTTCGAATTCCCAAATTTTGAGATCACTCCCACATTAGAGGAGTCTAGTAGTTTTACGGAACTACCAATTTGAGAAAGGTTGTCATTGATCTTATTAGTCATATTTTCACATGATTTTCTAAGTTTGTTGGAGTTGCATATATTTTCGTCTTTGAGATATGTGGACGGCGAAAAGGTCAAGATAGACTACATCTTCCAAAGTTTTGGGCGTCTTGAAGGGTATGGTGGACACCAACACGATTTTGCATGTATTTGTGGAGCATGGGTACATCTGTGGACAAGGGTATGGTGGACACCAACACTATGATGCCTTCACTTCGAGCTCACTAGAGCGGATAAAAATTTATAATTTGAAGGTGAATACATTGTTGATTTAAACATGGTCTAATTCGGGGTCTTAAATGTTAACTTTGGCTTTATTGATAGCCACATTAACTATTTTATATGTGAGCTATGACGCCCCATCATAATATTAGAAGTTCCACATCGGCAAAAACATAGGAGAGATATTGGATATATAAGTCTTACCAACTAGTGACACATTTTAAAATTTTGCAAGTCTTAAGCCCAAAGCAGACAATATCACTAGTTTTAATCAACTATGTATTCCCATTCATCTTGTAAATTTCTTATTCTCTCTAGTGACTAAAGTGAAGGAATCCTAATATAATCCCATGATCGACTATAACGGAATGTTTTGGACAACCCAATTGTCGCATAACTCGAAGTAGTGCATATGATTAAATGTCCATTAGTCCAATCAACTTGATCAAGAACAAATAATGAGTCCTTGCAAATGTCAATCCCACTATCAAAGAAAAATTCTATTGAATGCATCTTATGTAAGGTTGTTCAAAAACTTGTGTCACACTTCCCTTCTTGTCAACAAGACCGTCTAATATCAAAGGAGATCTTCATGGCTTTTGATCATATTACGTGTGTCTATACAGTAATCCATATGTAGATCGCGACGAAATAATGTTCTCTCGCTCAGATCTGTAGCAACATATTGCATCATTTGAAGAAGTCACACCCCTTTGTGCAGGTTGTCAATGAACGGCGTACCTCGGCTAGTATTATAGGCAAAAAAGAATATTTTTTCAGATTGTTAAAAATGTTCATAACCATTGACAATATATTGATTTCAACGGAATGGACCTCATTTGGATTGAAACGATTCCCAAAAATATATATAATGAATACCCTTGGCCTCAATTGTACCCACTCTCCACGAATACATCAAAACTCGTGTTGGTGTTCATCATATCCTTCAAGACGCCCAAACTTTTGAAATGTTGTTCATCTTGTATTCCAAACATACTTAGAACAAAACTTTGAACATCTTTGTAGGACAACAAAGTTTAAGAACATTTTCACAACTAGAAAATTAAAACTAGTAGCGAAACTAGAATAAGAAACAGAATTAAAAAATATATACGAAATATTTTTCTTAAAGAATAATTGTTGTTAATGTGTGTCTAAAGAATCTTACTGATTCCAACAAACTTTGCAGAAAATCAAAGTTATCAAGATTAATGAACCAGTGAAGAACAAAAGAATACAAGAGCTGATATTAATTCACAAATCTAAAATTTGTAAACCACGTAACAGAATCTGGAAAAATGTTAATAGGAAAAAGATCAAGTTCACTGGACTCACAGTGTCCCCTTAAGGAAACTATTCCCCTCTAGTATCTGAGGTTTGATTTGGAATATGACCTCCCATGGGTAAAATGAGCTCAATCACCAGAGTATAGATACCAAAAACTCCGGTGTCAGCGAACCACTCAACGACAGTAAAGTACACTTAGAATACTAGATTTAGTAGTTGAAGAAGAAGTCCATGAATTCTATATCAAAATGAGAGAAAATCCCTCAATTTATAGAAAACAAAGGGTAGTGCGAAAAGATTCTTATTGTGCCTTACCGGAAAGGTCACAAATCTTTGGAAAAGTCACAATCTTTTCGAAAGGTCGTCATCTTTCATAAAAGTCACAACTTTCCATAAAAATTACAAATTCTCATAAAAGTCACAACTTTTTATAAAAGTCACAACTTTTTATAAAAGTCGCAACATTTTATAAAAGTCACAACTCTTCATTTTCCATTCACACCTTTTTAAACCCAACAAGAAAGAGGTAGTCTGGCTTGACCTTTCCGTCGTTCACATATTTCAAAGACGGAAATATATTCAACTCCAACAAACTTAAAAAATTATGTGAATATATAGCTACTGAGATCAAAAAACAACCTTTCTCTAATTGGTGGTTCCGTAAAACTATTGGACACCTCCAATGTGGTTGGGTCCCAGAACCTCATTAACTGAGTAATGAAGACTTTGTCACCTTATTTCCTTAGAAGTGATAATAATGCTCTCACTAGAATTGAATTTCGACTTCATGTATTCTGTGGATTTTTTTCCCCCAATTTGGTAGGATGTGTAATACTGAAACAACTATTTGGATATTAGGCAACTTTTATTCAATGATCATCCAAGAGAAAGGTAAAGGATGTATAAGTTTATTTGCTTCAAATCCATTAACTGTTTTAGTTTGGATCATTCATATTAATTCCACTTAAAGTGTGTGTTGTTGATTTCAAAAGAAGAAACTCATTGACATGTGGATAGTTTCCTAAACGCAACGACAATACCTTGTTTGTCTTGCCTAAGTCTATGCAACATTCCCTATTTATATAGTAGAATTACTTTCCTAGATGATTGAGAATAAGATTTTTAAATTGCACTTACTCTGAAGGAGTTTAGAACATCCTTGGTGTGCTCAGTTTGTGTACGGTCAAAGACTCGATATGAAGGGCTAATGATAGTGTGAGAAAAGCAATAATAGGTAGTGCACAAAAATAAATAAGAAACATAAATTTGAATTTTTATTGCGATCTTTCAATCAAAAAAATATATCATTTTGATAAAGCAAATAATAAAATAAAATAAAAATGTAATCACTATATTTTTCCTTTATTTAGTTTTCTAAAGTTAAAACCTAAATAATTAAAATAAAACATTTGAATTTATTTGGATGTGATTATGTTCTTGACCAAAAAAATCGGATTAATTAGAAGTTTTTAATTATTTTAATAATAATTCAAAGTTATTTGGTTAATTAAAGCATGAATTTTATCTGATATGAATAGGAGAATAAAACAAGTTTTGACTAAAGATATTCAATAAAAGTAGAAGAGTTGAAAAAAATCATTAAAATAAACTACTAGAAAAAAAAATATAGCTCATCTTTTAAGATTTCAAATAGTCATTTAAAAAGTTAGAGTTAATAAAAAAAAATAACAATTAAATAATTTTGGAGAATAAAGGAGAACATGAATTTGGACCTTCTTGGGACAAACTTGTTGCTGGTTCACTTGGGCTTTGGCCAATGTGTACCGTTGTATACAAGATATCTATATCGATGTATACAAGCCATTCTCAGCTCTTGAGACCCGTGATTCTGCTCTCTAATCCTTGTAATCATGTCTTTCAACCTATATCACATACACCAAACGTATAATGTTTGTATATTGGCATGAATATCATTGTATACTGTTATATACAACATGTATAGGCCCTATTTTCACCTCTTGAGCATTTGTTTTTTTCAAAACTTCCAGCCCTTCAACACATTGTTTGTCAGTGTCTTTATTTATACCAATCAGTTTGAATGGGGACAGACTGAGAGAAATGAGTTTTGGGCCTTGATTAGCCCTCTTGGAATGCAAATGGAAGAAGGATGGAGCTAAAACCGAGTATTTAGTCATATCACCTATGAGTGTTATATTGTCGAATCTATCTTTGAAATGACAATTAGTCAAACTATTAAAATTCCAATTTAAACTTTAGGATAGATCTCAATACTCTTATTGCCAAGTATTAGACAAATCAAGAACAAAGAATGGTGGAAGTGAAAGAAAATGAGGTTATGTGAATTATAAGAGATTTTGAAATTGGAAAAAAAAAAAATCATTGGAATGTAGATGAATACTATGGAATATGACCAGGAATTAAAAATAGAGGCGCATTTGTAATATATGTTGAACTATCTATCGTTTGGAAAAAGTGCATCATTTAATCTACCACATAAATATTAACCTTATTTTTTTATCATATGAAGTCTCGTCATTCAATTATTAAACATAGAGACATACTATGAGATGGAAAATGGAATTTCTCATTATATATATATATATATATATATATATATATATATATATATATATATATATATATATATATATATATATATATTAACTATCTAAATAGTTATTTATGTTTTCTACGAAACATATTTTTACTTTTGTGTTTTGATTGGCTTATAGAGAGATAGTAGATTTTGAGTCAAAAATACAAATAATTGAAATGACTGTAATCAACAAAAAAATAAAAATAAAAAAAGAAAGCAAGACCTTCTCCCCATAATTTAGGTTTCTAATCTATTTTAAGTCGTTTCAACTTTATCCGAAGTCACTTTTGACTTGGTTGAACACTTTTTAATTTAAACTAACTTAAAAATAAAGTTTGATTAACTTTTGAGTCAATACAAACATGGTATATTAATGTAATGTGAGTGACTAAATCATATACAATCTAATTTTCTAGAGTTATAAAACAAAAGGTACCCAAGTTGATGACATTCTAATTTGCTTATTCCAAAACTACATTGAACAATTGCATCTCTTTATAGATTCTGTTGTCCAACATGGATTATATAACTAAATCAAATATAATATTACACCTCAAAAACAATACATAATTATGAGTAAGAAAATGTACAAGTTAAGTTTACCGAACACTTTAGGCGCATAATGATTTAAAATTAGTAGAAGATTCATTAAAAATAATTTCTCCATTTCACAAGGAATAATTTAATTTGAATTGACACGAAATTTAAAAAAAATGAAAGAGATGAATCTTATAATTCAAATTTAAAATTATGTCAAATGTATAAAATTATCTTTTAATCATGTAATCTTAAACA
Source organism: Solanum habrochaites (assembly GCA_027704765.1). NCBI lineage: Eukaryota > Viridiplantae > Streptophyta > Magnoliopsida > Solanales > Solanaceae > Solanum > Solanum habrochaites. Next base: position 49,152,426 of record JAKWJA010002492.1, read on the forward strand.
TGTCATATAAAAAACTGAAATAAAAATATTCACAAAAAAAAGGGTCATTCTTCTATAAAGAGACAAAAAAGGAAGATAAGTCTTTTTGAAACGAATGAAGTAATACATATGCATGAATCAAACAAATATGCAAAATGCTAGAAGGACATTCTTCAAAATAATAGAGAACGAACATAAACAATAAATATTAAATTAAAATACCCCAAAATGAGCAAACACATGAATAATTTAGAAACTTCAATTGCATACCTAGCTATCAATGTCACTTTATGGCATGATATTGAGGTACTGGATTCTGCAACATGCCAAATAAAAATAAAATTTGTTGGTTATGGGGGAGATAAAACACAGAATAAACAAACATAAAAATCAATGAAAAAAGAGAGCACAAAAGTAAATATTGTTGGGAAAGACAAGGCACTAACAAAGAATGCCTGACAGGATAACAGCGGAAGAATACCGAAGTCTATACTTTACCTTCTCAATTTGAACCAAGAGAAGACAAACAACCACAAGCAATATGATAGTAAGGCAGCAAGTAATTCAACCAAACAAATATAACAAGGCAATAATAAACCAATCATACAAGACACCAAGATTTACGTGGAAAACCCTTCGATGTGAAGAGTAAAAAACCACGGGACAAAAAGCTCCACTATAATCACCAAGAGTTACAATATTGTTCTCCAAAATTGGCCACAAAACAAGTGCCAAACATTGAGCAACAACAAAATAAGATTGCACCAAATCTAGAGAATTAAAGGAGCAAAATCACCAATTTCGCAGCTACTGTTTATGACAGCAAAACTGAAGATTCAGGCCACCAAATCCAACTCTGTCAGTTCCTAATAAAAGATTTAGATAAAGATAATATGCTGTCCAAAAATTAGCTCAATCGGACAAGAAACGAAGCCGGAATCGCAATTTGAAGTTGGCTGTTAGGGCTGAATTTTGACTGCGAAAACTGCACTCTTTCTCTCTTTTTGGCTGCTGAAAAAACTCTGTGTATATGAAAATAAGACCTAAATAGGCTTATATGTGCCTCATAAGAATGGTCCTATGGGAAAAAATTGGTTGGTCCAAATTGGGCTTTTATTTATCCACATAGGAAGGGAAAAAGGCCCATAACCCAACAATTCTCTTCCTCACGACTATGTGGAGGAGACCGCCATCCCGGCGACCATGCAACAATCTTCAAACTTCCCTCTTGGCAAAGCTTTAGTCATCATATGGGAACCGTTGTCATTTGTATGAATCTTTTCAAGCTCAAGCAACTTAGAATCCAACACATCTCGAATCCAATGGTATCTCACATAAATGTGTTTAGACCGACCATTGAATATAGAATTCTTGCCAAGATGTATAGCACTTTGACTGTCACAATAAGGCACATACCTCTCTTGAGCACAACCAAGTTTCCCCAAGAATCTCTTCATCCGAAGCAATTCTTTACAAGCTTCAACGACAGCAATAAGCTCAGCTTCTGTAGTAGATAGAGCAACACATTTTTGCAACCCAGATTGCCAAGACACAGCTCCCCCTGCAAAAGTAACCAAGTACTCTGAAGTAGACTTGCGAGTATCAACATCACCAGCCATGTCTGAATCAGTATAACCACAAAGAATAGGCTTTCCTGTACCAAAACACAAACTCAGACTAGAAGTGCCACAGAGATATCTCATAACCCACTTCACAACATTCCAATGTTCTCTTCCCGGATTAGAAAGAAAACGGCTAACAACTCCAACAGCGTGAGCAATATCTGATCTTGTACAAACCATCGCATACATCAAACTACCAACAGCTGAAGCATAAGGAACTTTCTTCATATCTTCCTTCTCATCATCACTAGAAGGACACTGTTTCGTGCTCAATTTGAAGTGCATAGCTAAAGGTGTACTTACAACCTTAGCTTTGTCCATGCTGAATTTGCGAAGTACTTTCTCAATGTACTTCTCTTCTGATAATACCAATTTCTTCGCCTTTCTATCACGGACAATCTGCATGCCAAGAATCTGCCTTGCTGGTCCTAAGTCTTTCATAGCAAAAGACTTACTCAACTCTTGCTTCAACTTCTGAATCCTGCAAGTATTATGACCAACAACAAGCATGTCATCAACATAAAGCAACACAATAATAAAGTCACCATCAGAGAACTTTTGCACAAAAACACAATGGTCTGAAGAAGTCTTCTTGAAGCCCTGCTGACTCATAAAAGAACCAAACTTCATGTACCACTGCCTGGGATCTTGTTTCAAACTATACAAGCTCTTCTTCAATTTGCAAACATAATTCTCTTTACCTTTGACTTCAAAACCTTCCAGTTGCTCCATATAAATTACTTCATCTAAGTCACCATGGAGGAAAGTTGTTTTAACATCCATTTGCTCAACCTCTAAATCTAGACTTGCAGCCAAGCCTAGAACCACATAAATTGATGACATCTTCACAACTAGAGAGAATATCTCATCAAAATCAGCTCCCCTTTTCTGATTAAATCCCTTGACAACTAATCTAGCTTTGTACCGTTGAACTGGATTACCATCTTCATGTTTCACCCGAAAAACCCACCTGTTTTTCAAAGCTTTACTGTATTTAGGTAACTTAACCAAATCAAAGGTAGGATTATCATTCAAGGATTTAATCTCATGTTCCATAGCATCAAACAACCTTTCTTTTTCTTCACTTTCCATGGCCTCATCAAGACTCTCAGGTTCTCCCCCATCAGTCAAGAGTACATACTCATTGGTAGAATAACGAGATGAAGGAATTCTCTCTCTACTAGATCGTCTGAGAGAACTCTCTGGAGCATCTATAATTGGTTGTTGGACAACCACATCATCTTGCACTGGAGCATCAACAACATCATGCCGGTCATTCTGAACATGATCACCATCTTCATTATCAGCTTGATTTTCATCATTATGAACATTTTCTTCCGGTGCAATAGTCAAATGAACTGGATCAACATCAACTAAACTCTCACTACTCTGAAAATCAGCCTTGTCAGCTTTGTCAAAATCTTCAATTGTTTGGTCTTCAAAGAACACAACATCACGGCTTCTAACAAGTTTCTTCTCAACAGGATCATAGAAACGATAGCCAAATTAATCTTGACCATAACCAATGAAGATACACTGCCTAGTTTTAACATCCAACTTTGACCTTTCATCCTTAGGAACATGTACAAAGACTTTACACCCAAAGACTCTAATATGATCATAAGACACATTGTTACCAATCCATCCAAGCACTGTCAGGGACATCACCATCTAAAGTAACAGCAAGAGATAAATTGATAACATAAGCAGCAGTATTAAGTGCTTCTGCCCAAAAGGAATCTGATAGCTTAGCATCTGAAAGCATACATCTAACCCTCTCAACTAGGCCTGGGCATAATATGGTTCAAACCGAAAAAACCGACCGAACCGAATTATTTTTAATTTCGGTTTCGGTTTTTTGGTTATTTCGGTCGGTATCGGTTTTGAATTTTAATATTTCGGTATTTCGGTTCGGTTTTCGGTTTTTAAATTTAACAATTCGGTTAACCGAAAAACCGAAATTATATATATATATATATATATATACATAATTTTTATTTGTTGTTACCCCATAACCATTCCTAAATCCTAATCCTCTCAAGCCCAACTACATAAATTCCTATTACTCAGCCCAAGCCCATTATTCAAATTCTTAAATCCTAACCCAAATACCCATAACCAATTACCCAATACCCAAGCCCCAAGCCAATTTCTAAATCCCTAAATTAATAATGAAGTCTGAAAGTAAAACCTTCTTCTTTGAAACTTGAAAGTGAAACCTTCTTCTTTGAAACACCATTCACCAAACACTTCCAGTCCACTGGCAGTCTGCCACCGACGTCGACCCACCGTACACCGTCGTCAACTCCTCCGTCCGTCCGCTGCCAGCCGCCACTCGCCACGCTGCCAGCAACCACGCAGGCCAGCCGCCGCCGCAGCCAGCCGCCGCAGCAGCCAGCAGCACTGCTAGTCATCGTCGTCGATCGCCGCTCGCCGGCTCTCCACAGGCCCACAGCCAGTCAGCCACCACTCTCATTCATCTCTCAACTCTCATCTCTCGTTTCGTCACTCGTAAGTCGTAAGTTTCTTATGCTTTTATAAAACACATGGAAATAACAATAATAATAATAGTAGTAGTAGTAGTAGTAGTAGTGAAAGAAAGTAGATAACTAAGTTTGTGAAAATGCTTTTTTCTTTTCTGTGCAAATCTACTATTTTGGTATTGAAGCTGAAGAAATGATAAAAAATTTTGGTTATACTAAATGATTTTTGTTAGTCTTAATTGTATGATTTAAGTACTTTTCATATAGATTGAAAATAATAGTGTGAGTAATATTATTTTTTTTTGGAGTTTTGTGTAGTGAAAAAGTGTTGTAAGATGTTGATTGTTCTTGTTGTTTGTTTCAATTTTGTATAGATGGCACAAACTGGAAGTAAGGGAAGTGAAAGTGGAGCTTCAAATGAGAGCATACCTTGTACCTCATCTCCAAGTGAGGTTGAAGTTGATGTTGATACTTCAAAGAAAAGAAAAACCATGGAACCTAGAGCTAATTGTTGGAAGCATTTTGAAAAGTTCACCGATGAAAATGGAGCTAGTAAAGCCAAATGCAAGTATTGTGCAAAAGCATATACAGCTTCTACATCATCTAATGGTACGTCATCAATGAATACTCATTTGAGAAAATGTCCTAAATTTCCTCGTGACACCGTAGATAAAGGTCAAAATCTAATTAATTTTCTACCATCTTCAACGGGATCAAAGGAAGGGGTCATTAGCACTTGGAAATTTGACCAAGCACAAGTAGGAAAGCTTTAGCCAAATGATAATTGTTGACGAGCTACCATTTAGTTTTGTTGAGAAAGAGGGTTTTAAAAAACTTCATGAGAGTTACAATGCTGCAATTTCATATTCCTTCTCGTAGAACTGTGAGAGAGATTGTTATGAACTATACTTGAAGAAAAAAACTTTTGAAGAAGGTTTTCAAAGAAGCACGTCCAAGAGTTTATCTTACAACGGATACTTGGACCTCTATACAAAAAATAAATACATGTGTTTGACAGCCCACTTTATAGATAGAAATTGGATTCTGCATAAAAAGTAAAAAATTTTTTGTCCTATTTCTAGTCATAAGGGCGTGGATATGGCGGCTTGCATTACTAATTGTTTGCTTGAATGGGGTTCTGATAATGTGTTTACTATTACAGTTGATAATGCTAGTTCTAATGATGTTACTGTGAAAGAAATGTCTAAAAAATTGAGCAATTGGGGAACTAACATTATGGATGGTGAACATCTTCATGTGAGGTGTGTGGCACATATCCTTAATCTTATTGTGCAAGATGGGTTGAAAGAAATTGGTAAGTCTGTCAAGCTAGTGAGACAAGCCGTGAAATACATTAAACAATCCCCCGCAAGACTTAGAAAGTTTAAAGAATGTTGTGAATCTGAATTGATAACTTGTAAGAAATCATTATGTTTAGATGTTCCTACTAGGTGGAACTCTACATATTCGATGCTTGATATAGCACAACATTTTGAGCTTGCATTTGAAAGATATAGTTTTTATGATATTGGATACTTGAACATCTCGTACCTTTGGTTCTGATTCTTCTGAAAACAAAGATGAACTAGTGTTGAAGATGGAACTAGTGTTGAAGATGAATTTAGTGTTGAATATGGAACTACTGCAAATATTCTTTCAAGTGGTGACTGGAAAAATGTGAGGTCAATGGTGAAATTTCTTGAAACTTTTTATGTACTTACTTTGAAGGTTTCTGGTTCTAATTATGTCACTAGCAATACACACTTTGTTGAAATTGCTGAACTTAATCTTATTTTGAAAGAGATGATGACAAATGAAGATCGTAATTTGAAAGAAATGGCGGAAAGTATGAATGAGAAGTTCAAAAAGTATTGGGGTGAACCACAAAAAATGAACATGATGATCTTTATTTCATCTGTATTGGATCCCCGTAACAAGCTTGATTATGTTCCATTTGCAATTGTGGATATGTTTGGAAAAGAAGTTGGGGAAAAGCTATGTTCAGAAGTGAAAAAATACATGAACAAATTGGAGTATTATGTCAAAAAATCCCCAAAAATCTTTACATGTACCATCTTCACCCACTTCATCTGGCAATCATCAAGTATATCTAGGTGAGTAGTTGTGGAACTTTGTAAATAGAGGAAGATTGAGAACGAAACAACAATTTGAGAAGCATAAAGAAGTTAGTGGAAGTTCAAGCAATAAATCAGAATTGAAAAGATATCTTGCGGAAGATATTGAGCTAGATAGTGATGACTTTGATATATTAATGTGGTGGAAATTAATGACCAAGATTTCCTATTCTCGCGGAGATGGTTCGTGATGTGTTAGCCATTCCCATTTCAAGTGTCGCATCGGAATGTGCATTCAGCACAGGAGGTCGTGTTCTTGATCCCTTTAGGAGTTCATTAACTCCTAAAATTGTGCAATCTCTTATTTGTGTTCAAGATTGGCTTAGAAGTGAGTCTTTTCCAATCAATATTGAGGAAGATTTAGAGTATCTTGAACAACTTGAACTTGGTAAGAATTTGATATTTGTATTAACTAAATTGAAAATAATTTTGTTACTTGTGTTTCTTAACAACTAACAAATTCTTTCATATTTTTTTTTTATTTTGCTTTTAGTGGGACTGAATCTAGTATAATTGATATATAGTTGCAGCTTGTAAGTTCAACTATCAACTAGTGATGTGCGGTAACGAGTAAGTAAAGAACTTATTTTCATAACTTGCTTGATAGTTTTATATATTCAATTATGAAATATAGATCATTTGTCTGAACAGTTCTGTTTTCTCGCAGGTCCATCAATGTTTTGTTATTTTCTTGGTTGCTATCGACTAGAACTTGGAAGCTATTGCAATGGAGGTTGCAAGTTGCAATGATGTTTTGTTGGTTTTCTAAATCTCTTTGTTGCTGGAAGTTGCAATGAGCCAGATAATGATGACTTTAGTTTGTAACTAACTCTATTTTAGTGATAGACACAAGTTTGTTGAACTTTCTTCTAGTGTTGTTGTGATGTTGTCTTGAGTCTTGACTTTTCATAGTTTTTTTATTATTATCGATTGAGTCGATATTTAGTTATCACGATGGCCGTTTTACTATTTTTTTATTAAATTTGGTTAAACTGAAACCGAACCAAATTTATAATAACCGAACCAAACCAAATTTATTTTGGTCTTGTTTGGTTTCATATATGGCCAAACCGAAAACCGAAAAACCGAACCGATATTTACGAACCGAACCGAACCGACCGAACGCCCAGGCCTACTCTCAACTAGAGTTCTGTTCATCCTCTCTGCTAAACCATTTAACTGAGGAGTCTTTGGAGGAGTTTTCTGATGCCTAATATCCTGCTCTCTGCAATATCTATCAAAAGGACCAATATACTCACCACCATTATCTGAGCGGATGCATTTCAATGTCTTCCCTGCTTGTCTTTAAACCAAGGCCTGAAAACTCTTGAACACATCAAGTACTTGATCCTTGGACTTCAAAGGAAATACCCAGAGTTTGCGAGAATGATCATCAATAAAATTCACAAAGTAAAGTGCACCACCATGAGATCTTACCTTAAAGGACCACACAAATGAGAATGTACCAACTACCAACTCAAGCAAAATCAATCAAGCTTTTCTTAAGGCGGATGACTCAAAAGAAACTCTTTCTGTTACCAGCGAAGCTGAACAAATTTCTTCACTTTTGGCTTGTTTCACTCCAGAAAGCAAATTTTTCTTAGCCAAACTATCAATCCCCTTCTCGCCTCATATGACTCAGCCTTCTATGCCATAACTCTGATGAAGTATCATTCTCCACCAATTTTACTGACTCTCGACATGGAGCCCTGAAATACATACAAGTTAGACAACTTGTCACCACGGGCCACAACCATCAAACATCTAGTAAGCTTTCACTGGCCAACACCAAGTGTATTAACATAACCCTCATCATCAAGATATCCCACATAAATCAAATTCAAGCGAATATCTGGAGCATGCTTGACATTATTGAGAACTAGTTTGGAACCATTGTTACTTTCCAAACAAACTGTTACAATGCCAATTACTTCAACTTCATGATTATTCCCATTTTCAACGTTCCAAAATTACCTGGAGTATAAGAAGAAAATAATTCCTTCTTTGGCGTGACATCAGAAGTAGAACCAGAATCCAAAAACCAGCTAGACTCATCACGAACAAGATTAATGGCATTTGCATCATAAGAAATAAGAAGATCATCATTAGCAACAACAGCAACATGATTTTCATTATCGCCTTCTCTCTTTTGTTGTCTTATATCTCTCTTGTTCTTGTAACAATATTTCATGATATGCCCATTCTTGTGGCAATAGTCACATGTAATATTCTTGTATTTAGACTTTGACTTGCTTCTACTTTTACCTCTATCATTCTGACCTCTGGACTTGTTTTTCCCCCTATCTTCAGTAACCAAAACATCGGAGTGTGAAGCTGAAGAAGATTATGCTTGATATCTTCTTCTCATTTCTTTATTCAAGATACCACTCTTAGTATATTCCATGGTTACAACACCACTGGGAGCAGAATTAGTCAAAGAAACTCGAAGAGTTTCCCAAGAGTCTGGCAGAGTATTAAGAAGCCAAAGTCCCTGTATCTCATCATCAAACTTTGCACCCATTCCGGACAGTTGGTCAAGAACACCCTGAAAATCATTAATATGATCAGAAATAGGAGTGCCCTCTTTATACCTGATATTCATTGATTGTTTCAATAGGAACAACTTGTTGTTGCCTGTCTTCGAAGCATAAAGTGTCTCGAGCTTCTCCCACAAACTTTTGGCATGTGTCTCATTCACAATATGATTTCTAACATTATCTTCAACCCATTGTCTAATATAGCCAAAAACCTGCAGATGCTCAAATTCCCATTCTTCATCATTCAAAGACTGAGGCTTATTAGAAGCAAACACAGGTAAATGCATCTTCTTGACAAATAGAAAATCTTTCATCTTGCCTTTCCAAATAAGATAGTTACTACCATTTAAACACATCATTTTGCTCATATTTGCCTCCATCATTAAAAACGTCAATCAACAATAACCAATGCTCTGATACCACTTTGTTGGGAAAGACAAGGCACTAACAAAGAATGTCTGACAGGATAACAGCGGAAGAATGCCCAAGTCTATACTTTCCCTTCTCGATTTGAACAAAGACAATCCAAAAAACCACAAGCAATATGATAGTAAGGCAGCAAGTAATTCAACCAAACAAATATAACAAGGCAATAATAAACCAATCACACAAACCACCAAGATTTATGTGGAAAACCCTTCGATGTGAAGAGTAAGAAACCATGAGACCAAAATCTCCACTATAATCACCAAGAGTTACAATATTGTTCTCCAAAATTGGCCACAAAACAAGTGCCAAACAATGAGCAACAACAAAATAAGATTGCACCAAATCTAGAGAATTAAAAGAGCAAAATCACCAATTTCGCAACTATTGTTCACGACAGCAAAACTGAAGATGCAGGCCACCATCCAACTTTGTCAGTTCCTAATCAAATATTGAGATAAATATAATATGTTGTCCAAAAATCAGCTCAATCGGACAAGAAACGGAGCGGGAATCGCAATTTGAAGTTGGCTGTTAGGGCTGAATTTTGACTGCGAAAACTGCTCTCTTTCTCTCTTTTTGGCTGCTGAAAAAACTCTCTGTGTATATGAAAATAAGACCTAAAAAGTCTTATATTTGCCTCATAAAAATGGGCCTATGGGAAAAAATGGGTTGGTCCAAATTGGGCTTTTATTTATCCAAATAGGAAGGGAAAAAGGCCCATAACCCAACAAATATATAGCAAAGAGATAATATTAACCTTAAGAGTGCGAGTAGAAAATAATTGAACAGCGGAAGCTAAAGAGGAGATGAAGCAAAAGAACATTGGGGATGAAGATAGAAAAAGTTAACGCGGTCGGTTGCTACTCAGAAAAATTTTATTTGCATCGGGTGTTTTCATTAGGTCAATAAAAAATGTACTATTACGTGATTTAATGATGTAGAATGAACTATAAATTTAAACACATGACATCTATATATTTACTTGATGTAAACACCCGATGTGTTATTGTACCGATTTGTTGGAATTTGTTGTTGCTGTGTTCGTTTCTGGGTGGGTCGGGTATTGTATGCTTGGATGGGTTTCTTTGCATTGGAACAGGGTCGGGTTGTGTTTGGATGAAGAATTGGGCCGCTCATATGGTGTTGTATTGGTTGAAATTAGAAATGGGTCTTTGGGTTGCTTTTGTAATGGGCTGAATATATCAAATGAATTCCAACTCGCAGCCAAATTGAATTAAGAGAACTTTTATGTATAACTTACAAATTTTCATGGTANTAAGAAAACTTTCTTGAGATCTTAAATAGTTCTTGCATTCCTCTATGACAAATCTTTGATGTTCATTAGTAATGATGAAATTCTGATTTTTTGAACCTGTTATTAGTCAAGGAATTTGCAGGGGTCTTCTTGGAGGGAAAAAAAACAAACAACCTTTTTTTTTTAATGTTTTTCTATCAGGTAATTCGAACATCACTGGCATTGGTTACTAAAATAGTTATAAAGTTGTATTCAGAAATTGGATGATGCCAGAGACTTTGTGGAGTTGAGAAAGGTAAGATTCAATTCCATTTAGTAATGATAGTATGGCCTACATGTAGCTATTCAATATTCTAGATATATGACCCTCAAAAGTACTGTACCAAGTAGAATCTTAACATCAAATTTGAATCGATATAGGAAATCCCAAGGATAAGCTTATCAAGTAACGCTTCAATCAAAACTTAAATACTAAATTTCAAAAATGAAACTTACACCGAATAAATCATCTGGATTGGCAGGTGGCTTTTAATAGAACCCAACACTATGGAAGTAAGGCCCCAAATACCCTCGCAGGGATAAATAATTGACGAAATCCACATACGATTCTGATATGTTCTTGGTACAATCTTGAACTGTCTTCCCTTTTCTCCTCTTTTCTCTGGCTCCAAGCCCTAGTGTGAAATCACTTTTCAAACTAACTAAAATCTGAATTAACAAATATTAAACTCTAAAAAATGAATAAAATTAGAAGTTGGGTAAGGAAAGACCAAAACTACCCTTCTAAAAATCGGTATTTCAGACTTTCAGTATTCCAATAGTACAAACGTTGCAAAGCTCACATAACCCAATCAGACAAAACTAGAATCAAGCAATCTTGGGGGCTTTGAAAAGATCATTCCAACAATCTAAAATACACCTAATCATCATGAACTAGGAGTTATGATCTTGAAGTTGCCAAAAACTCACTTTTCTAACTGAAGTAAATTCCATAGTTTTTATTTCTTTATAAAATTCTCTATTTCAATTCTTAGCCTCTTCTTAGTTGTTTCAATTGCAAGTTGTTACAATTCTTCCCTTTATGGAACATGCGTCCTTGGAATAGATCACTCTTACTAGGATTAAGGCTGTAATATGCAACCATTCATTTAAACACCCAAACAAGTACAATGCAAATACAATATTCCAATCAATTAAAGGGTACTAAGAAGAAAATTAGACCTTGATATGGAATTTCTTCGATTCGAAGAGATGTGGATATCTCTTCTTCCAGATCCTCTTCAGCTTACTAAGGAGATCTTCAGCAATTGTCCTCGAAGGACTTTATTGATGCAACATCTTTGTTTGTTTCTAAAATGCCTAACTTGGCGATCTGAATGAACCAGAATATCCGGTCATAAGTAAGCTATCTTGATACCAATATATTCAGTTTGTATGATAAGCGAAATGTCTACAGCACTTTTCAAATGAAATAAAAAAAATACTCCGATGAACCACTGGAACTCTTTCGGTAAACCTTAAATGCATGAAGCTCCTTGTCAAATCATTTTGGATATTTGGTATGAGACCCTAAATTGGGGACTAAGTTTCCCCTTCTTAGACAACCTCAAATAACACCCTGCGGGGGTGGAATTTTGAAGTGATGGCAGTTCATTACTCAAATCATAAATAGGATATTTGCACTTTGTCATGAAGAGCTTGATAAGGAGGTCTTTGGCTGCTAAAGTGGGTAACTATTTTGTAAATGACTTAACGAGAGGGACGTGATCATCCCAAATACCCTTGAAACAATCATACAATCACCATGAAACCTCAAAACACTATTTGGCCCACATGTTACAAAGCCATTACTTTTTGCGTGGTCGAACATGTGCCTTCAATCTCAACGCAAATGGGATCTTGTCTTGTTTGCATTAATTATAACACTAATTAAGACGCATCTTCACTCACACATTACTCCTCCTTAGTGAAAATCCATTTGTCGGACTACATGTGCTTCTAAGAGCACATTATTTCGCTAACTCTCTCTGTTCTCCTCAACATGAAGCTACTACCCATAGACAACCTACTTTAAGGCATCAATAATAATTTTCGCATTAATGGGTGATAAATTAATACTCATGTCATAATTTTGGAGCAATTCGAACCAACATACAATTCTGCGATCAAGCTCCATTCTGGAGTGAACCTGTTTGGAGGCTCTGTGATTGGTGATACATCCACATCAAGACCATACAAAATAGTAATCCATAACCTTCAAAGTGAAAACTACAACAGCAACTCATGGGTTGGATAAGGCTTATATGAACTTTCAAACGTCTGGAGACCTAGCATAGCGATAACCTTATTGCCCGTCTGCCATTAAGAGACAACCCATGCCAACTCTAGAGCATCAACGATACATCACTTAACAAAATCTTGAGTACCTTCGATAAGGTAAAAATGAGGACGTTACGTGTCCAACACCTTCTTTTGGTTTACCCAAGTCTTTTCGACGCACATAGATTCTTTCTCCCTTCTCCATATAAAATCTTTAGCACCCACCAATTGATTATCACTTTGTGTTATTGTCCGCACGTCAACTTTTGGTCACGCCAGTACGCATTTCAAATAGCCACCGTATCTTTTATACCCCCTCTCAGAAACATTCTTTATAATTTAGTTAACACACTCTTATACCACCAAACGATTTTACAATCCCTAGTCATATATACGACGTGGGACGTTTATTTGTGGCCGTCGCGTCCCCTGGCACAAACCTTCGTCCACCCTCTCTTTTTTGGCACACTCAATGTTCTTGCACGTATATTTATAATATAAGTTACCATTCAATTTTCAAAGATTTATATCCCCTTGAGACACTAACCGCATATAGCTCCATTCCAATATTGCAAGACCACATTACACAGTACATTCATCTGCCTCTGAGTGTCATCGTGATGAACTTAGCATATAATGTATGTCATCTGTTTCCATAACCCCTCACCACCATGACACCGAACTCATCTCGTATATTTATTGCGCGTACGTACAGCATCTTCTGTTCATTCTTCCCCATCTCCCTTCACATCTTAGCTTTAGCACCCTTATGTCACTCCATACTAGTATAGCCATTACGATACCACCTATCTTTCTTCAAACCCTATTATCTCCTTCCATATGTTTGTACATTTGGTTATCCACGCATCCCCACCCTTCCTCCTCATTTTCATTACACTCAGTATTGTGAATGTCCATCGCTGGTGCCCTATGATTTAGCTCAATCTACAACAGTATTTCAACCATTGATTTTATATTTCCCCCCCTTTTCTTTTCTTTACTTACCCACTTTTTACCCTTCTCTTTACCCCTTCCACATGACTATTTTTAACCTACCTGCTTCGGGTTATGACATTTCCACGTCCCCCCTTTGTATCCTGTTCGAATTTTCTCCCTCCTCCCCATACCTCCCACCCCCTCACACCTTATCTTACCCTCCCCCTTTCACTTATCTTATACCAATCGCGTACCTCGATTCCTGATTGCCTTCAATTTTGACGCTCCCGACAACCTAATGACAAACACCCTGACTCCCAGCTGACCTTTCCCAGCACCCTTAAACCCCAACCATCAAGTCTCCCACGTATCTGTCGACGGCCGTGTAAGCATATGTTCGTTATTCGATTTTTTTGATTGCAGTGATGAACACTGATGTTATGTTCATACCACTGCTGTAATTCACGTGCAAGAGTAGTGCTCATACATGCCCTAGGATTGGACACAGACACTTATAAGTAGATGTTTCATATGTGGTGCTCGCATGGTGAACCCTTGTCCTAGCTACCGAACTCAGACAGATCTAGTAATATCTTACAAACATATACTAAGAGTCAGCAGAATGAATTGGAAAGAAGTATCTCATAAAGAATAATAAATCTTTTGGAATACTAATGTATAGGCCGAAATCTAAGGAAAATACTGTCACTCGTATTATGTTTACAAATTATGTAAGATATCTGAATAGGTTCTCATTCCACGAAGACTACTTCTATACACCTTCCCCCCAGCTGAACTGACTACTTTTCCTTCCTGATACATTCCGTTCTATGTTAAGCCTGTAAAACTTAGTTTGATGAATATTGGTGACATAGTCTCTCACAACTATTCTGAAATTATAAAGATAGGGAAAGCATAAAAAGGACTAGTAGTTCGGAATAAAAGAGGCTCAACACTGACTCTAGAGCTCAAAAGGTATAATATCAAATTCGCTGCTTACTGTATTGTTAACCTGCTTCTTATATTTGCATAAGTGACAATGCACGAAGGCCAAACAGCAGCAGTGACATTGAATGGTACAGAATGAGTTTTGGTTAGAGCAGTCCACTTAAACTACAAACCGTAGGAGGGGTCTTGAATAAGTGAGGGTAAGATATGAATTGAGAGCCGTGTCTCATACTCCAGTGTCACTGATCAATAACAACTTAACATTATTAAAGCTAGCTGTTAAGGACATAGTCCATGTATATAAGGAAGCGGGTCAACTGTGAAACACTTCGTTCATTAATGAATTAAGACATATAAATAAACTCAAGTTTACTGGAGTATATATTAAAGTATTTTATAATTTGTTTGTGGGATAATTCTGACGGATAACCAGCAGGTATTGAGCCTAAGTGATGTAACAATGTATACCTATCACGTTTCAAGACGGGTCGCTTATATGTTCTTGTTGAATTTAGGAAAACCTAAATCTACTAAGTGGATTCACTTGTCTATGGTATTAAAGCACTAAGGACTCATCTAAAAAGTTATGATCCTATTAATTATATGTTGGATACTGATATATGGAGACCTTGAGTTAAAAAGAAAACTCGTAACCGAGTATTGTGTGCTCAATACTACCACAAAATACTTAGCTCATATGTATTTTAAAGATTAAACTTCTTCTCTAGTTGAGATAATGCCTCAGAGAACTTAGCATCTCAAAAGCTTTCCTTGGAAAACATTAGTTTCCTTTTTCTTTACTAATAACTAGCATAGGACTACATTGGAAGTCTTTCGTAAAAGCTTCCTTTATTTCTCTAAAGTTTGATAACATTTTGTTTAATTCTTTAGGACCTCGACTAGGTCCGTTTTATAACTCTGATGAAATGAACTCGAACTTGTTAATCTATTCTTAACTTGTAATACTTTAATCTTTCAGGATAATACGTAGCTCCCTATAGTCTTTTGAGAATCTAATCATACTAGTTTATTCTTTTGCTCAACTCATTGCTTTGAATTATGTCAAAACAAGTAAATGTTTGTATAAGACTCTTGAATTGATTTAGGATATCTTTCTTGGGACTTGTTTTTCTACTTTTAGACTTGAAGACTAACTGCTTTGGACATTGATCATTAAACTTTCCTTGTGAATTGATTATGGATTCAAGTATCATGATCTCATGTTTGACTGGTGAATTTCATAATGTTTAGAGCACTTTAGAGTGTTGGATCAACTAGGAAGGTAAATAAACTTAGGAACTGTACAAACAGAATAAATGATTTCCAAGGCTGGCACTTTGGGATGGCGCAGGGTGTCCAAAAGCCTGAACGGACAACACTCTCCGATAGGCGCTCTGGCTGGTGTGGCGAGCTCTAGAGCGGGGGTGCGTGACGAACCAGATGTCCGTCCGAGGGGTATTTGAGTAGGCTGCGGCATCTCACCTTGGCCTGTTTCAGATATACAGGAGATAGTGTTCAAGGGGCTAAACCCTCACGAAAAACATCACCTGGATCTACCCCAAGCTTACGGTCCAACATAATATACTCAATACATCAATAGTTTAGACTCGCTAAAAACTAACCAGAAGAAAACAGAATCATAAAACACAACGGTGCACTAACAACTCTAACACCAACAAGGATCAATATTTTTATTGTTCAGAAGAACTTAATTGAGTTCATATCTAAATCAATTGACAAAACTTTGCTGAAATTAACATGTTGGTGTATGGTGCTGAACGAAACCAGACACAAAAATATCCATAGACCTTAAAGGGATCACCCCCGACAAATCCCCGCACTGCTTCTTGACGTTCTAGAAGAATTATTGATCCTTCCTCTTCTCTAATTTTTTCTCCAAGGCCCGAAGCATTCCGACTCTGCTAAAACTTAATTTGGATCTGATTTTACTCTAGTAAACCCCTTAAAGCGAAATTAGGCATATACTAGGGTGAAAAGATTATTTTAACTTAATAAAAATTCCTCTAGGCTTTCCTCAATCTAACAACCTAACTTTCAAAAGGATATCCTCCTCCTACGTTATATCAAAAATGTGAAAAAACTCGGAGCCGTGGAAATCATATAACGCCAAGGGATTTCCATATGTTTAACATAAACTCACCCTATACTATTTCTATGCTGAAGAGTATATGGAGTTTTTGAAGTTTTGAAGCATGACTTGTATGTTGTTGCAGTTGTGAAGGGTTGTTCAAGCATCAGATCATCACACCATGACCAAAAAACTCACTTTTAAGCAGTTTCATAGATAAAATCTTGAACATTCCAGATTTCCCTCTTGAGGTTAGATTTTAGTTTTAGTGAAGTAGTAGTAGCTAGTTAGTTATTTCCAAAAATCAAAAAAAAATTATTATTCTTGCGGTCTCTTTTAAGCTTAATCATTCTTAGTTATTTTCACAATTACGACTTCGATGCATGTTAATCTCCCCAGTCTTGTAAAACATCATCTATCGAAAATGAGAACAACTCGTTCACTATAATATAAAGGGTAGTAACGATCCATTTCACTTCCCTCCACAACAAAAGCCGAATAAACAAAATGTTACAATACAATCATTATACGCCGGTGGTAAGAAGAGAAGTTCAATACCTTGCTATCTACTTCTCTTCTGGATTCAAAGAGGATGTGACGGGTATCTGTTTATTAATATCCTTGCTCAGCTCTTCCCAAACGCACTCTCAATGAATGAACTGAGTCCTTCAACGGACTGACTGATGGCAACAACTTCCTTTGTTATTAACACTTGCGAATTGACGGACCCAAAATTATGAACCACAATTTCTTAATGAGCAGTTGTCACAATCAAAGGAAGGAGCTGCCCTGTAAAAAAGACGTGACATTGAACATAGAATAATGGAAATATATACTGGATGAACCTTTACCCATTTCGCACAGTAAAATCTTGGGGTGGAACCTCCACAACACAGATAAGCTACCGTCTGCCAACTAATAAGTGAAGATAGAGGTAGTTTAAAGTGATGGAGGGTAGTAAAGAGAAAATTAAGAGACAATATAGCGAGAGGACGAAGTTCCCTCTTGTTATTTCAAAACCTAAGAAACACCCTTCATGAGTAGGAAACAAACAAATATTCTATGAAAGAAATATCAATTAAATTATTTTATATGCCTTTCCACAACTAATATACCTTGGTCAAATTCGCGATACAATCTTTTTCAAACCCAGTAGAAAGTGAATTGGAGTAGTAGTATAGTATTTGGAGATTCGCAGTATTTGGAGATGAGATATTATGAGCTCGTCCCCAGATCCTCTCTTGGAGTCCATCCACCTTAAGGTAGGTACACATAATATACCTTGCGACTGTTAGCCAAAACCAGTCTCCCCCTTCGTTCAAAAGACAATACTCTTGGTATGAAAAATTTTTTCTTTAAATAAAGAACAAAATGAATGACTCTTGGTTCTGTGATTTTCGTTCACCTCACACACTAGATGATGATTCCAGCTATTAGTCATAACTTCTCTACTTCCGGGGGATAACATAAGTTTGACTCCTAGGTGTGCAAGTCGATGCAAATCTTTAGCAACTACTCTTTTACTCGATCAACATCGGGCGCGGCGCTCGGTGGTGGTACTATCCAAGGGAAACCTGCTTAAGGCATCAAAAACTTATTACCAATTAGCCGTACCTGGGTGGTGTACTAGATCTACATGTTATAAATCACTCAGTGTTTGTGATGAAAATTCTAACCACACTCTATGTCTGAGGATTTAGCTCCTTCTGAGTGAAAAAATATTGAACTCTTGTGTCAGTGCATATATCAAATTGAATACAAATACAAGATAGTGGATGCCATAGATCTAAAAGACAAAGACATATGCACACCCTCCCCGCGATTCTAAAAGTCCATGAGGTGGATAGTTCCCCCCTCTGCCCTCAATGACATGCACCCCCGTCTAGAAGATAAGCCTTAAACCCTTGCAACATTTACACTCCAAACAAACGACCCAAGCCAACTTTGATGGGCATCAAATACCAGAAAAAAATCCTCTTAGTGAAGCACGGTAGTCGTCTCTTTTTACAACTCCTGTCGCACAAGTCTTATTTCTTACAAACTCGTCACTACTCACTTGAACCACTGGACTATTTGTCTAAGTTAAATCGGTGAAAGGAGACAAGATAGAGTGAAAACCATTCAACAAATCTCCTAATAATAGCAGCCAAAACCCAAGAACTCTTGGAGTCTGTGGGAAGAATGTGGGTCTAGGCCAACAATGTAAACTAGCTTGTGTTGTATCTTGTGGGTGTCAACTCTAATCCCATCACCAGAAATAATGTGACCCAAGAATGCCACAGACTTAAAGGCCAAAATAACAATTAGAGAAAGCTTAGGTATGTAGCTCTTATAGTCATCTCAATGTCTGAAGAAAAGACATCCTGATAGGTGACGATAAAATAATCTTATTCAACTCCTTGACACATAACCAGTATGTCATCACAAAGACACGCGCGATTGACCAAAACATACTAAATAAGGTTTAAAGACTATGTCATAAGGTCCCATGAATGCTGTTGTAGTGTATTTGTCAAAAACCAAAAGACATAACCAGAACTCAAATGCCCCATAGTGATCTAAAAAGTTGTCTTATTTGATATCATTATTCCCTAAACATCAACTGATAGGTAGCTGAGGGGAGTTGGTTTTCGAGAAATATGAAAGGAAAGCCCTGAAGGGATGGTCGAGAAAGATCATCTATCCTTGGCAAGAGGTACTATAGGATAGTAACTGTATTCAAGTGGCGGTTAATCTAATGCAATCCTAAGGGAGACCATCTTTATTTCTCACAAAAAGATCGGAGGCGCCCCTAGGTGGAGCCCACTGGTCGAATGAGCCTATCCAATCAAATCCTTCATTGTTATTTTACTATTGTTACCTTTTGGTGCGTGCCAGTCTGTATGGTCGAATAGAGATAAGAAGAGTATGTCTATGCCGAAGTCTATCTCTACACTTTTCATGAGGACTCCGGGGTAGATCATCAAGAAAAGCTCGGACAACTCTTTCACTATAGGAATTGATGAAGGGAAGATATCTAAGCACTTAAGTCATTTACTAGCGACTAAGTGATAGATAAACACCCTTAACACAAATTTATCGCCTTTAGTACAAATAAAAAATGACCTTAGGCCCTTTGAACTACTAGTCCACTCTATGACGGACTCCATTAGAATTAGACTTGAAAACTAGAGTTTACAATCTATCACATGATAACAGTATGAAGCCAGATGTCCATTACCTACAATGACATCAAAACATCTACCATGTATAAACTCTTGCTGAGGCAGTCAGGGGTGTCCTTGTGATTGATAGAAACTGGACAATTCACGGATAGACTCTTTCCACTAAAATAGATTCCCCAACTTGGGTAGAGTGTTAAGAAACACAGAAGGGTTCAGCTAAGTTTTTTAGGAAAGAATGACGAAGATGATATTCAAATAAGGACTACACAAGATAACTTGCTCTTGGGTCTTATAAAAAAGCGAAATAAACATCAAAAAGTAAAGCCTTTGATCCCAATTACCCGTGACAACATTGCGAGAGATTCTCTTTCTTTGGCGGCTAGCTGATATGCATATAAAACGATGTGACACACCGACTAGTACCAGAAAGTGGATTCCTGAGTGCAACAATGTAGGATGGGGCAACATTTGTAACGTTAAGTTACTTAATTCACATTGAGAGTTGCTTCTATGAGAGGAGAACCATGAAGAGTGGTCACTGTCCACCCTAACCACTGGACTGAATGTTTATTCAAAGTATATCTCCCTCAATTGTCGTGTGTAACCCTTGCGGAGTAGTCTTCTTTAAGATTTTCACTATTCCATCTGCATAAGGTTGTCTTAAAGACCCATTTTGAACCAAACCAAAAATTCATAGAAGGACAGACGAGGGATTAATTGCGTTAGCCAGTGCTTTCTTACATGCTATCGCTCCTCGGTCGTGCTGCTGTCCAATGAGCTTGAGGTAATTTGCTTGGACATTCTTTTGTTACTTGAAGGTTGTTTTAAACTATTGGAGGGCACTAGGACGAATCGAGGAAAATAGTTTTTTGTATGGTTGTACGGAAGTGTAAAACACTTGTACGAGTATAACCAGAACTAGATTGGCGAGTGTAATGTGGTCGATGTTTCTGGTATTATGGGAGTAGTATTTGAGGGAAAGGAAAGGTGGAGAATATTCAAAGAGGTGATTCCAAGGCAGTTTAATAAATGGAACCTTAGTTCCTGCGAGTCGTAGAGTGTGGTTAGAAAAAATCAAAGGTATGACGGTTGTTTGTAGGATAATATGAGACTGTTTTTTAGACTATGGATGTTACTGAGCAGAAATGGCAGTTGTTCAGTGATAGAAAAATATTGTGCAGTACGTTGTGATTCACTTGCATGAGGTTGAGAGTTAATCTCATTATTATATCTAGGGGTAGCATCATGAGGATTTGCTTGATTGATCCTCAGCATTATTTGTATATCAGAGTGTTGCTCATAAAACTTTATAAGTTGGTGTATGGAATGAGAAAGTACAAGAGACAATGAATGAACATGGACTTTGGGTAAAAAGCGGAAAATACTATACAACACAAAGCTATTGTAAACATAAAATAGATATAGATAACTTCGGTGCCGCGGCGTTGCCCAATGTGTTTGGGGTGAGCATAGTAGCAGACGCAGAAAACCAGGGAGCAAAAGAATAGAGCGAGAGAGGACCTCCAGAGACTTAGAAGACGACAGCCCGCCAAAACAACTCCCCTAGAACAAAATCCTCCAGATAGAACCCAAGACAGACGTGGGAACAAAGGAAAATAAAAAATTCCCAACTATATGACAACGACAAAACAACAACTGAAACCAACACAGCGCCAAAAATACAACACAAAAACACAACAAGCAGCTGGGAGACAAAGGAGCGGACACTGGATAACCGACAACATTGTAACTCACATACAACGCAGCCATAAGCCCCCACAAACCCAAACGCAAAACGGTCGAGGAAGGAATGGACTCAGTCCCCGCCTCTTCAGCTCCACTCATTCACCAAGGGAAGAGGGGGGTAGGCTGCGAGGAGATGACGCTGGCTGCCCAACCCCTACACGTCCCCGCTTGCAGGGGGGGTGAAAGGGGGTGCCCGGTCGGGTTCGGCGGGATGCGGGGGAACCTTCGGCGGGCCGCGGGAGTCTAAGGAGAAGCGAGAGCAACACGAGGGAGACCTAGCCACCCTACTCCGTGTGTTGGGGGGTGGGTTGTGTGGGTGGGTTAATTTTTTTCATTTACCCCTTGCTGAGGAGGCAAAAGCCGAATCCCTAAAATTTTTCAAATAGGATTTGAACCTTTACTCGTAGGGAGCTATATTTCCCCAAGGAATTAAAATTTCCCTGAGTATTATTAAAGTCCATTTCACAAGATTTAGCACCTTGATTCTTAAAAGAATTAAATAACTTTGACAAAATAGCAAAAAATGCAGCAAGGGCGGATAAGGGAAATGGCTCAGCAAAAATCTGCAGAACTCAATCCCCCATCATTTAAAACCACCCACCCGCCCCCTCCCCCACCCACTTCTCCTATAATACCATGACATCGCAAAACCCACGAGACATTCCTAAGGGCGCGACGTCCACCAGAAAGCACCCCACGTCAACAAGGGAATGTCCACCAAATTGTTGGACAAGCGTTAAAGGGAAACAGGGATAAAAAAACCGACACCAATAGACCGGCAAAGTACAAAATGTAAGAAACCCACACACGTAGCCCCCTCCCCCCCTCAATGACAGTCACCTGGAATCCCGCTTCACCATCTATCCCCTTTTCCGGGAATAAGCTCCACCCAGAGGGCGGTAACCCCCCTGATATCAACTCACAGAAGCCGACCCAACCACCCCCGGACCGAAAAAGTAAACAATTCTATCAGAGCGAACATCTGCGGCCCCAAAGAAATCACATCAGCGTTCCAGCCCTCTCCCCACCCTCGATCTACTAACCCATCGCAGTTCACGTACCCATCTGAGTCATGACTTCCTGCTGAGGGCCCCGAGGTCCCCCTTTAAGGCGACCGCACGCGTAGCGTTCTCAGTTGCGCTCCTGTCTTGACTCTGGATGGACTTTTCCTTCCGATTGCTAGCCCCTGCGCTGTAACTCCCAATCTCCCAACACGCCTCCACTCAACATCCTACACGTTGCCATTCGACGGCTGACCATAACCCCCGCAGTGCTCGATTACCTCAAGCATGGCCACACGGCAAGCAGGACAGCACCGCCGGGAAAGCGAGCACCCTATTGGGAACACCGACCCGCAACCAGAAAACCCATCAATTACGCAAAACATAAACATACCCCGATCACCTATTCACAACTGCTTACTCTCGCCCACCCCCCGCAACCACCCCCACCAGGAGACCCCTCACTTTTCAGTCCCCCGCCCCTCATCCGACCGCTTCTACCCCCCCACCCCGACCCTTATATCCCTCTATGTCATCACCCGCCCCCGATACTCCACCACTCCCCACCACTCCTCATCCAATCCCCATACCCCCCTCCCCCCCCCCCCAACCGGTAACGAATTTCACCACCTCATCCCCTAAGGATCAGACACCCATCCACCTTTACTACATAAAGCAAAAAACACCACCCAAGTAGAATCCCCGTCCAACCCACCGGCAATGGATAGACCATTAAACGCGGGAAGAAGGCATAGAGAAAACGACAAAACCCTAAATTCGCTGTTTAAACTAACCGACCCAAAAAACGAAGAAACGTTTCATACGATAGTCTCGGGCAAGTCGATACACTTCCCGATCATTAACCCCTAATTGCGTACAGACCGAACACCCGTCGGCAGCTAATAACTAACAATACCCCTCCCTATCCTCACCAACAACCCAAATCCATTCACCCCCAGTTCTTACAACCAAAGGCAGCAGGACATAAAGAAAAACAAAAACCATCCCCCAGAGAAATCGTAGTAAATCTCGCATTCTATACCCCCCAAGTCTGGTGCTCCGACGCTACCACCACAAAACGTCCACATCCCGTCCCCCCTCTCCGGCAGACTAAACACTAATGGCCAACCCACAGACAGAACCAAAACACTAAGATCAAAACCCTTTATCCTCTGTCTCCCCTTTCCCCCCCCTCGGAAGGGCACAAGCGAAATGGCAAAAAAAGCAAGGGGGTGGATATAAAATCCTGAAAGGCCTGGAACGTCTCACGCCTGGGCCGACCACAAGACCAGAACGGAAAATTTCGTAATCCGCCCGTTAAGACAGAAGGATCCCACGCACTCCCTCCGCCCTCATTCCCCATACCCCCATTGAAAAAACAAAACGCTTCGTCACCACCTTTCTCCACCGAATTCGCCCGACCATAAACACGCGACCACCACAAACACCCAATAACGTTCGACCCTGATACGACCCTCTCTCACCACACCACCTCTTAAAATGGCTCCGACTCAAATACGAACGCCAACCGTTGTTCTCAATTCATATTGAGAACAAACCCACCATAAAATAACCTATGGAACGTCTATACATATAATTTAAGTAAAAAAGAGAAAAGCGAGCAGGTGTTGGGAAAAGAGGCCTAAGAAGGGACGAAAAATAAGCCGAAGTAGCTGCCGAATTTTTCGTATGTATCGAAAAACGGTGTTAGTCAACGTTTCTTGAGTTTAGTTGCGGATTTCAACATAGGTATAATCCCTAAAGAGGTCTGTAAGCTTCCATAGGGTTGGGTTTTTTACCCTGAGCCAATCATGCTTGTTTTAGCGAACTTTCATCTTAAATTTTTAAAGATTAGAGTTCTGATGAAGGGTGTTCTTGAAGTGCATTCTAAACTATCTAGACAGGGCGTCGGAGGGTGGGGAGGATGGGGGGAGGATGAAAGGCAAGGAGAGGGGAGGGGCCGGGGCCCCCTTCGTGGTTCAGAATACAACGAGATATGGACGAGGGGGAGGAAGGGAAGCTCAAACTTTCTTGAATACAAAACTGATTGGGGAAAAAAATGTTCGATTTTAGTGCGGTAAGGGTAATAAAACGATCAAAAACTGTTCGGCAGATTTTCGGGTTGGGGCCGCCTGCACACGCCCTGCCTAGTAGTTGCCCAAACCCTTCTCATTACTTAAGGAGTTGATCCCGCGCCATTATAGACCAGGGTCACCTCTTCCCTCCATCTAGTTTATCCCACTTGTGCTTCCCGTTGGGCTGTTTTTAAATAAGCACCATCACTCCTTTTCGATTCTAACTACTCCGAAGATACTTTTTTTAAACAATAAAAAATCATTACGGAACATTATAATAAATTTGACTCATAAATCAAATTCAACGAGAGTTGAGTATAAGTTTTATAATTCTTTCACATCTAACAATCACTGCGTCCTTTTGAGAAGTCTTCTACAACTTCTAGGACTTGTTTCAAGACTCAAGTAAGCTGAGTTAGAGGAGAGATAATTTATCATTAGTTCACCTTCTCATCATGATATCCTCCATGTCATGAACCAAAACTATGAATTCTAATCACATTCAGAGAGGAGTTGAGAGTAGAGTTTCAACGAAAACTTAAGTTCATGTGAATGCATTGAGATCCATCTTGGAATTGAACTAAAGTTTTAGAGGAGAATAAGTGCTTAGTTCTCGAGTTTAGTTCATGCTCATAATTTCGCATTATGAAACACGCCAAAGTTGAAAAAAAATCATTTTTTAAAGCATACATAAACATGAGATCAAGATCCTTGAACCCATACTTTAATTCAAGGAAAGTAAGAGTCAAGTATATAAAATTTAATAGTAAGATCAAGTAAAGTCGCAGTTTACACACCTGCAATACAAGAGAACACCAGCCACTCTGCGAGACTTTCAAGCCGAGTAACCCCCCACGTCCTGCCTCTACACACCTTCCTCTACTTTGATTCCTAAGCCCCCCCTCGGCTGCCTTTATCGCGGAACACCTCCTTCAACACCTTTAACCAACACCACCACCACATATACTATTCTCTAAAACCCCTACCCTTTCCAATACCCCGACGCAACTTCCAGACATTCCGCCCAAGTTGCTTACGACCCTCTCTATGAGAAAATAACAACGCCCAGCAACCAACACTCCAAAATCCCGTAAGGACCCCGCACTCCAGAACCAGAGCCCAGAGCATAAACACCTGCCCACCATCCGCCAACACGGTAGTGGTTCCCCAGCCC
Organism: Solanum habrochaites; assembly: GCA_027704765.1. NCBI lineage: Eukaryota > Viridiplantae > Streptophyta > Magnoliopsida > Solanales > Solanaceae > Solanum > Solanum habrochaites. The sequence goes on from JAKWJA010002492.1 coordinate 49,178,318, forward strand.
CCTATGACAAAACCATAGCATCCAACCGGATTCACCACCTAATTCCCCCGCACCCCCAGCACTCAATACCACACAGCATAACACGTAACAAAAGAGCAACCGCAACGAACCATCAAACCATTGTGTCAGAACCACCAAAAATTAAACGCCAGAACTGGGAGGAACCGCAAGACCGCCCACACTCATGTCCCCCGCGCAAAAGCAAACCTTCTAATCCATAACCTACATCGCACCCCGCTGACCCCCGCTCCCCTCCTACAAACCCCCTAAGGAGCAGGCGCCACCCTCAAGTGTAAACATGAGAGCCATTATGTCACGTGACTACCAACCCCATTTCGAGTGCGTACAACCCCTCCCAAGCGTTAACCATTTAGCAGACCGGTGCCTCCAGGTTTTTAAAGCCATCTTCTATTCAGTTCATTACTCAAAACGTTATAGGGGTAACTAAGTAATTCCCTAAGAGTTACAAATTTTTCACATTTTAACCGTAAAGGAGAATTTGAGTATTTTAGACAGAAGTATATTATAAAAGGAAACAAGTAGGCAAACTATGATTCCAAGAGAGCCCTTTTAAAGCTATGTTTTGAGCACTAATCTTAAGACACATAATTAGTATTTCTTTAAAACATAATAGACAAAATATTTTTGGGAGTAGTATTGATCACTGAGTGGGGATGCGATTTTGAGGATTACTCAAAGTCTCCATGAAAAACTATGTAGCCATCATGGGGAAAAATGGTAACGTTTTAGAGAATCCTTAAACAGTTTACGAGTGGATCCATTAGGCGGTTTTTTAAGTCCTCACTCTATTAAAGGTTAGGGATGAGTCAGAACAGCGTGGGTTCGCAGTAACGTGTATCATCCCTATATCTCGCTAAATGATGGTTGTCGGTTACAGAACACTCCATAGAAGTGATAAGTATTTTTGTATAAATCAATTAATAATTTCATATATATATATATATGTCAATGTTATGTCTGCTTGTTATACACACGATTGACATTATGTTTGTAAATAATTTTTATTTATACTTGCACTTGTGTTTTTAAATTGTCTATATTGAAATGAGTTCAGTTGAGTATCAAGAGTGAGTATCTTTAGTTATCTGTTCTTCATGAGTCGAGTATCATATATCGAAGTTTACTATCTAACCTTGAGTTGAGTATCTTATTCTTAAATTGACAAAATGAGTTTGAAAAGAAGGTAAGTATGTCCCCTTTTTTATTCAAGTTTTCAAATAAAACTTTGTTATATTTAGAATTCCCCTAATGATCGTACATCCCAGTAGTACTAGCCATTTGGCCTACATCCTTTTGATATGTAGCCACATGTAGTCAGGGACAATCAACAGGAGCTTCGTTGATTACATACCAAAATTCGAGTTAGCCATGGTGAGCCTCCTCTGTTCCGGAGTATTCATTTCACAAGAGAGACTTGAGCTTGGCAGGGTGTCATGGGTCTTGTCCGCGACTTCCATATTATCAGTTAGAGGTTCAGAGATATTTAGTTTATTTAAGAAGTCTGTATTTATTCAATATTTATTTTAATGTTTTAAAGTTGTCTAAGTGCCTCTTGTCATCGGTGAGTTGAATAATAATATTATTCAAAGTTTATCATGTGAGTTTAAAGTTTGATTTAGTTTTATCTTTTGCATGCTTAATTTAGTCTCCGATTGTTAGGCATCCAAAGTGGGGTTTCGCACAGGGACTCAAAGTTTTTGAGTGAGGCCACGTCCAGGGTGTGACCCGCGATCATGATAAAAAGCGGTATTGTGAGTCATTGTTATTACTTAGGGTTAATATGAGCCATTTCATGAAAATGGGCTTTATACAGTCTAAAATGACAAAGTTGAGGGGGATATCAGATTCTTTTTCCTACATTTCAAATAAAATTTATGAATTCAAGGATGCTTTTGAGTAAGTACAATCAGTTTTATAGATGACACCTTCATATGAGCCCCCTTATCTATTTAATATATTAATCTTGATATTGACTGTTGTTAGCCATAGTTGTAAGAATAAAATTATTTAGTTTCAAAAATGTATTGTTTGAATTATTGACTCTAATAATAATTATGAATTGGGTGTATCATTAAAGAGCAAGGGGGTTTATGCAGGGGTTTTGATACTTTTTTGTATAGCACACTCAAGCCACCTTTTAATGTGAGCTTCGAGAATGATTTTTCCTTTGTCTTCATTATTGGATTTGGTCTTGTAAATATGAAAATATTATTGTGAACAATATGATTGGTAATTGAAAAAGGATAATATTTATAACTATAAATGAAAATGTGGATAGCTGATTTCAAATTTATTGCTTATTTGAGAGGGGAGAACTTGGAACATAATTATTGCTTCCAATTTTGACATTCTGCTTGTCTTTATGGAAAAAAGATACATTAGTTTTATTTTTGTTAATATTTTTAAGCCTGTAATTGGTATCTTTATATCATGCATTTTGGTGATATTCCGGGGTATGTTTTCAACCTTTATGAACAGGTATGTAAGCATATTAAAAGTTTTTCCTGATCATATGAAATTGAAAATAAACTTAAACCTTTGTCCTCACTCATCATTGTACACTCAACAAGCAATTATTCATGCCAAGCGCGAACCAATATATCTATTAGATGCCAAACTATAAATATACGGATATTTTGTAAGCCATTCCAATAAATAGAAGCCTCCTGATTAATTAGCGGTCAATTTATTAGAGCAATTACCAACCAAAATGACTATCCGCTATGAACAATGATAGCAAAAAATGACTCCATGCCCAAAAATATTCAAATAACATTATCAATCTTACAAAAATCTTAGTAGAGGAGTCATATTATAAAAATACAACACATAAGAGTCTGCAGGACATAAATCCAATATAACGAAATGAAAAAAGAGGAAAGAGAAAGAGTAAAGACGCACACATGATTTAGTATGTGATTTTCTACCTACATTTTAAATACTAAGTGTCTCAAACTAAAAAATAAAGGAAATATGAAGGACTTGAGCTTGAATACGCATAAAGATTAACTAGATATCTATCGCTCCTCTTCCTCCACATTTGGACATAGGTCTTCCCAAATATTTGGTGGTACACCACTTGGAAATTGATCATTTTGCGACCATTATGAGGAAGCTCTAATATCCTATGCTCACACGTTCTCAAATATTAATTGAATCTTCTGTCATGTATGGGAAAGCAATTACAGACTTTTCCTGAATTATTTTGTAAAAACTCGTCCTTATATAATGAATCAATAATACATACCGTTTGAATTTAAAGAATAAATTAAAAATTTACGTCAAAATTATTTAAAATTTGTTGCCTAATTGTTTGTGGAATCTCATCCCAATAGTCAAGTAGCCATCATTAAAAAACTTTCCAGTGAATGGATAAAAGATATTGGTATAGTCTCTTTGTGTGATTAAAATTGCAATATATAATTATAATATGAAGAGAGCTCAAATTCATACCTTAGCAAAACTAAACTCTTTATAATGATGTAAATTAGTAGTATAGTCTACCCAAACCGCTCAGGTTCAATGATGAGCCTTGGTGTAATATCTACCTGCTTAGGGTAGTGGAGGATCTGATATTGTGAAGTAGGTTTTTTTGTTAGGTTCAGAGGTGTAGCTGTTGTTCCAAGTCTACATGAAAGAGAGACTGGGTGAAGGCACATCAATATACATTGGAAGTTAGTCATATTTTTCATAGTTGGAATAAGTGTGAAAAGGGAACAAACGAAAATAAATATTAGTAAAAATGTCCTTAAAATATCAAATTAATGAAAAAAAAAAAGTAAGATGAATTATGTTCTATAAGGAACATTCTTGCTAATATTGAGACTTTGTTTGTCTTATGTTCTGGAAGGTTGAAAATCAACAAGAAAATAGGTGCATACAAAATAAGATATAATTTGTTGAGGATAGACTTAAATAATATCATATAGTTCCTTTTTTGTGGTTTAGATTTTATCCAACTATTTTAAGTATTGTGTGAAATAAAATTTTGGAGTTGATTGAAGCATTCGATTAATATCTAACATCAAACATATTTTGGATAAATACAATAAAGAAAGCTAATAAGATTTAAAATTATCGAAAAATAATCTTAAGAGTAGTAGTATATGAGGTTCATAATTTACGAGATAAATAAAAGGAATCACAACAAAGTATCTCAAAAAGGAGGAGCCAACAAAAAGTTCAGGTTGTATGTTATTTGTTTGTGAAGCTGTAAAAAACACACTATAACAAATATGACCATAATTTGTGTGTCGAGTTTATCTTTAAAAATGTTTTGTTAAGAGAATTTATTTTCATTTTTGTGGGGTAATAGTTTGATGATATTTTTTTTTCCAAAAACCTATTTGAGGCTTACAAAAGGACAAATTTTTTAAAATTTTATCAATGTTACCCGCTAATGGATTGAGAATTGATGGAATCCTGATTTCTATCTCCCTCGGCAATTTCTTCCTGCATTAATCATCCCAAAATAAAAATAAGTAGTACATATTACAAATAATAATACATATCTCTTTAAAATATTATTTATGTATATAAATATAATTAGCGCTTGCGCTAAGGATCTAATCAGAGTCAAACTTGGATTTGAAAAAAAAAAACCTTTCCCTTATTAGCCGTAGTACAAGTGTACTCTTTTTTCTTTAGTAAAGGCGGATTAAGCCAAAAAATCTTTTTTTTTCGAAATTTGATGGGAATCCTGATTTCTATCTTCCTCGGCAATTTCTTCCTGCATAAATCATCCCATAAATAAGTAGTACATATTACAAATAATAATACATATCTCTTTTAAAATATGGTTTTATGCATATTAAATATAATTAATATAATGTGTATTATCTTGTAATATTAATATTATTCAAACAATAGTTTCATTAGTGGTAAAATTAAGAATGGATAAATTACCTTGCACATTTGATTTTTAGGTAAATAGAACTCCAAAAGGCATAGAATATTCGTGTTACATTGGAGGAGAACAACTGGCATAATAACACTTGTGTTGATTATGGTTCTTCTTTTGTGAAGAAGATTTTTCATTGATGACATTATATTTCAAAATTTTCCTTAATAAATAGAAAAAAAATATTACTTCCTGCAATTTATTCTCTAGCACAAAAATGTGCAGTATAAGTTTTGAGAGTCTTCATATATAGAGATAAAATGTGAAGAAATAACTCAACAAAGTAGAACCCTTATAAATAATTTCATGCTAATTATATTATGGTAAGAGATACACAAAGAATATATAATTTAAATTAAGCGATTGAGGTAACTTTGTTCAAAGATATGTACATAACTATACAAAATATAAAGGAAAGCCCAAAAAAGTTATGAGAAAATTTTTTTTAATAAAAATTAAATTCGAAACCAGGTGTCACGGATACAAGAGTGTTAAGGACAGAACGGGCCAATACACAAAAGATCTGTTTAATGAAAATTTAAAAATACAAGATAGTACAAAAGAGGGAAAAACATTAATTAGTATTTGGATGCTAAGATCTCACAGGATCTAATCAACAAAGGCAACAAAAGAATCATGATTCAACGAGCCTATATTGTGTTGCATCAGAAAAAGATGTAGAACTATAGTACGAGTCCCAAAATACATAATAGTTGGCATCATAGTTCCCCCGAGCTCAAATAGAAATTATATAAATACAACAAGGATAATAATGCTAACTCTAAAAATTAATCAACTAACTAAAGTAATACTAGAACACTGATAAAAAGAAGGACAAGACAATATGAGGTAGTTAGAAGCCTATCATACACAATCAACAGAATGATTGATGACAACCACTCACCCCACCCCCCCCAACCAACCCAACCACCACATCCCCCTCCCCAGAGCGACCAAACATATTCACCACCCTTACCCACCCTCCCGCACCCCCCCCCACAATGCCCTACCGACTCTAAGGTCCACAAGGACGGCTATCAAAACGCTAAAAGAAACACCCCTCAATAATCTATCACGACTTTCAAAGACTTTACACTATGAACCAGCACCAGCCACCATTAACTAACCCCCCTCCCAAATCTATTCCCTCATCATAACACCACCAAATACCCCGCATCCTCCCATCCCTTCCCCCAACCAGCCTCCTCCACAACCACTCCCAGCCATCAACGTCTACCCTCCATCACTCCAAACCTTATCCCCCTTCCCCGCTCCCATGAGATCATCCTCAACACTATCCCTGACTTGCCTTAACCGCCCCCAACTAAACGTTCCAACCCCCAGCTCCCTTCTCCCCCCCACTCCATCCTCATCACCTCCCCCCCCCCACATTATTACCAGTTCCCGAATAACCCCCTCCCTCCTCGTACCACCCCCATAATCCCCTCCCTCCCCCCACCCCCCACCCACACCAAGCCTACCCTCTCCTCACGAACTTTTCCCCTGTCTTACTCACCCCCACCCTAACCCCCTCCCGATTACCATACCATAATTTCCTCCCCCATAAGACGACTGTGGCCTTCCGACACTTACTCTAGAACACACCCCCTCCCTCTGCACCTCCCCTCTTTCTAACCCCCCTCCCAACCACTCGACTCCCAACATGAACTCTATAAGTAGCTACCCACATCCCCCTTAGCCTCCTCCACTGTCCAGCGCTCGATGAACTCCAACCTTTGCTTCCAATTATTCCCCCTATTTTTCTCACCCCTACCTACTTCGCCTCGAACCTTTCGTATACCGAAAGGGAAGTCCAGGGCAAGGACGGCGACCGGCGGATAGTTGTTCCAGTAATAATAAAAACATTAAACTATTGCTAATAATATAGTTCCCAAAGTAACCCCTATTAAATGAGTCATTATGATTATAAGCGAACCTAAGTCACATGGACAAATCAATAAGAAGATCTAGATGCTAATACATGAGAACTAAAATTTTTTTTTGTGGCGACATAGGAAAAGATTCTCGTATATGACAATTAGAAATTGTAGAATTTAGTAAGTTGGATCCCATGAAGTAATGGTGGAATCAAGAGCGAATATAGTTTGAATTTTTTGATATAGATGCAACTATTTAGATTTCTCTACAAAGAGATTTGTGTAATTACTGCCCACAAACAAATTACTATATCGTGGATTATGGAGGCGGGTATCATTTACGAACAAATTTAATATAGGATCTATGTTGAGCTTGAGTAGTGGAACTACAATTATTGTAGCTTGGGATCCCATGCTGATCTGCCTCACAAATATATAATAGTAAAGTACGAAATGAAAAAAAAAAAAAAAAAAAAAAGAACAAAGCACCAAAGACATAATTACTATAAGCGAAAAGTTTTGTTGAAGTAGGGTGGTAGCTAAAAATTACAACATAGAAATATAAAAATCAACGAAGGAGAATGACAAGAATGGAGAAAACTAAAATCGACGACAGTGGATCACAATACATTATTACGATATTGTCAAACGTACTGTAATTAATTGTGTGCTAGCAAGGGAAATATGAAAAGAATGTTGGAATATTATCCTGATAAAAACGGAATATACACAGCACACCGTCCTCCCTTGAGACAAAGAAGGGGGACAATGGCGAATAAACAACAAGTAATGAAAGGGAGAAAGAGGGGGAAGAGTAAGAAAGAGAACGGGAATAGTGGGGAAAAAGTGTGGAGGAATAAGCATATTTATAATAATAGTAAGTACCAATTGCTAAAAAGAAAAAAAAGAAAATACATGAGAGAGGAGAAATATGGGCATGTACTAGGGGAAGAGTTGACGCTATAGAGCATGAAGCATCAAAAGTGATAACATTTGTTTTATGCAATTAAGAAGGAGAGATAAAAAAGAAAGAAAAAAAAACAGAAAGGAATGGCAGGGTGAATCAGAAGTTTGTAGAAATCAATGTAAGTCACTGAAGAAAAGCACCATATAAAATGATCAATACAATGTTAGTTAATATAGAGGAAAAGAAGAAAGAGTGAGAGGGAAGGCAAGCAGTCCAGTGAGAGAGAGGAGAATAGTTTAAACAAGAGCATACAAAGCATTAACAATTATTATAGTTCTTGAAGAAGATATAGAAAAAAGGAGATGACTCATGATAATTCAAGTATCATCACTGGATGTAGATACAATAAGGGGCCGCATAGACTATTCAAATCAGAGCGGGGCCCGGTCGCGAGCCCCCCGCGCATAATAAAGCACGATCGGGTATAGATAGGTGACTTTGTCACGACCTCAAACAACAAATTATAGACAAAACTAAAAGTAGGTATGAAAAGAAAATGAAAAAGAAAAGAGTAGCGAGTCACAAAAAGTATTTATAAGCAATGCTAGATAGTAGGTAGAATTATTGGAGTATAGTCACCCAGCACTATCAAATCCTAATGAATGCTCTCAAGGGAATATAAAATAAATCATATTTAAAAACATAGTCTATGAATTTCAGCGAAAGTAGTAAATCTTTATCTCCAGTTAACTATTTTAAAAAAATTACCGTCAGATTCATTTTACCACTTAAGTACTATTACCCTTTGCACTATACATTATTGTTGAATAGCCTCTATAAACCTTTTGAATACACAATTGATCTACCGCAAGAATCATGAGCATACCTTAGTCTATCAATCATAAATACCATATTCTAGTCAATACTTATGATTCTACATACTAAAAATAATTGGAACAGCAAAACCTCATCTCTTGTTTACCCCAGGATTACACCTAACATACCCATAGTCCTTAAAACCAACAACACGCCCCTCCTCTCTCATATCCCCCACCCCTGCACCCCATGAAAATCACCCTCCCACACCAAGTACTAGTCCATTTCTATCCTACAACACAACAATCACCTCCGCATACGATCGGAATCTTCACCCACACAACCTACCACACTTTTTCGGCTACAACCATAACGAGAAAATCCTCATCACTAACTATAGGTGCATGATATAGTAACATATCTATCGAACACCATCCCCCTTACTTATATTAATAACCTCACGTTAATTTCCTCTACACTCTGGGCAATGCCACTACTACTAGATATAATCTGTAACTTAGCTATGTTTTCGTGGAAGGATACTACCCAAGATCTAAAACATACTTCCCCATAAGGATCTTAATGAAACAAGAGATTAAGGAAAAGAGTACAACTCACTTTTTAGCTCAAAACACAATTCATATGAAATGAGTGCATTCCCCCCTCTAAAGCCAACACTTAACTCCACTCATGGGCTTCCCAAACCCCAATACAGGACTTTCATAAGATTTCAGTAAGAACAACTCATCAAATAAAAGACTGCCGTTTCATTCAACAACATCTAGTATGATGGTATTCAAAGGATTGAATTTGAGAAAAACATAGCGAGGTTTCTGAAAAAACTATTTTGACTTAGCTTTATGGAAAGATCAGATTATGAAAGAAGAGAGTTTTTTTTTTAAAATATCTGTAGTCCCTCATTTATAGAAGCCACCACAACTAAAAAAATTTCTACCTTGTCACACTTTCATTAGGAAAACTTATGACACTGAACTTGAGCTCTCATACCAAAATATTTCATGCCCCGTTCCTACACCTTGACATGGCAAGCACTGCCGAGAACTATTCTCGGTCACCAAGATGAACCCTTGGCATGACTGAATACTTAGGGGAAAAAAGGATTACTCAAGCCTTTTGAATTCTGAAGTACAAAGATTTAAAACATGTGGTCAAACTACCACCTAAATCTGAGAATACTAATGTAAACAACAATAGTTTTAGAAAAAAATCTGAAGATAACACCGAGAGACTCTCTATAATTTTCTATCTATTAAGGCTTTATACTATATTGAGACAGGCGTGGGGACGACCCCAACACACCTTAACTAAAAAAACTTATTAAAGCAAATAAATGGCTAGAGTTCTCTGAAAGCCCCAATCGGCTCACCAAAAAAGCTGGTTTTTAAAAAGTTGGGTGATATCATGCATTCGCCTGTTGATGATTGCTGAACACATGTATCTGATCATAGATGATACAAATCGAAAGAAAATCAGTACATTAATGTATGAGATGATAAATAAGGCCCGAGTGGAACATTGAATGGACTGTGAAAGAGTGAAATATAGGTCAACTGAAATAAAAATAAATATGATATAAAATCTAAGTTCACAAATATAACTGCAGTAATATCAATTCTAAACTGCAAACTGGGAGGATATGTATATATGTATAAAATATTCTTTACTTTACTGGGGAGTTCTCCAAACCGTCAAACCATCACTATGATCCTCATGACAATACAAAGTTTACTCATTGTATCTGATCCGCTCTATCCCTTGCTGGAGTATAGAATGCTGTTGTCTAATGATCACTGAAAGGCAGGTGGAGAGGCTCTTCTTATTGGTTACGATCCCTCGACGATGGACCTACATTTTTATGGGATTTGAGTGTTTGAATCTCTTACCCCATTGATTGCCCAATGTACTCCCTTAATAATATGGTTTATAATATGCTCAAGTTTGATTAAAATTATGAGGTCTGTATGAATAAAGGTGCGGAAAACTCAATCCGTCAGTCAAAGATCAGTCTATCTTAAAAATCTCTATTCAAAAGCAAGTAGTAACTACAATAATGAGGGAGTTTTCTAACTTATACAACTCATAAGTTATTTGTAATTTATTTTCAAAATAGTATTAAAGATTCTAAAATCATGATTTGAAATATAAGCTCATGAAATCATAATAAATTCATGCAAAAAACTCCACAAAGGATAACAATGTAAAGATACTAAGAACTAAAAAGAGGACCATAGGCCAAAAAATCGTAATCTTGAAAATTAAGTAAGGAAAGACATGAATTTTTGGTCCAAGATTTGGATGAACTCGAAATTGGGTTTGATAAACCTAATTATAGGAAATTTAAAATTATAAACATGTTCATCTGGTATGAGATGAAGGAATTCTTGGGTTCATGACGTCCAACATACTTAAAATCACTCCAGATTTTACCGATTTAAAAGGAATTATATTGAAGACGACCTATAAAACTTTCTTGAACCGGGGAAGTGAGTTCTGAGGAGGATTCATTGAAAAAATCATTATAATCCTTATGAGGAGTCAATAATCCTGTTAAGCACTATGATAATTTAAGTAAGTTCGTAGGTAGATCTTACCTTGGTTGATAGATTGAATCTTGAGGAAGGAAATTAGTTTTTCGAAAACTTTTTTGTCTTAGGGGGAATTTGTTATGACCTATGGAGTGGTGAATCCATTTTCGTTAGTATTGTTACCCCACCAATGAAAAATTGCTCATTAAAAAACCCTCTTAAGCGACCAAGCCGCGTGAAATCTTTACTGGTTTTTCCTTCTTCTTCAACATATGCCTACACGACTATATATAGTTCCCATTACCAGTAGATAATACATTGGCATACTTATAGGATGGTTAAAGCACGTTAATCATAATCTTTTAGGAATTCAAGTCATCTTTTTGGCGAATATTCAAATACTTTCGGGTGAATGCAAACAAATGTACGTAAACACTATACAAGTAATGTCTCCAAAATCATAAGAGCAATACTCGATTTCAAGCTCGAGGTCATAGCAGTTGGATAGTTCCTTCTCATGGAACTTAAGTTGTCTAGCAGCATATGATATAACCTTACCTCATTGCATTAACACACAACCAGGCCGACTCTTGATGTATCACAGTAGATCAATAACGTAAAATCCGCAGTAGATTCAAAAAAACAAAAGGGGCATAAGTTATACCAACTATTTTCAGTTCTAACAAAGTCTTCTCACACTCATCTGATAACCGATGAAATATAACCTTATTTAATTAACTTAGTAAAATAGAGATGTTATGTATGAAATCCTTCCACAAACCTTTTTGTAATAACTAGCAAGAACCCAAGAAACTTATTGATATCTGCTATCTTAGAGACGGTAGTTAGGTCTAGGTGTTTTACAATCTTTTGCGAAAAAATTTTATAGTTTGTTACTTTTTGAGAGTCGCCATTAATGTTTTAACGAAGCGAAATCAAGAGAAGGAAAAACTTTTTTAGTTTTCAAAAGATTTAAACAGAAAATTAATTTAATTTTTAAAACATTTCAAAAAGGTTCTAGGATCATATTATATTTTAGGAGTTTTTACGGAACTAAAAAACCGCTAATCGCGATTAGCAACCAAAGAACTTATGGGCTAAAATGCTTTAATTTAGTTTCAATTTTATTTGGAAATCTATTAAAAGGGTGAGAAATCAACATAATATTAGGTGGTTTATTTAACTTCAAAGCGTATTTATTAATGTTTTTAGTTCGTATAAGTGGATTCAATTTAGTTTAACCAGTTAAAACATACTGGCGTCTTGTGGGGATTTGGAGTTTCGACCGCAAAACCAATGACAAATAATAACAAGCAAATAACGACAAAGTAAGAGAGAGAGAGAGTTTGATTGGGTCCAAATCCGGTTTCTGTCCGCCTTGATCGGTATTTGGACCCCATTTGCATTCGGGGTTTGGGCCGATTTGACTTGTACCTGTCCTAAACTAGCCAAAATAATAACAATACAAAACGATAAGAGATTAGGCTCCAAAATAAAATACAATATTTGAAAATTAAATTTGGACTTCTTGGTCCAAAATCTTCAACTTCTTGCCATGTTTTGACTTTTTTCAGCTTTTGGTCTTGTACTTTAATTTTTACAGGCTTATTCTTCAGTTGTTTGTCTCGAAAATGGAGGCCGACTCGATAGGAAGTCAATTCCGATAAATGGAAATGGAGTCCAAATTGGACTCGAGTAAATGTCACATGCATTAAAATAAAGTAAATAAGAAGAATTAGATAAGTTAACATTCATAATCCAACTAACAAAGATGATCTATATGATGCAAAATGGACTTTGTCAAAACAAACTTGGCCACACGCCAATGATATGATGAAAGCTAAGATGATCAAATGATCACAAACTTACACTTAATTTTGGGAAGATAACATGCAGGACACTAATTGGATCATTCTACCAGTCAAGCTCGCATTAAATTAAGACTCATTCTTAACAAATAAGGTTATTAAAGTATCATTTAATAATGTACACAATTACTCTATGATTATCCAAATATTGGGATCTTTAGGGAGCTCCATTTACAATATTCAAAGCATGAGGTGAGACACCAATGCTATAAGCAAAGGACAGATCGCACGCATCATGTAGAAGATCAAGTAGGATCAGTACATTACAACTTATTGTGTTGATCTTTAATAAAAAGAAGACTCCAGAAAACCACTATATTAATAAACTAAAGCAGCAGGACCCAGCCATGAAAAATCATGCACGAACTTGAACCATTATTTTTTTTTCATTACTTATTTTTTTTCATTTTTACCAAACAAAAAGGGATGAGAATATGTGCGTTGGGGTAATTTTCCAGAATGGCATGGGACAGCGAAGACGAAAGCTTGAATAAAACAATTGATTAACACATTATCCATCAAATTTTATAGTTATGCAATAAATCATCAACGAATAAAAATAAAATCTACCAGTGATAATCAATAAGAAAACGACATTTGAGAACAAGCTTTCCCAAATAGAGAATCGGTGTCAATAAATTTCTAATAGAAGAGATGCAAAAAAAATACTGATCTCGAGAACTTAACAAATATGAACAACCATTAATTCAACAATAACGCGAGGCGACATATATAACAAACCTTTTCCTTCTAACCGACAACAAACTCCTAATAATAACGAAAGATGCATATATGATTTTGTGAATAAGACGATCGACAACAAAAAAAATAAAAATACTAAAGATAAAGTTTAAGACTTTGTCACGCATAGTTCAGCAATAGGGAAAATTGTATTAATAGCAAGACAAGAATTCGCGGCCTTGAGATAGGCACATCAACATGTCAAACATTCAACAAACCATCAACAGTAATGCAGATTTCCAAAAACAGCGAAGAGAAACATCATTTTACTCAACACGAAGACAAGAGAATCAAAGGGGTGTTACCTTTTCGGGGACAACGATTCTGGGGGACGGGACGAGCAGGGACTTCCAAAGACTCCAAGAAGTTCCAGTGTACTGAGAAACGAAGTAGGTGACTCAAGAAAAGCTGAATTCTCACCCTCTCTGTTTTCGAAACCTGTACCCAAATATCTGTATGTAAATTTTATAATCGATATTTCACTATTTCATTTCCCAAAATTCTAGATAGCTCTTCCTACTATCTATATATTTTTTTATATGTTTCCCTAACTCTTTGTCGAAGTTATTCCAATTTTTCTCCAAAACAATTCTTCCACCCCTTAAAACTGAATAGGTAGAGGGTATTAATAGGGATTCTGGGTTGGATTTTGGGGGTAAAGACGAGAATTCGGGTCAAAGCCCATTCCAAAAATTCAAATTTTCCAAAATATTTCACTAAAATGGATAAACAATCTTTTTATTGGAGTCTGAAACCATTCCGAAAGAGGGAAGGGGAATGGACTCTTGGGATTAGTCTCAAACGTCCTCATCTTGAGGTCGCAAGGACAATTCTGCGTGCCCCTGAAACTGCGAACTGAAAAAGATAAGAGGAAGAAGACAAATAGAGACAGCGTACTATCTGTACGGGTAGACGCCGTGAGCTTTCCGTGAATTGCCGTTTGATTGTCGTTTTATCACTGCTCAAAGGCGCCACTTGGAATGGCTGCTGTTAATGTTGAGAGTGAATTGTTCCAAGAGTTCCTTTTGCTGATAAGAAGATTGAACCGGATTAAGGTAAAAGAATGGGTTGGGTTGAGAAAAGAGTTGGGGATTTTTGAATTGGCTAGAGGTTGAATTAGATAATTAATTTGGACAAGTTGGGCTTACTGGAATAGAAGAGATTTAACCCGAATTGAGATGGAGCAAGAATTGAAAAATTATAGATCTAAAATCTAGTCAAAATAAATTTTCTTGGTGAATTTGACTAAAATTAAATAAGACAAATTAGTATGATTAATTTACAAGCTTCTCAATTTTAACGAAACAAAATAATTAACTTAAATATAAACTAATAACTCAAAACATAAGTTTAACTAAAACTAAATTAGTTTAATAAAATGCTTATTGAAATTAAAATCTTTTTGAGATTATCTTGGAATATTTATAAAATAAGTTTATTGTATAAAGGACATATCTTCTAAAAAAATAATCCTGAAAGCTACTAAAATTATTTAAAAACAACTTGAAAAACATTTTGAATTTTGTAAATCTAATTATTTTAAATCGTATGAAATTAATGAAGCTCGAAGGTTAATTTTATCCGAGGAAGGGTCAAAATTGGGTGTCAACAACTGTCTCTCATTGTAACACCTCGTATCCAAAACAGACCAAAAATCAACTTTTTCAGAAAAACTGCAGGTGTAGTCGACGGTTTCAATCGACAGACCGTATCCTAACCCACGGTCCATCCTGCACATCCATCGATTGAGTCAAAAAACCCCCAATAAACTCAGTTCAGAAAATTTGGCTAAGTCCTAATCAAGCAACGGACCTACGGTCCGTAGTCTGAGTCTGTTGATCGATACCCCATTCACCCACTCTCTGATATGAACCACGTTGACCAGTATGGACGGTCGTTCAATCTATGGTCTGTAGGTCTGACCGTAGATGAAAATTAACAGACATTTAGAGTAGAATTGCAGTTTGGTCAACTACAATTGATCATAACTGTTAGCACAAAGAGAATTAGGTGTTCCATGACATACCCACAGATAGATAATTGAATTATTTTTCCATATCCACCAAACTTGCTAAAATCAGACATTCGAGTAAAAAGTTATGCCCATTTTAGTAAATGTCTGTCGAACAGACCCAAATGACGGACCGTCGATTGAACGACGGACCATCAGTCCAGGTCGTCATTTCGTCCGACAACAATTAACTCAGGGTCTTTTGGTCTTTTACCACTTCATTTAAACCATAAGATACGTTATTTTGACCCTACATCATTAGATTTTAGTCAGTCTAAGCCTAGAAACATAATTAAGAAGTACCTAACTCAAATCATTAATAAAACTTAGAAAAGTTGAATCAAGAAAGGAGAAAAGGGCCAAGAACCCTAGTTTAAGAACGTGGAAAGGTTCCAACTGTTCCAGCCCCAAAATCTAAGTTTTTCTCTGTGAATTTCATCACCAGGTATGTGAGTTTTCACTAGTGAGTTCCTTTCACCTATTGAGTCCCTAGTTTTAAGTAAGATTTTTGATTCCTATATCATGATTAGACCTAAGTTTCTAGAACTTTAACAAAACTTCATAAATTAATTAGTTATATGTTCCAAATAAGATTATCATGTTATTACTCAAATTATTGCATGTATTTCGGAACCCTAGATATGTATTTTTTTAGTTCTTGAAGTACACATGCTAGGTTAGATATCTCAGTTATTCAGTTATACATGCCTAAGTTTTTAGTGCATTATTATCAAATTAAATGTTGCATTCTCAGTGTGCATGTTCCGTTTTGAGCTATCCAGTATTTTACAGAAATTTAAACTTAATCAGTTAACTACATAAATCAATCGAACTAGCATAATACCGAGTTGGACTAGGGTTTAGCATACCCAATTAGTCCCAATACTACTAGCCAAGTAAGTTGTAAGTCCCTTCCGTGGATATCACTTTAGTGATCACACCAACATGCCTTTATACCTCTAGCAGGGTATATTGGGTCCTCTCGATGGGGCGTATACATCAGACTCCACATTTAGATCCTGTGACTTTATTATCGATTATTAGTAGCTCCTACAGTTCAGTTAGACTCTCTTGCATTGCCATTTATCAGTATACTCAGTGTTCAGTTTTAGCATGTTATAAATTGGTCATTGCATCAGTTAGCTCAGAATTCAGTATATCATGTTTAGATTATTATACTTGCTTTTATACTTGTTTAGTTATGTTTTATTTCAGCTTTATTCTATACTACATGCTCAGTACCTTCAAATACTGACGCATACGTGCGCTATATCTTATCTCTATATAGGTTAAGGTTCTCAACATCTATATCACGAATAGATCGATCTCCTGATCTCAAGTTCAGTAGATTCAATGGTGAGTCCTCATTCTCTGAGGAAAATAGTCATGATTTCATTTCAGTCATTTAGTTTCAGTTTTTGCTAGACTTGGCTGGGGTTTGTCCTAATATGTCTAGTTAGTTAGAGGCTTATTTCAGACACAGTTAGTTTCAGCTTAGTATTGATTTTATAACTTCTTTATATTAAACTATTTCAAATATCTCAGTTATAGAATATGGGTATTCCCTATATTTTTATTTTAAATTATGATTTAACTTCCAAATCAGTTATATTCTTTAGTATGCTCATGATCACGCCGACAGGGTTAGCTTGGGATCACTTGTGGTCCTAGATTTTGTGTCTTTATCCCAGGGGTAGCTCGGGGCGTGACAAAATGTGGTACGGAGCACTAGGTTCAAGAGTCCTAGGATGTTTACAAATTTTCACTAATTAGACTTCTTTTTCATGGGTGTGAAGTGCACCACATCTAATCAGAGGGAGGCTATGAGGTGTTTTAGGAAAACTTCACTTTATTGTAACTCTTATCGTGCGTAAGGTATGATCTGATTCCATTCTAACTTGACATTCTATGTTTCAAATCATGCCTCATTGTAGAGATAGCGCTAGGAAATAGAATGCTAGGAACGCAAACGCAACTCCTTCAGACCTAGATCAAGAAGTCTCCAATGCTGAGTTCAAGAATGTCATACAGATGTTGTCTCAGAGTATGACTAACCAGAACAATCAGGTTTATGCTCATATGAATGAAAATTGTGGATCAGTAGCACCAAGGGTCCGTGACTTTGTTAGGACGAATCCGCCTGAGTTCTTAGGATCACCAACTAATGAGGATGCTCCAAATTTCTTGGATGAGATCAAGAAAATCGTTGAGGTAATGCAAGTCACTAGGATTGATCGGGTTGAGTTGACATCATACCGGTTGAAGGATGTTGCTCATATTTGGTCACTTAGTGGAAGGAGAATAGGGGTGCAAATGCGTGTTCTATCACTTGGGATTTGTTTAGTGAGACTTTTCTCGCCTGGTTTTTCCCAATAGTGTTTAGAGAGGCAAAGTCTCAGGAATTCATAAATTTGAGGCATGGTAACATGAAAGTCCAAGAGTATGGGATGAAGTTTAACCAACTCTCCAGGTATGCTACTCACATGGTTGCTGGCTCCAGGGCTTAGATGAATAATTTCTTGTATGGAGTGTCAAATTTGGTGAAAACTGAGTGCCGAAATGCTATGTTATTGGGAGATATGAACATCTCTAGGCTTATGACTCATGCTCAGCAGGTTGAGGGTGATTAGCTTAGGGAATAGTCTAAGGAGAATAAGAAGGCTATGACTATTCTCAGCAAAATACGAGTGGTGGGAATTGCTCGCAGAGTCATCAGAAGTTTTCAGCTCCAACCCCTTCATCAACTAGTGTTCCATCCTCTAAGAACAGGTATTACCAGAAGGGTAGAGCTCCAGGATCTAAGTCTCAGGGAAGTGTTTCAGGAACCTAGACTTACCCACTTGCCCTAAGTGTGTTAATAACCATCCGGGCGAGTGTCTCGCATGAAAAGAAGGATGTTTTGGGTGCGGTCAGTCTGGTCACAGGTTGAGGGATTGTCCTTCTAGATAGAGTCAAGGAGGTGGTAATGGTAGAACTCAGTCTACAGCTTTAGCAGCACCAACAAGTCGCCCATTCAACAGGGTAACTCATCTGGACTATGTCCAAGTTTGCCGCTAAGAAAAAGTTCCACGTTGTGCTGCATCCTTTTTTATGTCCTCCACACCTGTGACTTTTTTCTTTGGAGAATTCATCCTCTAGGATCCTCTCGACAAGGACTGACATAAAACTCGTCAGCATAAAAATGTAATTCAAATAGGAGATAGTATCTTTTTCCTGTTGACACTTAATTGCTCTCCCTCAGCATTTGACGTCAACTCGATCGGTTTAACGTAAAACATATAAAGATTATGTCTTATGTTTGCAATATAATATTTGATTTACTCTTCATTTGATGTCAAAATAAATAAAAGATGATGCAGTGTTAATATTTCTCCTGATGTCGTCTTCAATGATTCTCTTGGTTTTGCTCTTATCAAAATATAGGAAATGTCATTGATATTGATGGATAAATATTTTCTTGGGATGCATGATTTCTTTCTCTTGCAATGTGTGGCTTCTTTTTCACAATGCACAAATTTTCTCTTGCAATGCATGACTTCTTCTCTGCAATGCATGACTTTTTTCCACAATGCATGAATTTTCTCTTGCAGTGCATGACTTCTTCTCCGCAATGCATGAATATTAACTCGCGATACATAATTTTCCACGATGCATGAATATTAACTCGCGATGCATGATTTACTGCAATGCATGAATATCTTCTTGTGGTGAATGACATTTTCCACGAGGCATGATACCTTCCCGTGATACATGATTTTTATTGAGGCATGAATATTAACCCACAATGCATGATTTTTCGCGATGCATGAATATTATCTCACGATGTATGATTTTGTGCGATGCATAAATATCTTATTGTGGTGCATGATATTTTCAACGAGGCATGAATATCTTCACTCGATGCATGATTTTTCGCAAGGCATGAGTATCAACTCGCAATGCATGAATATCTTCATGCGGTGCATGACATTTTCCGCAATGCATGAATATATTTTTGCGGTGCATGGCATTTTCTGTGACACATAAATATCTTTGGTATCAAATGAGATAGTGCTTCAATCGAGCAACATAGTGATTTTCTGGGTGCCCTCTAGACAATGATATCATCTCAATTGACAATATGGTAAAATAACCATACATGTAGTGTATTATATCAATCGGCAATACAACTATAACGACATTCTGGGTAGTAATGCTATCATGTATGCAGATGACGTCCTTGATGAAAATCATAAACTGTCTTTCTTGGGGTTTTTATTTGCTTCATCTTTGAACATAGTTGTATCTTCGCTATAGACTATATGTTGTTACGAATTGGATTAAACGATGTTTTTCACATTCCCAAGTCTTCGATATAAACAATCTAAAATAAATCCTGTATCCACCAAAAAATTGTTAATTTTGGGGAGTTTTTCGCCCCCTTGACTTCTCCACATTAATCGATTGGAGGAATTTGCTAATTTCAGAGTAAACGTATAAACCTGCATCCCCAGAGAAATCATCTGTTTTAAAATGAACTAATCTGTGACAATTTCTTCACTTGTTTGCTCCTTTCTCTTCTATCTCCGATTGATTTTCTGATCTCCCGACTCTTGATAGATAGGACAAAATATTTTGTGCCAAAACAACTGAAACATAAACTGAAAATCTTAGGAAAAATAAATTTTCGAAAACCAGTATTTCTTTTAAAAGGTTACTGCCAAGTATCATATCACGTTAAGCTTAGCGAACTTCTTTGAGTCTGATGTTTGGAGATATATCTGATCATTCACTGGGAAGTATTAAAGGTCACTCTAGAATGCCGATAAAACTAGTTGCAATTTTGGAGACCTCCTCAAATTCCAATCCAGGTTTAATGTCTTGGTTTATCCTTATCTCTAATGTTGTGAGAAAATCCCAGAATTTTTTGAGATTCTCTCAAAAAGTGTGTCCCAAATTCAAGTTCCTTCCAAGGAGAACTACTTTAGTCGTGACTTGTTGAAGAAATCTTCTTCCTTCAGAATTTTTGGGAGTCCCCTTCAAAAATTTTTGTCCCAATTTCTATTGTATAGATAAAATAGAAATCTTACCGGAACACAGATAGATGACCAACTCCTTACTGTATGGGGCGTCTACGTATCCCGTTGAGTCAGTAATCAAGTCAAACGTAGTTCCCCTTCAAAGGTTAACAATAATAAGAAATTTGTAAAGAAACTAACCAAGGATGACATAGCCCACATACGTATCTTATTTTTGAAAATTCAGGTTGAACATAGTTCAAATACGAAGAAATACTAAAAGGGATAAATAGGGTGACTGAGTCCGACATAGGCCGCCTACATATCTCATTCTTGAGAATTCAGGTCAGACGTAGTTCATTACAAGAGAAATAATTTTTTTAAAAACAAAAGATTTCAAGCGAAACGAACTAAGACCAGTGAAACTATAGAATACAAAATAAACTTCACACATAATTTTTTTTTCTTGAAGAGTCTGAGTCATCGTTTTTTTTGGCCATAGCGGAGCCATCGGCATTCTGACAGGACCAAAGAACCTCCAGAAATATTACTCTCGAACCATAGAAGGTCCTTGCCAATTCGGCATAAATTTCCTCTTTGTACTAATCTTATGAGGAAAAATGCTCTTAATTACGCAATTGAATCCATTTCTTTCTGATATTCCTAGCTCTAACCCTCTTGTTGCAACAGAACCTTCTTTGTCATATAGTTGAAAATGACAAACTAACCCAAGAACCACTTTCTTTCGGTCATCAGATATCGATTTGATCCCCCCACAGCCGCCAATTTATTTTGTCGCTCCCCCCCCCCCATTTCTCTTTTGAATTTTTTTTTGTTTTGTTTATTTTCATTTAATTTTTTGTGTTTACATTGACAGCACTGAATGTTTTTGATCTTTTTTATTCCGTAAAACCCTTTTCGCTCCGCCCCGGCCGGATGTTGTGGGGGGTATAGAGAGCAATAGTATTGAGTTTATCTTTCTAGTGTGAGGTAGGCCGGATATGATATATTACTTACTGGAGGTTTTATATGGGTGCCCCGGGATCGTGCGACTCTCGTGATTCTTTTGTGAAGGGCTGGCTCTGTGTCTTGTTTTGTTTGTTTATGCCGGTGTGTTTTATTTGGTGGGCGAGTGGGGAGCTGTTGTTTAGTTTTGTTCTTTTCTTCTTTCTGTCCGTTTACTTTGTTGATGTTTCGTTGTGTTACTTTTTTTCGTGTTTATTTTGATGTGGGGAAGATTGTATTGACGGTATTGAATGTGGTGTTTATTTTTATTTTATATTTTGTTGTTTTTTATTTGTTTTCTTTGGGTCTAGGTGTAGTGGATTGGTTAGTTATTTCTTTTGTGGTTATGTGGCATGTGATGTAGTTTTGTAGTGTGTTTCTTTCGTTTTTTGGTGGTGGTACTCTGTTTTTGTTTGAACGGGCAATTTATGGTCGGTTGATTCGTATAAGCTTATGGTGTATGGTTTATGTTTCTTTCAGTCTGCTTTGTGGGTGGAAGCTGAGTCGTCTTTATTTGGTTTTGTTAGTTTGTTTGACTTTAGTGTTGGTGAATGATATTAGGTGAACTATTTGTTTTTCTGATTATTAGTTGTGTGTTTCTGCTACTGGGGGGTCGAGAGGCGTTGTGCTGTGTACTGTTTGTTTTGATTTTTGCAATTTTTCTGTTTGTTTTTGGAGTTTGTTTGGTGTGTTTTTAGGGTGATTGTGTATAGGTACCCCCACCGTAATTCCAGTATTTCTCAGGCCCTTGTGAAGGCGCTTTTGCTAGAAATGGTTGGTGTGTTTTTTGACCCAACACCCATGTTTGCTTTTTCGATGGGGTTCACTGATGGTTTTATGTGTGAGTATTTAGATGTTGGGTTTGGGTCAAGGAAAGCTCGTTTGTTCCATTTTTGTGCTAGTGATATAACTTGTTTCGGGTTGGGTTATTCTTTGTTCGCAGATGGGGGGATGATGGGGGGTTGATTGCAGACGCTATGCTTGCTTTTTGGTTGGTTGTTAAACTGGGTGTGGGTGTGGTGATAGGTTGAGGAGGGAGGATTGTACTATGGCGTGGTGATTGTTCTATGTTGCTCTAAGGGTGCTGTTGGTTCTTTCTTTTCTTTATGTTTTAGGTGGTTTTCTCATGTAATTTTGTATGTTGTGGTGCGTACTGGTTTTATTATAAGGCTGTTGGTGGAGGCTATTCAGGTTGTCTCATATCTGGGGGCCCGCTGAGTTAGTTGGGGGCGGCTGTATGAAGTTGGAATTATGTTGTGATTTGTATGGGTTTGATTTTGGGTGAGACCTGGAAAAATGCTTGAGCGTGTAGGGTAATGTGGTTAGGTTTTTTTCTCGGTTGAGAGTTATGGGACTTTCTTTATATGAGTTATGGCGTTTGTGTGCGGTTGTGGGGGGCAATTACTTTGTCTAGGTTGGGGGTGGGTCGTGTTATGCTGGGTCTCTTTGTTTAATCGCCCTCAGCTCGATCGGCCTCGCCCTCGTCCATGCTCTCCTGTGTGGGGGCCCACACTTGGTGGGTAAGATTTGGGTTAGGCTGGGGTTTTGGGTCGCGCGGTTGCGGTGATGTGTTTTTTGTCGTTTTAGGTGGAGAGTGTGATTGCTTTTGCTTTTTTCGTTCGTTCAGGTTAGGCAGGCCGTGGGCGGCGGGGGGGGGAACTGGTGGTGAATGGTTATGGTAGTTCCTTTAGGGATCGGGTCATAGTGAAGGGCGAGTACGTTGTAATGCAATTTTGGGGGATTCTAGTACCGTTTTTCTCATTCTCCAATGTCTGCACGTGTGTCCCCCTTTATCTATTCTTACTTATTCCTCCTTTTCTTCTTCTTTTTTAGCCGTGTTTGGTTTTGATTTTTTTTCTTCTTTTATATATTTATTTTTCTAGCACTACGGCATAAACGATTACTATTATGTCTGTCCTCTTTTGCACTTTGGTTAAAGCTCTTTTCTCTACCGTGTCTTGTTTGGTTATTGTGGGAAGTCTGTGTTTTGTCTTACTGTTCTTTTTTTGGAATACTTTTTTGGGTTATTTTGTTGTCAGTTACTGTTTTATATTTTTTGTAGATGTCGTCTGTGCGGTTTTTATGAGTTCGCCGGAATAGCCAGGTGCCTGGACCTGGTGGTAGTGGTAGTGTGTTTTTTGTTTTACAAATTTGATTTGAATTGTTGATCCATTAGTCTTTTTTTTTACTTTTATACGCTGGCTAGAACTTTGGCCGGCAGGGATATTCTATGATCTATATACTTCAAGTGGGCAGCTGGCTAAATGTCTTTGTAGAGCTCGCAGCGTTTTTTTGCATCGAAGCCGAAGTACGGCCACACCTAGGGGGTTGGCGCGATGGTATTTTGGTTTACTTCTGTGCTTGTCTATTTGTGTGGTGTGTAACGCTTGTTATATTCAGCCAATGTAAGTTTACTTTAGAGAATTCTGTTTTCTTTGCGCGTGTCTTAGTGTATAAATGGGTCTCGGGTACTTTGGGGGTTTGTCTTTTGTGTGTTTATTTTTTTAGTTCTCGATATATCTTCGTCGGTTTATTTTTTTTTGTTTCTATTCTAGTAGAAGCAAGTGTGAGGGAGGTGATAGGCACGCTTTTGGTGTTTGGGGCCGGGGTCCGGACAGACTTAGGACTTTGTTTGGAGTGGGAAATTCTGGGCGACTTTTTTTTCCTCATTAGCCCATTTTGCATTGAGGCGGTATAATGACCCCATTCAACATTACTAAATTCTTCTTCTTGAATGATTCTCAAGGATGGTAACTCGACTTCAGCAGGTGTGACTGCTTCTGTGCCACACACTAGACGGTATAAAGTGGCTCCGATCGGCGTTCTGACAGTCGTTCGATTTCTCAACAAAGTGTATGACAACACCTAATGCCAACCTCGGTAATTATTAATCAGTTTCCCCCGCATATCTATTTATGTTTTTTATTGAAGCCTCGAGAGCTCGCGTTCATTTTTGGGGACGATAAGTTGGTGTGAATTTTGGTGAGTCATGTTAATTGATCACATATATCTCTGCATCAAGTGACTCTGAGATTTGCAGCGCATTATCATAATGAGATTCTAGGTACTTACTCTCTACTCTCTCACTCCGATACCTGCATATCACATGTGGTTTCGAACAAATTATGCTAGACCACTTATCGTGGTTCCACGATAGGGTAAAGCATTTCTTCCTCTTCCAACCCACGTTGGGAATATTGTGGGCGGTGTGTCTCAGGGCCAAAACTAAATCTGTGTCCATTAGAAGCGTCTGGCTCTATTGGTAACTGATTCCATCCATGCCCCAAGTCCAAACGGGCCAGGTGAACTCATAGGTCCTTGATTTCGTGAGGTGACACTTGGATTAAATAATTCATCTGCGCTTGACATTTATGACAGTTTTTGGGGCACAACTTACAACCATCATTGCTTCCAAATTTAAAACGAAAAAATAACTGGCTCGAATGTTCGTTAATCGTCAAAAAGGCGAGTCCCATTCATGCAACCACAACTCCACAGCACCAGCGTGTTACTCTTTGGTCAGGATAAGCTTGGGCAGCTTTTCAAAGCTCAACACTATGAGAAGACCCTAAATATGAGGCCTCCTC
Source organism: Solanum habrochaites (assembly GCA_027704765.1). NCBI lineage: Eukaryota > Viridiplantae > Streptophyta > Magnoliopsida > Solanales > Solanaceae > Solanum > Solanum habrochaites. The sequence goes on from JAKWJA010002492.1 coordinate 49,203,594, forward strand.
TAAGGATTCACTCCACTAGAAAAATTGAGGGCCAAACACGTATCGACTTCTTCTGATTAAATGTCGGTCATTCTGCGTGATAGCCCAGACTCTAATATTTATTTATTCATCAAATACCTTCATGGCAAGACCGTCTGGTTCTTTTTGGCAAACATGTCAAACATTGAACTGGTTTGGGCTCGCTTTATCTCTATATCAGAGGATCAATAACTATCAGTATAATTGATGCTTAATTAATCATTGAGGCAATGGTGAAGAGAGCATCGGCCAAATTATTATGTGTTTTGGGAGTGTGTGTCAAAGCCGACAAGTGCAAATCCAGCCACTAGCCCGTGTTGAGCACCCCCAAAAAGCACGATGTTAGTGTTGGGATTTTAACTCAAGTTGTAATGGCACAGACGACAAAGAACAACTTTTCGTTAAATACTGTAATCAAATGGTCCAAATCCTCGTGAGCTTAATTATTATGACAATCATCTTCATACACCTCGATCTGATCTCCTTGAGGAGGCATGTCATAGCAATAAGGTCGTCATAGCCCCTCATATAGTATCACCTACATTTCATAGACCAAATTGGAATCACCCTAATTGATACACAAACACAAGGTGTACTAAAAGTTTGTCGCTTTTTTTCCTCTGCATCTTCTTCAATAATCCGAGCGGTACCTGTATACCACAATCTCACGAACTCATGCGTTTCATATCATGCCGTAGTCATATGATCGATCAAGATATGAATGTCTTGCAATGGAAAAATTAATCTTTGGGCGAGCTTTGTTGAATATTTATAAAATCTAAACAAATTTTTAAATCTTCCCCCCATCTTTCTTGGCAATCGGAACATACTTGGCCAACTGATATAACCCGTGGTTCACAGTATAGATTAATACTTTTTCCTGAATTTAGTGGGGTCGAAAATCCTTTTTGTGCTAATTTTATATAAGTTGTCGTACTTGTTTTGCAACGAAATCTGTCCAAAGCTTGAATGGGCTGAGGATTGTGTGTGGAGGCGTTGATAAGATGCAGAAGACCACCTACGTAGCTTATGACAGTCCGTCGTGCTTATGTGACATTCCGTAGGTGGCAGCGTAGTGCAGGTGGCTGAAGGTAAGATGGGGAAGTTGCCAGTGTCATATTACGAAGTTTATGACGGTCCGTTGTGGCTGCTTTCAGTCCGTCCTGTCAGGTTCGTCGTGAATTCAAGAAGTGATCCCCGTAGCCCAAGCCCAGATTCCAAATTGAAGTGTTTTAAACGAAGACCTCCTCGACTACCTTTGTTCCTAATGAAGGTCCGCATAACTTTGCCGTCGAGGAATGAAGAGGCACAAAGAAAATTGCAACAAGTATGGGACGACTGTAGATCCATAACGGCGGTACCGTTGTGCCAACGACGTCAGTTCGGTCGTGGTCCGTCACGCAAACCCGTCGTTTTGGCGATTTTCAGCAATAGAATCCTTGTTTATTAAGGTTCTTGTTTTATTTATCAAAATATTTCGAAAAACCTTGTTTTTGAGGTTAGACACCAGATAGCTAGACCCTGATAGTTAGAATCTTAGAATTGTTAAAACGCCGTATTGGTAAACATGTATGTTGAGATTCCTGTATTAATCATTAGACTTTTCGTTAGATTATTGATTACTTGAGAATTCCTTGCGTGAATTTTTTGATTAATCATCAAGCAAACGTTTGGATTTTATATTTCCTTTCTCATTGAAGTAGTACTAACTCTTATCTATATATATGAATATTTGTTTATGGCCTTGATAACTAAACTCCATGCTGGGTTTTGGGGAACCAAATAGGCACATAATGGGAGATCAACCCTGAACTAAAAAAATAACAATTCTAGAATTAGTGTCTTGTCAATGCATTCATAATTCTTTTTTTTTTTTTTTTTTTTTCCCTTTTTTTGCTTTCGTTTAAGCGAAGTCTTTTTAACGGATGGCCAACGTTAGAACGTCGCCTTCAAATGCGACTTGCTGGACCAAGGCGGGGATAAATAGCTAAAAGAATATATTAACATAGAGTTGATGTGTATACTATCTAATAGGCTAGTAGTGATGGGTACGAAGTAATACTTAGCAATATTGAATACGAGCTTAATATAGGTCAGGCTACAGGGTTTGATAAGTGTGCAACACACAGTAGCATAACCAAGGTGCAGAGTGCGATTTTTCTAGACAGATGCCGAACCAAGGATTTAGAATAACATAATACTTATCACTGTGCATGCAACGATCTAGCAAATAATTGTATAGTTAGAATTAATCTAATTGTGAACCTGTTGGGGAACACGTAACACCCGAGTTATGAATTAATTGGATTAAAATCCAACATTCAAAAGCTTTTAAGTATCTCTTACAAATTGCACTATTTATTTTCACCTCATTTAGAATAGAAACCACCCCCCTTTTTAATTGTTTTTACTTTCTAGGAGTCATCGAACCCTAAACATAGTATAACCATTGAAGTTAAGTCTAGATATTTTTCCTCGTGGGATTATCCCAACCTCACTAAGCTGGGTTATTTACTTACTTGAACGGAACCTCTTTAACTTCTTATTGAGAAGTAGTCGAGCGATCAAATTTTGGTCGTCAATTGTCCGGGGAATATAGCTTTTAGATTCACTTAACTTATACGATAGTTTAATGATATTTTCTTGGATTTTACTTTTTTTTAATGTTTTGTTGTCTTTTCATAATCACCTCCGTCCTTTGTATGCCCAATCCACACGGAGAGAATAGAACCTCCTTGTTTCGCCTACGTCACGACTTATATCATACCTGCTCAGCTATAATCGAAACGTGGGAATAAATGGATAAGATCCGAACCGAACATTCCAGCTCCGTTTGATTTCCTTGGTCAATGTTACCCGTGGCTCGGGGACTCATACATAGGGGACAAAATATCCCGCTCTACTCGGTCCCCTAAGCATACTAGCAGAGGCTATGATACATAGGGGCAGATTCTATGGTCCACTGGTTTTGGCCTCGGCTCTACTACCCACAGGCCACCCTTTTGTGGAACTAGTATCTGATGCAAATGCTCACTGCCAAGGTTTGTTTTCAGGGCTACCTTCTGAGGATCCACATTCCCATAGATAGCTAAGGTAAGGGCAGTGTGTAAATTTGTGTTGGGAGTCCTGATTGGGATTTAGATGTTAAGGTCTCAAAGTGGTTTCCTCTCTTTCTCACTGACGGGAAAAGCTGCTATTTTGGTTTTTTTTTGTTTTTTCCCAACTTGGAGGCGGGGAAAAGCTCCCAACACTCATTCGTTTCCTTGGAATCACTAAGGGATGTCTTTCTTTTAGTCCCACCTAACTATCCGGTCCTCGAGCAAATAAAACAGCAAATACAGAGTGAATAACTTATGGCACTACGCAGGAGATTCAGTTAGTAGTTTTTGGGATAGATTTCACCTCAGTTCTTAGACAAGTGTTGTTCCAAATCCCTTATAGATGAATGAGTCATGAAGGAATTACTATCTAATAATCGGGGACAGGATGATACACAAAGCATGTTGGACACTATAAGAGTTGATCTTATGGGAATGTCCTTATGCGAAATTGCCGAAAAAATTGTGAAAATCAAAACTCGGAATAACAAAGCTTGGAGTACTAGGAAATCTGATACCAGGGAGAAACACCTTCGGGCAATGGGCAGTCCACTCAGCAACCCACGTCCGCCGACAGATATATCGTGAAAGAAATGGCTCAAAATGATGAACTGAGCCTGGGTTGGTACTAAAACATGTCACTGGGGTGATCAGAAAAGATAAATATGTCAAGTCAACTACTTGTCGAAACCTACCCCGCCACAAAACGATGAGGAGTGTTATTAGAGGAGGATTCCTATACATCAATAACGATGGGGTTTTCCGACCACGTGCCGCAGGCTCTAAATCAGAGAATTGGCGCCAAGGTCAAGGGACCTCAAGGTCGAAACTATTTAACTACAATCGTGAGGTCATTAATGTTCGAGATGGAAACTCAAATCGTGCGAAAACAACTTCATGGGTAACTATGGTAATAGAAACGACAGGAATGGACCCTATTTTGCCGCTCAAAATATGAATTTACTCCCACTCCCAGGATGTGAGATATATGGAAGAAAGTTGAGATATTGTTGCACAAATGATGAGGAGGTTCGACAGCTATGATGAACCACTAAAGAGTTGAGGTGTGATTTTAGCTAGTATTGGGCAAAAGTGGCTACACATGCAATTTTGATTAAACATATCAAATTACAATGGCCGCATAATCTGCAGACAAGAACACACAGCAACTGGGAACTCTTCCGTAGCAACATTCCAAAATCAAAGAATGATCGCATGTATGGCAAAATCGCTACTACTCGGGGTGGTAGCAAACTAGATCCGACACCACCATGTCCATCTACTGAGTAAAATGTTGAGAAAGAAAAGATAATTGTAAATTGTGATGGTGAAGCATAGGAATAATGGAAAAGATGTTGAAGTACCTATCCAAGGTAATTCCTCATGGCCTAGGCCACCACCACCCGTTCCCTCAGAGATTGTAAAAAGACCGCGAGGATGGTAATATACTCGCGCGTCTCATATACACATGTTAAGCAGCTTTCCTATCAATGTTCCTTTGGAGAAGGGGGGGGAAAAAAAAAACTCTAGAAAAAATCCCGTTCTGCCAATTTTATGAAAGATCTGTCACCAGAAAGATGGTGCACTTTCGAGGATGATATAGACTGCAACATTGTAGTGCTATTGCTACAAGATCCCCTTAATCAAAAGAAGAAGATCCGGGTTCGTTCATATTATGCGCTTTACAGTTGGGTCGTTACATTTTGCCGACAGCATTATGTGATCTAGGTGGGGCAGCATAAATCCATGCCCCTCTAATTACAGCTAGAGTTGGGTTTGGGGGATTCAAACCCACTGCGATGCGGATACCGATGGCTGTTCGGACAGTGATAACGCCTCATAGGATAACTCCATTATTTTCTATGTAAAAGTGGAGGGTCATTTCATCTTTCACGGCTGATTTTGTTATCTTGTTGCGAGGGGCGAGGGTCTGGTATCGATTTGAAGTGCCTATTATTCTTGGGAGGCCATTCGCGTGGCTACAGGTGAGCATTAGTTGATATGGAGAAGGGACATTGACATTTCGGTTGAATAATGAAGACGCGTACCTCTCAACATTTGTAGGAACCATGAGGCAAGTGGTGAGGGCTCCCAATCGGTATCTGCATTCCCACAAAGAAATATGAAAGAGACTGAAACACAAACGCAAACAAGAGTTCATGGGTTGGGGATTTTGGTGGCTTGTTAGACCGTTCTGGGTTGGGCCTTGTCTTCTCGGGCAAAGCTCAAGTTCAAATGGACTGGCTCTCCCTTACCTGATTACCCACGTTTCGCCTCATGGTAGAAGCTGAGTAAAAAACCAAGAGGGGATTTTTTTGCATTTAAGAGGAATAGGATAGAATCAAACTCTATTTTAAGCTAATGCAGTCGGGGAATGAAGTTACTAGAGGCTACCATCTGATGAAGTCGAGTTAATCCAAGGTCCTAGTCGTGTGCCGCGACATTAAATAAGGCGGTCTGTTGGGAGGCAACCCAATACTTTGAGTCTTTTTTAGTAATGGTAAGCATTTTTCTACTACTACTACTGGTTTTTTTAATTTTGCAGGCACATTACCAGGAAAATTCTGCAAAAAAAATTACTTCGGGCAAGGCAGTCACTGAGCGGACCAACGACGGAACCGTTGCGCATCGCAAGTGCGGCGGACGTTCCGTATGGCATCCGTTGTACCAGGTACGTTTTCTCCCTGTTTATTTTTGAAAACCAGGTCACAACCTACGAACCAATGATGGGACTCTCGACAATTGGGCGAGCGGACCGTCAATCGGGGAAATCGTTGGCGTTATTATGAGTTATTATATAAAAATACCCGACCCACCGACCCCCGCTGACCTTTTTCAAATTATACGCGTTTAAAAAAAAAAATAAAAAAAAAAATACAAAAAAAAAAAAAAAAAAAAAAAATAACAAAAAAAAAAATGGAAAACAAAAACAACACAAAAAAAAGAAACAACAAAACCACAAAAAAAATAACAAGTTCAAAACTACCCCCAAAAAACCAACAGAAAAAAAATCATAGAAAAAACAAAAATTAACCAAAACCAACAATCAACCACAAACCCACCAACATAAACCCCATCAAACAACTAAAAACCCTTCAAACCCACCGCAACCCACCCACAAAAACAAAAACAAAAAAAAAACCAACAAAAGCTTAATACCGAACCCGCTTCCCCGCCCGTCCCCCCCCACCCCTCCTTTCCTCCCCCCCCGTCCTGGTGCCTTCTTTCCTTCACCCCCCGACTTTACTTCGCTCTCTCTTCTGGCAACTTCCATTTAGCCCCTCGGATCATTGTCCCGCCCATAGATTCTCCAACGCTAAAAGTGTTAATCTACTAGTCCGATGCGGCTGTGGGTGTTTGCCTAGCCCACCGTGTACTTGTCCATTGTTTCTCACATTTTATTTAAGGGTAATGTGTGCTCTAAATTTATAAACTAAATTATCTTGCATTTTTGTTTATTAGTTAGTATTATTTATGTTCTTCGTCAGTATTTGTTTCCTTTTTATGATTAGGTCTAAACCTAGGCTCAAATTTCGAATTTCCCGTTGGACAAACCCGAGACATTGTGCTTTTGCATTGTAGTTTCCTAGTTTTTGGGATACAAATATAGGTCGCAAAACACTACAAGACCATGCGGTTCATCGGGGATCATGTGTACCCCCAGTTCTATCACTGTTATCAGAACGAGACCCCGAGGACGGACCGTCATATACCCACGATGGACCGTGTAAGGTCCGTTCTCAAAGTCCCTAAACCCTGTCCCCATTGACACATGCGACATCGCTTCGTCTCCTGGTGGCACGAAAACTTTTCTGGTTGTCAAGACCCTTGTTTCTTTTTTTTGTTCTTCTAAGGTCTCTTACTTTTAACTTTAATGGTCCTTGCAAACGGACAGCATGGCGGCCATCATACCCAAGACGGTCCGCTCCTCTGCAATGACGTCATGATGGTCCGAGAAAAAAACGCCTCTGCTAAGGGTCTCCCTATTTTTTCTCAAGTGTCCTATGACGGACCCTACGACGGACCGTTCGTACCTTTGAACGTTTTGTCCTGCATATACCGTCATGCAAGTCAGAGACTCCTCTTTCATGGTTCTTTATTATATACTAGAGCAAAGTAGAACACACGTACCGCATGACGGTCCCCCCCCCCCCCCCCCCCCTTTGTTCCCTAGGTACACGAGCCGTCACAAAGGGCCCGTCGTGTGTTAGCAGTTTCAATAGCCAATGAACACTATTTTCAATGTTTTTTCTTCGTTGTTTTGCCGCTGTGTGGCCACTGACTCGTACTAATATCGATCCTTTTCAGGTACTACTCGAATGACCCAAGAAGACTGCACCTACGCAGCGGGCGATGCGAAGTCTGTCGGCCCCATCCTCTCCCGCAGGTCATCGCTCTGAGGATGAGCTGACCTTGATTACGCTGGCCCCCCTAAGAAACTTCCGCCGTTCCTCGTTTCCCTTCCGCCCCTTCCCCCGGGCTGGGCGCGTGCTCCAGAGCCACATACCCAATAAGGTGCATCTCCGGTCGTATGTCACTGCCCTCTGGCCTCGCCGGCCTCCCAGTCTATGAGTGAGCGCTACACTGACCGGCACACAAAAAAACACCCTCTGTCAGCAACAAAATGTAGGAAGGAGTATCTGGCTCCTTAGGATTATCCTGGTCGAGGAAGCCTCTGGGCTCATGTCTGAGGTTCCCCGCACCCGCCAAACACCGCCACTCCAAACGCGCTGCAAAAAGCAGCGTCGCCTCGTCTGATGAGGCTGACATTTAGTACTCTCTTCTAACATCCAGTCCTCACAGCCAGCTAAGGGTCCCCCCCACCACTGACCCTCACCCCAACCGGTGGTGTTTCAACGGCAGTTTTCAGTTTACTCCGACCGACCCAAGCTTTCCTCACTGATAAAGGGGAATGACCTCGAACACTCACTTTGGAGGCGGCGGGTACTTATTCGGGAGCCTCCCATCGATGCTAGGATCCACAATCTCTTCACACCACAGGTATCTCTTGGAGTGGACTGAACGTCCGTTAGGAAGATACAAAAACGAAGAAATGGTCTGAGAGTTCTAACCCTCCTACGTACGACTCTCGCTCAATGAGATCGATCGGATGGATGCCCCCCCGCTAAACAGGCCCCCAGCTGAGTCAGTCCACAGTTCCGGGCATACCAGGTGACATTCCCCCGCCAGCCAATCCGCTGGTGTTCTATAAAACGCGAGAGTATTGATGCTTCTCGACCCCCCTCACCGTCCTAGTTTCGACTACCCGCTCGCGGATAAGTCAAGGATGGCCCAGTTCTTGCATGAGCCCGCGCACTGAAGATAGCCACGCAAGAGTGGATGGACCTGCAACCTGTCAGTGATTTGGAATGGGTGACCGATTGTGGGTGACTGAATTCCGAAGGGGGGGCCATCAAAAGGCCAGCCTCACGGTTCACACAACAAAAGTTCGTGTGGCTGCTTGCCGTCACTCTCTCTCTCCTGGCCTCTCTCCCCAGCTGCTGACCAACATCGTTACCCCCCTAGGGATATTTGAGTGCAGTGTTGATTGCGGTGGATTGATATGCCCTGATCGAGTAGAACCCTTCGCATACCATGGCCTTTCTTTTTCTCCAGCATCATGCACGCGAAGGCATTTCAAGGTTGCATTACCCCCCTACCTACGACCCGGCCTACCACAACCCCTTTCCGCGTGCATGCTCTTAGATGGATAGGAGGAGCCCCTTGTCAGGTCCTGCAAGGTATGACCATATTATTGCACTAGATCAGTGAATACCCGCCCCCCGCACGTCACCCCTTGACGTCTGCCATTATCAGAGACGATGCAATGAGTTGGCCACACGTAGAGGGGCCTCCATCCAGAGCTGCTAACAAACTTGCTGATGATCGTTGCTGGGGATACGGTAGCCCATGCCCGCACGCTACCTGCATCCACTACACTAACCCATACCACCCGCCGACGGGGAGTCTATCCCGGGAGTAGTAACAGCCCCGAGCTCCTCTCGCAGAGCCCCTTATACCGACACTCACTGGTTCCCGCATGCATAGTGGTTCGCAAAAACAAGAGTCACAATGGCCGACCTTCTTGGCATCAAACATATCCGGCCGTGAAGTATATTAGTCGATTGGCTGATGTCCAAAGAGCGCCTGAGAGGGTAACATGGTACAAGTTTACAGAGGCGCAAGCTGAATCGCTGAGTTTAAAAACACTCACCTGGACGCCTCGGTTGAGGAGAGTGATAGCCCCGACCGATCCCGCTCCGTGGATTGTGGGCCCACTCGTGCAGGCTACAGGCTCATCTTCGTAACAGACAGATCGCACGATCGTAAAGACTAGGGTGGGCCGGAGTCTTAGGCCCCTCGCCCTCCTGTCAGCCATGAGCTGAGGAACTGTGTTGGCAAACCAGCCTTTTTTGGCTACTTTTGTCTGACAGTTCATCCCTGTCCTCGATAAGTACCAAGAGGCTAGGGTCGGCAGCATAGGAACGAGGCGCGAGTAAAGGAAGAAGAGCACGGAGGAGATAGAGGCTACGGGGCGAGAGCCTCCTTTGCTGATCGATGCGCGGCCTCATCAGATAGAGCACAGAGTTAGCGGCTGGCGTCTAGCTCCCGCACTGTATATCAGTCTAGAGGGCACTACTGATGTATCGGTATGTTGCTGAGGGACCACCATGAGAGTGTCGCAGATTGCAGAGGAGGTGGTTCTGGGGAATCTGGACCGCACTCCTCTTGTCTGATCGACAAGCGGGCTTTGTTCGCCACAAGGTTTGCTTCATCACCACTAGCACGCTAGTATTTAGATTTTAATTGCATTGGGGACAATTGCAATGCTTTTTTGTTGGGGGTGGGGTAAATGGATAGTGAGTGTTAGTAGGGTGAAAAGTCTGAGTAGTCCTCAATTCAACTATCCGTTCTTTTGGGGTTTTCCCTTCTCTTTTCTCTCCTTGCCAGTGCTCTTTTTTTTTTTTTTTTTCCTTTTTTCCCTCCCCCAAAATACTAATTACTTTTTTCTTCCTCTGTTTAAAAAAAAAAAAAAAAAATACGCGACATGTTTATTATCTTTTGTAATAGTTTATTCTGGAGCAGAATGGCTAAAATAAAATGATCTCCTTATAAAATGGAAAATAACGCATGACTAAGGCATAGTAATATGATAATTGTGTGGATCTAAGCAATGAAATAGAGTTACAACCATTGCATGACCACTAAGTCTTAAAATTCGAAAGTAGGTGTCTGACGAATGCTTCGTATAGAGATGAAGTTATGTTAAGTGATGTGAGGAAAATTTGAATGTAACACTATTGGTACTTAGGTAGAGACTTGCCTGTTATTCCTCATAAAGTAAGTTGTAATAGACAATTAGAAGGATGCATAGGCCCTTAATTCATATAAGAGCCCATTTTCTCCTAGCTAAATAAAAGAAACCAAATGAAATTATCCTTCTTTTGATCCAATAATCTGAGCTAAAAAAATTAGACCGGTCAGCTTGTTTCTGTTTCCACTCCAACTGAGTCTTTTCCCGCCCTTTTCGGAACAAAAAGTGTTGCTCTTGGTGCCCACTCCTTTTGTTAGCCTGTGCACCTCAAAGCTTATGCCAAGAGCATAAAGCTTAGGTGGCTAATGCAATGAACGACAACTTCTTCGTTATGGGCCCTGACTCCCCCATTTGGTATTGTGTACCTTGCCTAATGGAAAAAGCTATGAGTTGAGGATGCTAGTGAGAATTGCTCTGGAAATGTGGGGGTGGAAAGAACAAAGAGAGAGAAGAATAAAGTAAAGTGCTCTTACGAATTATGGTTGAAAAAAAGTAAAAAAAAAGAAAGGAAATATAAACAATAAATACAAGCAAGAAAAAAGAGTCACTTACACAATGAAGAAAGGAAGAGAAAATAGCAGTGTGAAAGAGAATATGAGACTTTGTGGTCGTAATAAAATGATAAAATGGAAGGTTTTAGCCATATTGTCAAGGTAGGGGCAAAAAAAAAGTCACTACAGTATAACTGAAATATGCCTTACTGACACCTTCTAGCCTATTTACACAGCTAGAAGAGTCCTATTGTTTTCCTAAGGGTTTATAGTTCGAACTAAAGGCGTGAAATAAGGGCAGGCTTATGTCAATAGGGCATGAATGAGTTGCTTTTTTTCTGGGAGGCGAGTGTTGAAAAGTCATCCTTATAGCCAAACTGACATTATAATTGTGTGAAAAATGAGGATTTTGTTTAAAGTGAGGACCCTATGTTGTCAATGCCAAATTGTTACCCCGAGCCTGACACCTACTCACCTCTGTGAGAATTGAAGGATGATAGGTGTTATTGCATTGTGAGTCTGTGTCTGTTTCTATCCCACAAAATTCAATGCCTAATAGCAGTGATAGCATGCATAGATTTGATGAATTAAATCGGTTGATAGCCAATGATTGCAAGGATAAAACATGGATATATTGTCCAATAAGATTGGGTAGTGAGACATAAGCGCCATTCGCGTTGAGGACAAACACATGAATTTTAATTGAGGGTGTTGATAGAGACCATGTGGTTTCACGGTATAATTAATACTTTTCTTTCCCTCTTATAAGTTATGTGTTCGAAAGCCTTTTTTGTGCTATATTTTATATAATATTTCCCCCTCTTTGTTTTAGGCATGAAATCTGTCCAAAGCTGAATGCGGAGATTTTTGAGGCGAAGAAATGGCAGAAGAGTTACGCACCTACGAGGCTTATGATGGTCTGTCGTGCTTGTAACGGTCCGTAGTTGCAGCGTTGTGCTGCTGCCGAAGGAATAGATGTGGAAGTCTGACCAGTGTGGTATAACGAAGCTTCGATGTTCAGTTATGTGGCTATTGACGGTTTTCCCCTCTCTGGCAGGTTGCGTCGGAAGTTCAGATAATGATCCTCATACCCAGATTTCCAGAGTTGAGTGTTTTGAAAATGAAGATCTCCTTCGGACGGACGCGTGTGCCTATGATGAGCGGGTCCGTCAACTGCCGTCGAGGGGAATAAAGATAGCAAGCAAAAGATTTCACAGATGGTACGACCGGAGTCCATTACGGTCCGTTGTGACAAGACGGTCTCATCGTCGTGTCCGTCGACCCAGCCGCGTTTCGGAAGATTTCTAGCAATAGAATCCTTGTTAATTAGGTTTTTGATTTTTTTAATAATAGTTCGAAAAAACCCTCCATTTTTGAGGTTAGCACACAAAGATAGCTAGACACCTGATAGTTAGACTCTTAAATTGTTAAAACTAAAACTAAAACTCGTATTGTAAAATTGTATTGTGAAATTATTGTTTCGCTTAGAAACCGTTTTGGTGAATTATTTTTAGGCTTTGAGAATCTTTTGGCAAGTGATTTTGGTGATTAATAATCAAGCAAACTTTTGGATTTTATTTATATTATATTTCTTTCTCATTGAAGTAAGTACATGAACCTTACTAATATATTTGAAATAATGGGTTTGTGGCCAGAGCAACTAAGCTCCATAACTAGGTGTGGGAACGCATAGGCAAATATATGATAAACCCTAACTAAAATAAACAATTCTAAAATAGTGTCCATTTGCAATGTATTAATAATTCTTCGCTTAGGAAGCTCTTTTAATTGGGGTTAAAAAAAAACGATGGCCCAACGTTTAGAACTTCTGCCTTATGCTATCTAACTTGCCGGACGCAAGGAGGTAGATAATAGTGAAAGAATTATTAACATAGTATTTAGTATATACTCTCTAATAGGCTAAGTATTGTATTGGGTAGCGAAGTAATAACTTCAGTTCAACTATCGAATACGATCATTACATATGAGGTAGGCTATAGGTTTTGGGGATAGAAACACACTGCCGTTACCCAGGGTGCGGAGTGAGATTTTCTAGATGCCGGACCAAGATTTGAATACATAACTTTCACGTTGGGGCACATCTCAAGATAAATAGGAAAGAATTGTTATAAGTTAGAATTATCAAGTGTGACGCTGTGGGGAACCGTAAAACAACCCTAGTTACTTGGATTAATTGATTAATCCAACATTCAAGCTGTTAAGTGTCTGCGTTACAATTGGCAACTATTTATTTTCACCTGCAGGTTGACTAGAAACCCCCTTTTATATTGTTTTTTTTTTTTTTTACTCTTTTCCAATGAAGGTCAGTTTGCCAAACAATAGTAATAACAAGTTGAAGTTAAAGTCTAAGATCTATTTTCCCCTTCTCGGGGAACGATACCGCAATCTCACTAGTTGGGTTATGTTACTTGACACTACCCCCTCGCCGCTTTACTCTAACTACTTCTTATTGATAATTAAGTTTGAGGGCGTATCACCAACCTAAGTGGGGTATTGTGTAACTTCGACTAAAAACGAGAACTCATTTATTTGATTGATTTTTCTTCTTTTAAATTTAAATCTTTAAACTTTACTCAGTCTTGAACTTCTGAATTTTTGTTTCACTGGACAACTGGACTGAACCACCCTAAAATTTTTTTTAAAAAAAATTTTAAACAATTAAAAAAAAATAAAATTTTTTTTTAAAATCGGCCCCAAAAACCCTTTTTTTGGGAGAAACCACTGGTACCTTCTCAGCCTAGCATGTCGCTGACTTCCAAGACGACACATCATGCACTCAGTAAGAAAATGGAATCAAATACTTTCCTCGCGGAACTTCAGTAAGTGGACAATTATTTTGACTCTTTTGACACCAACCTTGATTCTCCCAGATTCACAGGCCATCAGGTTTCTTCTTTCTTTCTTCAACTTTGGCTTATTGCTGGTTTTCAAGCTGCCAAAATTCTGCGCGCACAACATATCGCAGTAGCCCATTTTCCCTCTTCTTAATTTCACCCATCGTCGTCACCACCCTGCCGCATTGGGTGGGTTGTGGTCATCGCTGACATGACATGACATTGACAAGTTTAAAATCAATATTACTGAAATCATAAATAGATAAAGTTAGGAAACTAAAATATAGGAGATAATTAAATAAACAAGTTTTAAATAAAAGAGGCTTTCATTCAAATTGAAAAACAATGCAAACTTAAACCATGGTAGAGGGCCATGTTGACTTTTAAAACATTACGGGGGGAGGGAGATTTGAAATTCAAGCAATTAAAGAAAAATCAAAATGTTAGTCTCGGGCCTCTTCTGTACTACCACCGATTTTAAAAACATGCATAAGCAATGTCCTTCCATCAAGATGATCTGGGAATAAAGATTGGTGTAGACGTCTGCGTTATTTAAAGGTAACTCCTCAAGATCGGCATCGTGATATTCAGCTAGCCCTCGGATGAGCCTCGTCCTTCTAGACTCATCGATCCTTCTAAAAGGTTGCAATCCCTCCCCGAGGGCCTCACGATCCACCACGTTACTGTCCTCAGACCAAGAAATGATTGGTACAAATGAGGGACTGTCCTACCATGCTTTGGGGTCAACTGTTCTTTCTTTGTCTTCACAACCCGTCATCACATGTCTCTGTTGGGACGTACCACAAACATAATCTCGCGTCCGTTGACGGAGACTTGAATAGGCTCAATTATTCCCTCCCTTGGGAATCTCCTTCACAATATGAAACAGGCTCGATCAATTCTGTGCAACAATCACAGTGACGAAGCATCTTATAGACAGAAGGCATAGGGTTGTGGGGGGACAGAATCCTCCACCTGTGGCATTTAACCAGCTCCAGTCTATGTAAAATTGGTGCCCCCACAATCCGTGGACGTCGTCAATAAATGAGGCTGCCTTGCCGGAGTGAACTTCCTTTGGCACGCATCCAAACATTTTCAGCCTTGAATAACTATTCTTAGTCCTTCCAAAGGAGCTTCATTTTTGATGAAGAGTTGAAGGTCACAACAACCCCAACCATTGGATGAAAGGCCTTCCCGAAAAGGTTATAGCTGGTGTCATTCCAAGACCTGAAACATGCACTGTACCTCCGTCGGACCTCATTTGAACTCAAATTCACCGCTCCCAATGTGTCCTTTGTAACCCGGGTCGAAGCTCTTACAGTGACTTTGTTTGTTCCAGCTTTCCCTGTCCAAGTCAACCTTAACCAACTCAAACTGCCCTCAGAGTCGACAGTGGGCAAATGTTTAACCCATACCATCATCCACCAAGACACGGTTTTAACCCTTCATATCATATGATAGTGATATGCAAAACGCGCTTGTGTGGGCGACTCCCTTCAAAGGGACAACATCTTATCACAAAGATCACGGTCGTTGCTGCATAGACCTACAAAATATCGCTGTTTTGTGCCACATAGGGACCTACGTGTTCCCCCCCCCCCCCCTTCCATAAGAGCCATCATCAAAGGCCCCTATGAAATGGGGAGGCTCATCACAGGGCTCCACAACTAAAATCCTGAGTCGGGTTTCTCCTCTCTGAGATGCTTAAGATAAACAATTGAATATCGTCTGGGCGCTGGCAATCTTCCGCCAAGAAAAAATTCTTCAATCCTCTTCCTTACGCTTGTTGGCCTTTTTTTCCTTGGTCATTCTTCTTCCCTGTAAGATCCAACTCTTTTAGAGTATAACACCTCTAAGATCAGTCTTCCCTAAGCGGGGCCGTCGGTTTCACAATCAATCACAAAACTCATTGTAGTGGGAGTGTCTAAATAATGGCACCAAGGTAAATCCTCCTTGTGGGGTCATGATCATGACGAACTCATTTACGCACTTACCTCTTGACCGCTTATAGTGATTTTCACATCCAGTTCGCTATCTTATCATGAACAATCGGAGTTATCGCCTTAGTCATGCACCAGTCATCATCAATCTCTATCATGTTGATACTGACACCTCCATTATTTGGCAGAGGATTGGTGTTGACATTGGGTGCGATTTTTGAAGAGAAACCACTTCTTAGTTTATCGAATCTTGAATCTTGTGTTTTGAGATTGATACAATCCTCAGTATCATGTCCAACGCTATTGGAGTGATACACACACGTTTGATCGGGTCTATACAATTTGGAACTAGTATCCACTGGCTTGGGCCCCACCTGGTGAATGTATGAAGTCGCTCGTACAATTTGTTTCGGCTTTTAGCGGGCGTGGTAATGTTTTTGGGGCTTTTTCTCGAATCTGGGTTAAGGGGAATTATAGTTGCGTTGTTGGGGAGGCGGCATCTGTTTATAATTTTGGGTATTTGGACGGGGAGTTTGGTTTCTTGTATAAGGATTTGTTTGATAATTTGGCAATGGAGCTTGGTGGTTTGGACGAGTATTTTGGTAGAGTGGAGCTTGAACTTGATATATTGGGGGGTACTTTATAGTTTTACTGCACATTGGTACAATTAGGAGCAACATTTTGGAAAACGGGGGATGGAATTCGGTAAAGTGGAGGAGATTTTTCGTAAATGGGAGATGAATTTTTGTAATTTCGAGGGGGCATTTTTGTATGTGGAGGTCGCATTTCGGCATATCGGAGAAGGAGTATTTCGATAACCAGCTTGCGTATAGCAAGTCTAGTAAGAATTCTAGGAAGGTCGAGGACGACCTTGGTAGGATGATGGTCTTCTGGGGGTCTTCCTCCCCTCGTAAGAGACAGCATAAACATCTTCTCTTTTCTTTTTCAGCAAACCCGATGATCCCGGTAACGCAGCAACATGGGATCATCCCATTTTCAAACCATCCTTGATAGTCTCACCAACCTTTACTATCTCAGAAAATTTTGCTCCAACGAGCAACATGATTCTATCATAGTACTCAGGCTCCTTTCACCCGCACAAACACTTCAACTATCTCTTTTTCAGGTATAGGAGATCGTACTCTAGTTGCATACTTGCGCCACCTGTACGAAAAATCTTTGTAGCTTTCGTTGGATTTTTGTTTCATATTTACTAAGGAATAACAATCAGGGACAATCTCTACATTTTAGGCAACCCGTTCGGTGAAGTCCTTATCATAAGCATTCCAAGTAGGCCACTGTCTGCTCACGTGAGATGTAAACCATTCCAAAGCCTTTCTTCCCTTCTTCCTTCCCGTTCCCCCCCCGCTCAAACTTGGCTCTAAAAGCCGCATTACAGTGTTCCTCCTCCCTCCTCGCACTACTACGTGTTGGTAACACAAGCCTCATGTGCGTCTAATGGTATTTCCTCTTTTCCTCACAAAAGTATAAACTTGCAATTGTTGTGAATCCTTCATAGATAGTGGTCTAGATGCGCATGATGGATAAATCAAGTAGTTTAAACGGACTACGTCAGGAAGCACTGAAGTTTTTGGCCTTCATTCCTGTTTTCGTATCTCCTTCTTTATGTCTATTGTCTATTTCACAAGACTCTTCTTTTCATTCAAACTCCACTCCTTTGCCTTTTCTTCTTTCCCCGTTCCTTCGCCTCTATTAAAATGTAAGCTCAAACAATTTATCTTTATGATGCTCATCATCGGAATGGGGAATTAGGAAGGGTGGTTGTTTCTGGGTAGTGTGAGTTTATCGGATGACTTGGGGGGCGTTTTGAGGTAGGTCTTGGTATTTTTGGAAGGTTTGTGGTTAGTGGTGTTGATTTTTAATGATTAGAGGTGGTTTGGGGGATGAACGTAATTTTGGTTTGTAGGACACAGTAGGTTTGATGATGCGGCATTTTTAAGGAGTAGATGTATTTAAGGATTGGTTTTGAAGAGGTTGTGGAGTCTGGTAGGATAGGCCTAGGCATACTATGATTTAGTGTAGTTTAATCGTGACTAGGGATTTTGAGGGGCAGAGTAGAATGGTGGTTTAAGTTCCTGTTCCATGTTTAGAAGAGGGAAAGTAGAGCGGAGGCGCTTCCATTAATAGCATCGCTTGGGAGTTAAAACTGGTGTAGGCAGATCCTGTCCTCCTTGAATTCCATTCTCATGGCATTTCATTCACAGGCGATCTAAACTGCATTAATTGCTATCATTTTATTTCTAAATTCACTATGGTGGGTTAAGCACCATAACATCAGTAGACTGATTTATTTCATTGTGTACGGGCCATTACTGATTTTGCCGCTTATCTTATCTAACTTTGGCCGGGCAAAGGAATTTGCAACGCCCTTTGGATCGTCGATGAAGTAGGGATTATCAACTATTAAAATAAAAAAAAATCGACAACTGATCAGTTTGTAAGTACATGTGGAGGAAAACAACTCAAAGGCAAATTTGTTAATTTTAGTTTGGAATACGCAAAGTAGGATATCACATAGAGAATAAATAAATACACAATTTTTTTTTTAGGACATTTTAATCAACTAGTAAAGGAAACTAATTTTTGAACAAACAGCAACTTTCTTGTTTTAGTTTGACATTGTCTCAAAAAGGTTGAATCGCGTTGAGCTAGGGTTTTCTTCTTGCATCTCTTTGACGTCCGTTGATCTGAGCCTCGCATTTCCTTCTACAATTAAAAGGGCAAGAATGAAAATTTTAAAAGATAGGGGCCGGGCCTTGAAAGGCTACAAATATATCTCACAAGAAGAATTCAGTCCTTACGTAGTTTGATAATAAAAGAAATACTTGTTTTAATTCATTCATATACAATTACAGGGAAATCAAAAAATAAACGAGAAAGATTTAAACATAAAATGTGGCTCCATCTCAGCCATTTCTTCTAATCGTTACATCAACCACGGGGAACAGACTCGACTCGAATCTTTCCTATGTTGATGAGATATTACATGTTGTGGCGGAACGCAAGGGCAATTTAACAATGCTATACATAATGACAGCAGACCTGTGATAGAGGGGGCCAAGGTTTTTTTTGAAGCTTCACACCCAAGGAAATACTACCTTCTCGCCTCCCTGACGTCCCTACGGAGAGGATAAGGACTCCATTTCGAACAAATTAAGAATAGACCTCCAACATTGTTTTCTTGAAAGGTGTGAAGAAGCAACGATAAAATTTTATCTTCTGAATGACCAGTATGTCGAGCTTCGGTTCATCACACCGCGATTATGAAACCCTCGTCAAAACCCGAACCGCAAACTCCCCCGCACCAACTGTTTTGCAATAGTTTCCAATCAAGCAAATGTGCGACCTCATGTCTTAAAAAAACTCTACTATGCATTCTCTAATCGTTGTCCCTTTCCTGGTTGGGATGACCATCGCCAAGCCTTGGCAGATGTCCGCCTGATCCCACTGGAGGATTTCTCTTTCGAACGGGCGCTCACATATGCCTAGAACCTGCTAATGCTTGAAAAATGAGAGCGCACAGAATAGATTTCATCAGGGTTCTGTATTCTTGTGGATATACTTTGAAAGTGACCTTTTGGTATTCTTATGCCAGACGTCCTTCGAGAAATTTCTTGCAGGCAATCACTTCCTTATAAATTTCTTCAATGCCTTCCAACTCAGGGCCCTTTGGAGGAAACAATATGTTATTTAGGCATTTCCCACGCTGCCTCCTTATGTCGATCATATCCTCTTCGGTTGGTTCAGTCTGGATATTCTTGTATTTGTCCATAAAGGTGATTTCACCTTTCCTAAGATGGTATAATAGGGTTTTAGTATTTGGTGATAGGATTTCCCAAACAAATTTAACATATTAATAGTTAATATTCACAAGGGGAATGAATGGGGGGAAATAAGGAACAAAATACAAAAAGACAGACCC
Organism: Solanum habrochaites; assembly: GCA_027704765.1. NCBI lineage: Eukaryota > Viridiplantae > Streptophyta > Magnoliopsida > Solanales > Solanaceae > Solanum > Solanum habrochaites. The sequence continues at coordinate 49,223,254 of JAKWJA010002492.1, forward strand.
ACACAGGGGCCATTTAAAATGTACGAAAGTGCAAAAAAGGCAAGCCCACGCAGGGGCTGAAAATGACAAAAATATATATACAAAAAACCCACACATGGGCGAAATCCACTATGCTGTCCCTGATGACCCTGCTCCTCCACTGCTTTCCTGTGTCTTGTACTGCTAAAACATGTGTTGTATTATCAGCAGGTAACCTTCGCTCTGCCGTCCTTTCTCTTCCCAATCCTCATATTGCATCCCCTCTATATTCTCTTTAATCCATAAGTCGAACTAATCAAAACTATGTCTTAGTCTTTCCAATTCTTGGGTTGTCTTCTCAAGGGTACTTTGATTTTTGAGGAATTTGGCGTACATTTCTTGGGCTTCTTGCCTTACCTCTCTCGACTCAATCACAACTTTGGTCTCTTTGTCTTCCACACTGCGGAAACTATTTGGGACTGGGGAGGAAATACTTTGTATGTTTGTTTTCAGTCAAGCTTTATAAGTTCCGTCATACCGAGCGTCAAACCAATCTGGAGAAATGGTTTCCTTTTTTATTCGCGTGGATCCTTTCCATTCCCTTAGTATTTTTGTAGCGTCATAACTCTGTCATCCCCAATATCATATACATAGGTGCCATGGTATGCCTCTCGAGGCGTGATTTATCTCCTCCCAAACAGTCATAGGACTCGGAAGGGCGCGTAAGGATGGATTCCTTAAATACCTCGTAGTGGTAGTACGAGTTGGTTGCGGCCCGCTATAATTACATCCATTGAGATGAAGCAATTGAGCTTCTATTGGACGTCTTCTTCTCTTAATTCAGAAAAGATCTGATCCCATCTTTCTCTAGTCCCTCGATTTTCCAAATTTTTCCAAAACAACATATCGTTCAAATCCGTTAGAGTGTTCTTACTATCCAAAGTATGCAATTCTTGAGCCCGGGGACCTTTTACTAAATGACATAGTATTCACCATTGAAGGACAAGATTACATCCTTGAAAGTAGTGATATGCTTTTTTGCATTTTCCTAGGGCACGATATATGTTCGACAATATGACCAGAGGGATGGTGTAGTACTTCACTTGTCCTTGATTCTTATAACCATTGAACAAAGTGTGAACAAACATTATCACTCCTGTGTTGATACTCAGGCTCAGGCCATGGGAAAAGACCATTATTCCCAGTAATGCGATGGAAAATACTAAAGGTCGGAGTTCATTCCATTCTCTGTAGGTGATCCTCAACTCTTTGTTGTAATTTGCATAAAAACTCGCATGCACAATCTAACGTAGAGATCCCTGAATGATACACTAGATTCTTGGGCCCAGTAAGCATAATATTTACCCAATCCAAACCAGCTCGTGATATCTTCGACAGAAGGTTTGTTGGGAATCAAGATGTCTTCTTGCTTTCTCGCCTTTCATTCTAGCCATCTGCCAACCGAGTCGATGCAGTCTTGAAGTTCCTCGATTGTCGGGGTGATTTCCATAGTTCTAAATCGAACACCATTTTCTCATTGTCCCAATAACCTGTGAGGACTTTGATTAGCTCAGGACAACCCTTCATGTTTAGTAACTCGGTCTAGATGCCCACATACTTGGTTAGTATTCTTCTGTGATCTCCATCAAGGTCGTTATACCACATTTTGAGTAGAGGCGGTGCTTTTATGACCATGTCGAATCCTAGAAAGAGATTCATACCTACAAAACAAAACCCAGTTAAGGTTACCCACACCCACATTTTGGTTTCCACATATACATCATTCTAATGTCAAAAAAAATGATATGTCGTGAGGTTGGAGACTTTAGACATGATTTTGGCGGTTTTAACAAATGGATTTAATACGCGTTGGGTACTAAGGCATATTTGCCTAATGTTTAGATCAGTTTTGGTTTCGATCTATCTTAGGATGACTAGAATTTGTTTCAAAAGTGACAGTTACCCGAGTCGAACAGACGATGGGGTGAAGCTAAAGAATTACACTGGATCACCGCAAGCCAACTATTCATTTGTTACTTCCAAATAAAGACTTGTGTGTTTCTGAAAGAAGTCGTGGTAAGTCACATAACTTCATTTATCCTAATGCAACTACTTTCCGTTTTGCAAAAAATATGCAATTATAGTGCAACAGTTGATACAATACGATAAAGAAGCAAATAAACAGTTATTTCACATAGCCAAGTAAGTTTAGTTTTAAGGTTAGAATCCTCCAAATCCTCAGCAGAGTCTCCATTCTGTTTTACATTTTTGGAAATTTTTTTTACAGGTTTTTGACTTTTTGAGAATCACCACTTAATTTTTAAAGAAAAATCAAGAAAACTTAGTTTTCAAAAGATCTAAGCAAAAAATCAATTGAAAATGTTTTAAAGGGGGTTCGGGATTCATATTTATATTTTAGGAAAGTTTTACGACACCTAAAATACTCACTAACTAGCGATTATCCAATAACTAACTTATTTGGTTGAAATTGCTTTAATTTAGTTTCAACTTTATTGGAAATCTATAAAAGGGTGAGAAATCGATTTACTATTTAAGTGAGTTTATTTAACATGCAAAGCTTATTTATAATGTTTTTTAGTTTATATAAAGGAGACCTATTTAGTTTAAATAGTTAAAACATAGTGGCGTCTTGCGGGGATTTGAAGTTTCGACCCCAAAACTAATGAGAAAAATAACAAGTAAATAACGATAAAGTAAGAGAGAGAGAGAGAGAGAGAGAGAGTTGGGATGGGTCCAAATTCGGTTTCTGTCCACCTGGACCGGTATTTGGACCCAATTTGTATTCAGGCTTTGGTACCATTCTATTTATACTTGTCCTAAAATAATCAAACTAATAACAATACAAAATGATAAGAGCTTAGGCCCCAAAATAAAAGGAGACCGGTTTAGTTTAAATAGTTAAAACATAGCGGCGTATTGCGGGGATTTGAAGTTTTGATCCCAAAACTAATGACAAATAATAACAAGTAAATAAGGATAAAGTAAGAGAGAGAGAGAGAGAGAGAGAGAGTTGGGCTGGGTCTGAATTCGGTTTCTGTCCATCTGGATCGGTATTTGGACCCCATTTGCATTCGGGCTTTGGTACCATTCTATTTATACTTGTCCTAAAATAATCAAACTAATAACAATACAAAATGATAAGAGCTTAGGCCCCAAAATAGAATATAATATTACAGAATTAAATTCTTGGTCTAAAATCTTCAACTTCTTGCCCTGTTTTGAATTTTTCAGCTTCTGGTCATGTACGTCAATTTTATGGGCTTATTCTTCAATTCTTTGTCTCAAAAATGGGGTCCGACTCGATAGAAAGTCAACTGGGATAAATGGAAATGGAGTCCAAATTAGACTCGGGTAAATGTCACATGCTTCAAAAAAAAGTAAAGAAGAAGAATTAGATAAGCTAACATTCATAATCCAACAAAAACAGATGATCTTTATGATACAAAGTAGAATTAGTGAAAACAAACTTGGCTACGTTAGAAAGATAAAGAATATCGATGAAAGCTAAGATGATCAACTGATCACAAACTTACACTTAATTTTTGGAAGATAACATGGAGAACACTAATGGGATCATTCTACCAATCAAGCTTCAACACAGTGGCATAAATTTAAGACTCATTCTTAACAAATCAGGGTATTAAAATTATCACTTAATGTACACAATTACTCTATGGTTATCCAAATATTAGGATTTTTAGGGAGCTCCATTTACAATATTCAAAGCATGAGGTGAGACACCAATGTTGTAAACATAGGACACATCACACGCATCATGTAGAATATCAAGTAGGATCAGTACATTGTAAATTATTATGTTGATCTTTAATAAAAAGAAGATTCCACAAAACCACTATATTAAAAAGCTCAAGTAGAAGGACCCACACATGAAAAATCTTGCACGAACTTTAACCATTAGTTATTTTTCATTACTTATTTTTTTTTCATTTTTACGAAGAGAAAAGGGATGAGAATATGTGTGTTGGGGTAATTTTCCAGAATGGCATGGGACAATGAAGACCAAAGCATGAACAAAACAATTGAATTACACATTAACCACCAAATTTTATAGTAATGCAATAAATTATCAATGAATAAAAATAAAATCTACCAGTGATAATCAACAAGCAAAAGACTTTGAGAACAAGCTTTTCCAAAGAGAGAATCGGTGTCACTAAATTTCTAATAGAACATATGCAAACAAAAGACTGATCTTGAGAATTTAGGCAAATATGAACAGCCATTAATTCAACAATAATACGAGGCGACATATATAACAAACCTTTTCTTTCTGACCGACAACTAACTCCTAATAACAACGAAAGATGCATATTATGATTTTGTAAATAAGATGATGAAGAACAAAAACTAATAAAAAATACAAAATATGAAGTTTAAGACATTTTCACGCATAGATCACCAAAAGGGAAAATGGTATTAAATGCAAGAAAAGAATTCACTGGCATGGATGAGATAGGCACATCAACATGTCAAACATTCAACAAACCATCAACAGTAATGCGAATTTCCAAAAATAGTGAAGAGAAACATCATTTTACTGAACTCGAACACAAGAGAATCAAAGGGGTGTTACCTTTTTAGGGGCAGCGATTCTGGGATACGGGAAGAGTAGGGACTTCCAACGACTCCAAGAGGTTTTGGTGGACTGAGAAACGAAGTAGATGACTCGAGAAAAGCTGAACTCTCACTCTAATTCCGAAACCTGTACCCAAATATCAGCATGTAAATTTTATAATCGACAGTTCACTATTTGTTTTCCCAAAATTCCAGATAGCTCTTCCTAGTGTCTATACAATTTTATATTTTTCCCTAACTCTTTCTCGATATTCTTTCGTTTTTCTCCAAAAAAAATCTTCCAACCCTTAACACTGAAGAGGCAGAGGGTATTAATAGAGAATTCCAGGGTTGGATTTTGGGGGGGGGAATACGAGAATTCGGGTCAAAGCCCATTCCAAAAATTCAAATTTTCCAAAATCTTTCACCAAAATGGATAAACAATCTTTTCTCTAGAGTCTGGAACCATTCCGAAAGAGGGAAGGGGAATGGACGCTTGGGATCAGTCCCTAACGTCCTTGTTGTGATGTGGCCTCATCTCGAGGTCTCAAGGACGATTCGACGTGCCCATGCGACTGCAAACTGAAAGAGATAGGAGGAAGAAGAAAAATAGAGACAGCGTACTATCTGTATGCGTAGACGTCGTGAGCTTCCCGTGAATCGTTGTTTGATTTTCGTTTTATTAGTGCTCGACAGTGACACTAGGAATGGGCTGCTGTTAACATTGAGCGTGAATCATTCCAAGAGTTCCTTTTGCTGATAAGAAGATTGGACCGGGTTAAGGTAAAAGAATGGCTTGGTTCGAGAAAAGGGTTAGGGATTTTAGAATGGACTGTAGGTTGAATGGAATCATTAATTTGGAGAAGTTGGGCTTACCGGAATAGAATAGATTTAACCCAAATTGAGATGGAGCAAGAATTGAAAAAGTATAAATCAAAAAACTAGTCAAATTGAATTTACTTGGTTAATTTGACTAAACTTAAATAAGACGAATTACTATGATTAATTTACTAGCTTCTCAATTTTAAAGAAACAAAATAAGTAACTTAAATATAAATTGATAACTCAAAACTATAAGTTTATTTAAACTAAATTATTTTAATAAAACACTTACTAAAATAAAAATCTTTGAGATTACATTGGAATATTTATAAAAAAAGTTAATTGTATAAAGGACATATCTTTTAAAAAATTTAATCATGAGAGCTACTAAAATTACTTTAAAACAAATTGAAAAATATATTGAATTTTTTAAAGCTAATTATTTTAAATCGTATGAAAGTAACGAAGCTCAAAGGTTAATTTATCATGGGAAGGGTCAAAATTGGGTATCAACACTGGGTAATTGTTGCACTCCCTCTATTTTCTAAGAATCCACTCGGATCCCTTCTCTAGACATTATATGACCAAAAAAGCAACTGAAAGTAACCAAAACTCATATTTGCTAAACGTAGTAGATAACTAGCGATCTTTGACATTTTGCAGGAAAACCTTAAATGAGTTGCTAGAAACCATGGGGATATCATCAATAGAGACATTAACAAACAAGTTCGAATACTGCTTGAACACCTTGTTCATCAAATTCATGAAAGCTTAAAAAGCATTGGTTATTACAAATGACATAACTACAAGTTCCTAATGACTATATCGAGTTCGGAATACTGTCTTGGGAATGTTACTAGCTCTCAGTATAAGTTGATGATAACCAGATCTGAGGTTTATCTTTGAGAAATGACTAGCACCCTGAAGTTGGTTGCACAAGTCATCAACCATGGGAATGGGGAAATTATTCTTGATGTGACTTTGTTCAACTGCCAATAGTCAATGCACATCCTGAGAGAACTATTTTTTTTCATGAACAACATTGGTCCACCCCATGGGGAAATACTAGGCCTGATAAATCTCTTATCTAGAAGGTCTTTCAGCTTCTCTTTCAATTCCTTAAGATCAGTTGGAGCCATTCCGTAAGGAGGAATAAAAAAAGGTTGGGTATCTAGAAAAAGATCAATTCCGAAGTCGATTTCCCTTTTGAGAGAAATTTCAAGAAGATCTTCTAAAAATACTTTTGGAACTCATTTACTACTCGAATAGACTCAAAAGTTGGGGTTTTGGAGACCCGAGCTGGATGAAAGAGATACCCTTTAGAGATCATATTTTTGGCCTCAATGTAAGATACAACTCGACCCTTAGGCACTTACATACTACCCTTCATTCTAAGATTGGCTCGTATGGAAACTGAAATAAACTATCCTAGTTGTATAATCAACTAAGGCATAACAAGAACGTAACCAATCCATGCTTAAAATGATATCAAAGTCTAGTATTTCTAACTTTGCAAGATATGCTGAGGTCACTTTTTGAGAGACTGTGATAGGGCAATTTATGTATACCTATCTAGATATAATTGGGTCACCGACTGGAGTGGAGACCGAGTAGGGTTCAGAAAGAGTTTCTAGACTGACACCAAAATTTACTGTAATATACGAAGTTACAAAAGAAATAGTAGCCCATGGATCTAAGAAAGCATACACATCTATGTGAAAGAATCGTAACGTACAGGTGACCACATCAGGAGAATCTTCTGTTCCTGGCGAGCCTAGAGAGCATATACCTGTTATGTCGTTGAATGTCACTTGTACTAGATTAAGTACCCTACTAGGTTGGGTAACCTTCTGATGATGCTGAAGTTTTAGACTAATCCCTACCATTCTTACCTCCTTGTCCATGTTTAGAAGAAACGCAATCCCTCAACTTGTGACCCATCTGAACACACCCAAAATATCCATCATTTCCTACATGACACTCGCTCGAATAATTCTTACCACACTTTGGACAAGTTGGGTAGGTTCCATTAACTAAAACACTCCCCCGAGACTTAGAGCCTAATGCCCTACCTTTTTTATCCGGTCAAAACCTGGGGGATGGAGCACTAGATAATGTAGGAGTTGTAGTTAAAGACCTCTGTTGAAACTGCACGCGATTTCCACCACCTGATTTCTAGTGAGAGTACTCATAGTTCCCTGTTCTATCTTTCTTGCTGTCCTTAGCTTGTTCTCTAGGATTATCTCCCTCAAACTTCTAAGCATGAGTCATGAGCCTGGAGAAATTTATGTTCTCTAAAAACATCATATTTCTGCACTCTATTTTCACAAAGTCAGATACTCCAAATAGAAACTTACTCATCTTCGCCTTGGGATCGACAACCATTTGAAAAGCATACCTAGAGAGTTGGATGAACTTAAGTCCATACTCTTGGACTGACATAGAACCTTGTCTCAAATTCATGAACTCTTGAGATTTTGCCTCTCTCAACTCTCTATAAAAGAACTTGTCTAGAAAAGCTCCAGTCAAACACTCACAAGTCATAGGAGTTGCATTCTCACCCCTTTTTTCCTTCCATTGAGTGAACCAAATGTGAGCTACATCCTTGAGATGGTAGGACTCTAACTCTAATCTATCATTCCATGTAACTTGCATAGCTCCAAATATCTTCTTGACCTCATCAATAAAGTTTTGGGGATCCTCACCAAATTGCGACCCTAGAAATTTATGTGTGTTTATCCTAATAGAGAATGAAACCTAACTGTCACTGATCTATCGCTAGCATTTGTAGGAAGTGGAACCTGTTGATTGTTCTAGTAATCTACACTCTAGGCCAACAATTGAATGGCATTGCGAAATTAAACATTTGAAACCTCATGGTCTGGGACAAGAAGATTTGTGTTAACGTTAGAGGTATTTTATTCCTTGGGTAAGCTATACGAGGAGGAATGATCTGAAAAATCATAACGTAGAGTTAGAAAGGAGATCATATCCATGAACGATAGGAATAACAAGAAAGTGAAGTTTTTACTAAAACACTTTGTACCCTCCCCCTCATAGGTATGGTGATCTTCACACTCATGAAAGAGACTCTACTTAGTGCGACTTTTTAGACATCCTAGGACTCTTGATCATAGTGCTTAGATATCAAGTTTTTCATGTCCTGAGGCTACCCCCTTGAGGTAACATGGAACCTAAGATCACGAGTGACCCAATCATACATTGAACTGGCATATCACAAGCATACTTAAAGATTTAGTGAAAATAAAATATTTTGCGGAAGCTTAAACATGATATAAAGTTATATATAAAGACTGAATATATAAAGATTAAAGTTCAATAACAATTGAAAGGTCAACCTCAAATCTAAAATTGAATGTAATTATGTCTGAATAAAAGCTTCTAACTGACAGGATATGTTGGGACATTCCCCCAGCTAACTCTAGCAAAACTAGGAATAAAAAAAAAACTGAAATCGAAAGCATGTCCATCGTCCTTGACGTATAAGGACTCACAACTATACTACTGAACTAGAAATGGGGAATCGATCTATGTGTCATGTGAATGTTGAGAACCTGAACCTACATCACGGGAAGATATAGCGTAGAGTATGTGTCAGTACCTGTAATGTAATGAGCATGCAGATTAGAATAAAGTTTAATAACTTATACATGAATGAACACAGCATTAAGAGCATGATATAATCTGAACTTAATGGAAATATTGATATATACTAAATACTGAGCTAACTAAATGCAATGACCAAGTACATGACATGCTAAGACTCTATACTAAACTCTAATTGGTAACTTGGTCAATGCACTAGTGTATGACTGTGGGAGCTACTAATAACATATATAAAAGCACGAGAGTCTATCATGGAGTTCGATATTTACGCCCCATTGAGAGGACCCAATATACCTTGTCAGGGGTATAAAGGCATGATTAAAATGATCACTAAATATTGTGCCCATAGAGGGGGTTTAAGTTATTGGGGTGCACAGTTCTTGGACTATGAGGGTGACTACTCTAGTCTAGTCGGTATTAAGCCTACTAGCAACTTAATATGTAAGTAACACATTATAACTGAATTTCTTTAATACTGAATAGCTCATAATATTGAAATTCTAACTGAAAATGCAAAATGAATGTACTGATAATGAAACATTCAAGAATCCACCTAATGTTTAACAACACCACATTCAATCTTAGTAATCTAACTACTCCATGAACTCCTACTAACCATCTCCTTTAGAAATTCTCAACACTTGAATTGCTTTCTCATCTTATCATCTCCCCCTTAGGTCTAAAGTAAACACTTGAAAGCTATCGACCTATTCCACATCTCTAACTGGTGTACATTCTCTTAAAGGTCATTTTACACTTGTGACCTGCCACACTTCACTGCCCTTATCTCAAGGTTTGGGTCACTCACTTGTACTACTCGCATACATTGTTGAACATCTTAATTCCTCACATACACTATGTCAAGTCTACCAGATCAAATCTCAAGAATAACATCATTACCCTTTTGTTGTCATTCTTTTGATCATGACACTCATCTCAAATTCAAACTTAATGTTTATTAATAAACCCAAATATAACTATGATTGCTCACCTACAATACTATACCTCATTACTACTATGGCAATTTGGAAACACTTGTCCAATAGGACTTTATGATAACAAGTCAATTGTTACCTTTCACTCAACAAACTCGAATTACCCTCACATTCTACTTCACAACTCAAATATTGTTACTCACTAACTTAGCATTATCTCTAAAATAACTTTATCATCCTCGAATACCATGAGATTCTCTTTTCAAAATTCATAAGCCTAGATTAGATCTATAATTTATGAATATCGTGGATATATTTTTACCACTTACACTTGGTCATTAGTAACACAATAACACATCATCATAACCCCTTTCTAGTAAGGTATACTCTAACTCATTGACTTTAAACACTTACTCTACCTCTTCTCATGAGCCCTTCGTAACTCATCACTTGTTAGTATACCACAAGGGAAACGTTTCATTAATAATTATTAAGGTGTGTGACTATACCAAAACAGTTTGACAAAACACCATCTCCTTTTCATAAATCTCTGTATCTCTGTGTACTTTCGTCTAACTATTGGATCTTTCACTACTAATGTTCATGATATCATAGCTCATGATTTTTTTAGGGGTAAAACTACTACCCAAGCTCTAAACATATTTCTCGTAAAGATCTCAGATGAAACCAGATTTAAGGAAAATAGTACAGCTAACTTTAGCTCAAACGCACGATTCATGTGAATATGGGTGAAATACTCCAAAACTGAATACTTAACTTACTCTTGGAATTCTCTCAAGCCCCTCTAGAGTCTCATTATTGTCTCAAAACTCTTTCTAAGAACAAAACTCATCCATAAGGATCATTAAACATTATTTTTCAACCACCTCTAGTATGATTGTTAGTCAAATGAATATGAGAATGCACGAGTTGGAATGGATATCTATGACTTAGATCTTTTGCATGATTAAGAGTATGAAAGAAGGGAAACTTTTCTTAAATTCCTATAATACCTCATTCATAGAAGTGGGGCCCTCACAACCATAAATAAGATCCTATTGACACGTTTTCATAGACACCCTGGGACACTTAAACCTTTGCTCTGATACAAAGTTGTCATGACCGATCCTACACCCTAAATGTGGCCGGCACTCAAAGACCATTGTTGGTCCCCAAGCAAACCCTCATCCTGACTGACTACAAGCAGAAGACTCATTTAATCATACAAACCTTGAAAAGTGAAATAAAATTCTTAAACTAAATTTTAAAAGTTTTAACTCAAATGAACGACTTTTAATAAAATAATATATTCAACTAGCTATAAAATAGGCAACTTTAGTCTTTCAAATATTTAACAAAATAAATGCAAAATACAGACTCCTTAACTAAACTGACTGTCTCCAGAATCAAGGAGGCTCACCATAGCAAACTTGAATGCTTGGATGAATCAACGAAGCTCGTGCTGATGATCCTGTATACATGTTCATGCATCACGAAAAGATGCAGGGCAATTGGCTCAGTACGTGAAATGTACGAGTATGTAAGGGGAATTATAAAGTATGACATAAGCCTGATACTTGAACAAAAATATGAAAAAATACTTACCTCTTCTCAAACTTGAAACCTAATGAATACTCAAGAATACTCCATAATAAGATACTCAATTTAGAGATTAAAAATTGAATTCAAAGATATGATAGTCCACTAGGATACTCAACTCATCATACTTAACTGAACTCGTTTCAATAAAATGTAGTTTATAAACAAATGCAATATAAAGAAAAGTTGTTTAAAAACATGATGTTAACTCAAGATAATAATATCATAAAAATATAATGCTCCCTCTTCAAGTCTACGTGTGCAATGCATGAATGAAGTTTCAGACCCCCATTCACACAAAGCAAAACTCCTTGAGGAACCATGTCATTAATACTGTAGGAGTTTCTCTAACCAACAACTATCAGTATGAGCCTAAGTAATGATACAACATATTACCTCACGTTGCAGGAGGATCATCCTACACCTTTCCATCGATATAGAACCTTTCTCAACTAGTAAATCCACTAGCTCTCCTTACGTGATTATCTAAAAAGTATGACCCGTCAATTCCCATGTTGGCTACATGGTTTATATGGGACTTGAGTTAATATGAATTCTCATCCCCACATCGGTGCTCAATACTACTCCCAAAATGTACTTTAACTCATACTTTCAATAAAACTTCTTTCCCTTGGGTTGATATAATTTACTGAACCCTATATCTTTAAAAGTTCCTCTTGGATTCAATGTGCCCCTCTTTAGTTCAAAACTCTTTTTGGAACTTCTTATTTCCTTTATGAAAAACTTATAAACCTTTAGGGAGTACTTGGTTCCCTTATAGATATTTGAAATAAACTCAACTCATGCTCTTAACCTAACTTGAAACATAATTCTTGGAAAATACTTAGTTCCCTTATAGTTTTTGAGAATTAAACTCAACTCGTTACTCTTTCTTGAATTGAACTTTAAGGCTTTAAAACAAAGTGAAAACGTTTATGAAAGACTTAAGAAAACTTAAGAAAAAATTTACTTTGACTTGCTCTTAACTTATAGACTTGACTCTTAACCTTCCTTGAATAAAAGTGTGAATTCAAGGTTCATGATTTCATGTGGATGATTTCATGATTTTCAACTTGGAGGGTTCATGCGGAATTATGAGCATGAACTACTCAACTCAAGAACTAAAAGGTACTTCTTAACTCAAGATTGGAATAAGGAATAAAATTCTCAAGACTTAGAACTTGGTGATACTACTCCTCTCAATGATACTCGATTTATGGAACTCATGAAGAAGTTATGGCATGAAAAACTCGACTCGAAGGTCTAATTAATTAAATGGAACTCATGTATATGAATCTCTCATCCTCTTATTTACTTCCCCAAAACATAGTTCAAATCAATGAACGGTATCTTCAAAGACTTGTATGCAATTTAAACTTAGAGACTTCTTGAACTCTACTATTACTCTCTCTCTGAATATGAATTATGAATTCAATAGTTGTTGGCTCATGACATGGAGGATATATGTGATATTGTTAGTAGACTGTTGATGGATGAAATTTTAAAAAATAATACATTCCTCACGTTATGACTCACTTGTTCTGAGTCTTGAATATGTAAGGTACGGTTGTGAAGTTCCGTGGAAGGACTCCTCAAATTATGGACTTCTTAGAAAGTTGAAAGATTCTCAAACATAACTCTCAACTATACCTGAATTTGAATATGAATTCAAGGTTATGATCATTTTATTACTGATTCTAGGTGTTAAGAAATAGCTTATATTAGTTAGAATCCAAAAGGAGCGAAGGTACACTTTAAACGAACTCAAACGGAGCTACCGGAGGCAAACTAGACTGGGAAGACGACACTGGGGCTATGGCTAGCGTGGATCCCCAACCATTAACGGACAAAGATGGGTTTGGGGAGCTCTGGCAGGCGCGCCGCGGCAGGCCCCAACCAAGAATTTCTACCGAGCACTTTTGTTTGTTTTCTCACCCTAAATCTCCTAAAATTCAATGGTTCTTCCCCAATAAAACCGGGGGATTTAATTAAATAAAATTAATACACTCTAATATTACTGGGAAACAAACTTAAAATTACTCAATTTATCTCAATAAATCATCAAAACTCCAAAACAGCAAGATTAGAACACACTTCAAAATACCTTTCCAGAATCATCAAGAACTCTAATCTTTTTAATTGAAGCATGAGTACGACTAAAAAAATACAGTTGATTGGTGTGTGGGTGAAAATAACCCAAACATTATGGAACCTACATACCTCTTAGGGATTATATACATGGCGAAATCTGCAACTGACTTAGTCGACGAACACCTTTCATCCATGCCTATGTTCTCCTTCTTTTCTTTTCTGCCTCTTCTTGAACTCTCAACTAAAATCATAGGTGTTGATTAGGATTATAAAACTGAACCCAAAAGGATTAGACCCGTAAAATTTAGTAAAAATGAGTTAAATCTGATTGGGTTAAGGAAAGGACCAAAAAATACCCCTCTCTATTTTCGGTAACTTCCTTAATGAAAAACATAACTTCAAAGGTCATATCTCACTCATCCCAAACTTGAAGTTTTAGCAAACTTGGTGACTTGAAAAGATAATTCAAAGGATCTTTCCAATAGTATCTTGTATCACAACCTAAATAATCATGTGCTAGGGTTATGATCATTGAAGTTGACCAAAACTCATACTTACCTTAACTTCAAAATTTCGATTTTGTTATTTCCAATTTAATTTCTTATGAACTCAAGGTATTAAATTAGTGAATTTACCTTAATACTGAAGAAAGTTTTTAATTCCTTGGTGAAATCTCACCTTCATCCGATTAACTGTTCAATCTTATTCGGTAAAAAATTTTGGTTGGGTTACACAAAACCCTAATGAAAGCTATCATATGGATATAAGATCAGTGAAAAACTTCAAAATGCATGTTCAGGTGAAATAAATTGAAAGAAATCCCAATATGGTCAAAATCAAACAATGAATTACACCAATTTGAAACCAATGAAAAATTAATCATGGAAACCTAATTAAACAATGAATTAAACAACAATTAGAGGCCCATGGAAAAGTAACATAAAGTTAATCCAAACAATGAAATTGATTACTACACCATTTAGGTCTCGGCAAACACTAAAATCTTGACAACACATTAAAAAGGTGTGCCTAAAATACTTTTGGGAACAACTTTTAAGTTGTAGCCAAGTGATTTTGACTTTAGCTACATTAATTTAGCAACACTTCTAAAAGTGTACTCTTTAATGGGGGGATATAAACTACACTTTATAAGTGTTGTTTATAGTTGGCACAAACTATTACATGAATGGCCACACTTTTTTTAAAGGTGTTTTTTTATCATTGAAAAATATAAACCACATTTAACACTGTGGCCGTGCTATTTTCACCAAAAGTTTATAGTCCCTCCAACATTTGAACATTAAAATTCATCTCCCTCCCATTTTATTTGGCCCAAAAAAATAAAAATTAAAGAAGGAAAATTAAAAAAAATTAAAAACATTAAGAAATAAAAAAAAGGGCCACATTTCCTAAAACTTCAGTGAAGCTTCCATTTTCAGACTGAAGAACACATTCGCTGTAGCTTGAAAGAAGATCGAAAGAACGGAAAATCAGCTGTGTTCAAGATTGGAGAACACCATTCGTCCACATTATGTTTAAACTTCAACCTGAAGTCACCATTTTAAGCTGAAAAATCAAAGGGCACTGCGATTTCTCTGAGACATGAACTGAAGAAGACGATTTCTTTCCTCTCAGGGCTTCGTTGTTCAAGATTGGAGGCTGAAGAAGACGATTTCTTCCAAAAGATTTTGGGTAACAAATTGTTGTTCCATCAAGATTCCTTTTGAAAATGTAAAAAAAAAAATGCCTTCACAAATCAACATGTTCTCATGTCGTAAAGCTTTAGGTTGTTGAATAAGTTTATCAGGTATAAGAGATTTACCTTCAAAAAGTCTAAATTATAGCTTTAAGATTTTTATATTGGCTTGTATCGTCAGTCAAAAAAATTGATGTTAGGGTTTTTATGTTCTAGTGTTGTTGAGACGAATTTTGTTGATTTTGGGAGTTTAATTTATAGTTTGTATTTAACGTATAAATGGGCATACGTAAGCTTGGTTTTTACGGAAAACCAGAGATCTTATGATTAAAGGAACTTTACCTGTAGATGCCTTGTGTATCTTCCGGAATTTCCAGTCACAAAATAATAGTTGCCAAGGGGGAGCTGAATAGTCAGCTCTTCAACAAATTTGCAATATCAGGTCTCCAAATCTTTCAAAGAGAAGTAGTGAACAGGTGCACTGCTGCTTGCCATGTTCTTTTCTGTGTCTACATTTCAATTGTCTTCATTTATGATCGTTTTTAAAACTTTTCAGGGGTTTATTTCTTGTTACAGGTAATTGTTAATGATCTTTGGGGGGTCAGTTAAGTTCTTGTTGGTGGGTTTAATACGTCAGTAGTGCAATGCTTCGTTTCACTTGGTAATAATTAACAGATAAGATAGCTTAGCTATTACTTTTTCAGGTCTCTCGGGAGTTTCAATTGACTTCCCACAACATACATTCACATTAAATTTTTAATTTTTATAGGTCGATTATACATAGGTTCAAATTCATGAGAACATATCATTCTACATCGTGACTCCCCTCACCTTGAAAAAAATCATGCATATTGTCCTTCTTCCTTGCAATCGGTGGGTGGCTATGCAAAAAATGTTTCTACTTTGGGTACTGGTCTTCATTTTGCATATGTTCTTGAACTGCTGGATGTAGAATTGGAAGCTTTCACTAATAGGTTTTCTAGTAAATTCATGTGTATTATTGCTGTGGACCTAATTTCCCGTCACAAGAGAGCCTCGCGATCTGTTGGAATCACTGCCCTCTTGAAAAATATGAGAGGTGAGTCCACTGTTGTTGCCTGAATATTTTTTATTTTGGTATACTTTCTCTTGTAAGTGGTTTATGATGTCTTACAACTGATATATTTGATAAGTGTGAGAATATTCTTAGTCGGACTATCAGGAAAGCATGGAACAATTTTTACATTCTCCATGCTTTATCTTGGACTTGGCTGGTGTATTTCTAGCTTTGGTTTAAGAATTATTGGAAAAAGTAGCGTCAATATTGTGAGATATCTATCATCTACAAGATGTTAGTACGTCTAATATTTTCTTTATCTTGTGGTGAATTGAAAAACTTTAGACATGTAGTTCTTTTTTATATTGTTATCTTCTTCTTTTCTGTCACTTGAAAGGAGCAGCAATAGGACATAGGATACTCGTACAAATATGTCATTTTCTTGTTCACCCCCCCTTTTACAGCAGCAGCTATGTTGGATGGCCAAGCGGTTAGGGAAGACATGTGTCTTTAAGCTAGCTACAATAAAGCATTACCCTAGTCATGACTTACTTCCACTCAATAGTAGGGCATGTGAATCCATTTAAAAAACATAATGTCAATGGAATCCATTAAAATAAATAACATTTGCATTGTGCTCCTCTGGTTTATAGGGTGATTATCTATTGCAACAATTCCAAAAAAAATAATCCATGTTTTAGTCTTCTGCGTTCGGAGTTTGTGCTCGCCACTAAGTTTGGTTATTTATTTGTTAACACCATGGAGTGTTTTTTTATATCAGTTGTAGTAGTTTCTTGTTTTTAGGTTAAGTTTGATCGTTGTCAAAGAAATTAACTCATTGTTTTGTGGCTTGTTTTCGAAGTTTAGATGATCATTCTCACTCATATCAGTAGATGTAGATTTATTTCAACATTGTTAGGGTCGTTTTGTGTTGTGGAGGATCCCTTTTTTTCTTTTCTCCAAGGATTCCTATTCATATTATTAAGAGGTTGGTACAACTACAGGTCGAACATGGATTTTATAGATTTGTTTTTGTAAACAACAGTTGATTGGCGAAAAAGGGAGTGGCGGGAGGGGACGGAAGAGGACAGAGGAGGAGAAGAGGAAAGAAGGGGGGAAAGAGAAATAAAGAAGAGGAAGGGGGGAAGAAAAAAGACCACGACAGGGGAAGGGGGAGGGGAAAGCCAAAAAGCAAGTGAAGAGGGGAGGACGAAAGGGCGAGACAGAGAGACAAGAGGGGAACACAGCGGGAGCCCACAAGGGAGAGGTGGCGAGGGGGAGAGGACGTAGGCCAACAGGGCGAGAAAGGTTTTTTTGTGCGGGTGGTAGAGGGATGGAGGGAGAGAAGCAAAAAAGCCGGGGCGGGGTAGGGGTGGGGGGGGGGGGGGGGGGGTGGGGGGGGGGGGGGGGGAGTGGGGGGGGGGGGGGTTTTTTGGTCTGGTTTTGGGTTGTGTTTTTTTGTTATGTTTTTTTTTGGTTTTTTTTTTTTTTAAGTTTTTTTTTTTTTTTTTGTTTTTTTTTTTTTTTTTTTTGTTTTTTTTTTTTTTCTTTTTTTTTGTTTAGTTTTTTTTTTTTTTTTTTTTTTTTTTTTTTTCGTTTTTTTTTTTTTTCTCTTTCTTCTTTTTTTTTTTTTTTTTTGTTAGTTTTTTTTTTTTTTTTTTTTAGTTTTTTTTTTTTTTTTTTTTTTTTTTTTTAGTTTTTTTTTAGTTTTTTTTTTTTTTTGTTTTTTTTAGTTTTCTATTATGTGGCTTTTTCCTAGAGTTGTCACAAATACTATATTCAATATGTTTATTGCTAGTTGTAGTTTTCAATGAGGCGGGACCTTACTGGAATTTTCCTATAGGAGAAAAGACGGACGAATTTAATAGAGTGATGAAACAACAATGCTTCCAAAGCTACAGGGTAACATTTCTCAAACTAAAAACAAAGCTTCCATCAAGAGGTCCGCCACTAGACAACTTGGGGCTCTCTTAGTTCCGCATAAAAAATTATCCAAAAATTTACTAGTTAATTTCATTAAAGGGTGACTCACGTAATTCTGATACGACTATACATTCTCTTGGCTCGCAGGGTGCATATACTCTGAGTATTAACCATGGCTATCAAATTTATGAACCACACATACAACTTCAACGCCACAAGTGACATGATTCCGACACTCGTCCATAGTTTGCAGCAAGTTTAGTTGCATATGTTTCACTCAAAAAAAGGGCAAAAAAGCAGGAATCAAACAAGATCCTGCACCAACAACAGTTGATAATACTCTTACTGTAATCCATGGGGAACTGCTAGTATGAATTTGGTTGTTGTGGGTTAGTAAGAATACATTCTTGATAATGAATTTAATTTTGAATAAGTGTGACCTTTTAAAATTTGGAAGACATTTGGTTTTAATTTCTCTTTTTGCATGATTTTTTTTCTTATGGTTTATTAAATCTTAGCCTTGTCAATAGTTTCTTTTTTGTAGATTATAGTCTTTCTTTAATGCCAAATGGAATCCTCATGATGGAAGTTTAAGAGTTCTTCAAACTGGTGGCTACGGGTGCTTTCTGGCCCTCAGATCAAATTGGAAGCTAAGTACAAGGCCTGGCTGTACTATCAGAACATGAATTCTGGACTGGAGGTTTTGCTTGCAGCTCTTCATCTCCAAGTTGTGGGTTATGAATGTTATGCCATACGTAGCGAGAAAAATTCTGGGAGTAGATATTGAACGGTTGGGATTATCGGAAATTGATCATGATGGTACAAGTTTCTCTCTCCTATTATTTAATTATATACGTATGTGTATTAGTTGTGGCTTGATAAATTATCAAGGATTTTATTCATATGACGTTCAAGTAATATTGACACTCGATTTCTGCTGTGTGTGATTATGAATCTGGTATTCTAAAGTCTTTGGTTTAAATTCGAAGTACCATCTTCAATCTTGACAAGTGCACGCACCGAGTGAAGTTGAAGGGGGAAGTAGTTACAACCATCTTCAGTCTTGACAATGCATTGCAGTTTGTTTTTTAGGAATAACGATCGAGAAATATCACTGCTAGGCTCGCAAAAAGTATGAGCATTGTCGGCTCTTGTTCAGAGAGTTGCTATGGTATTGCACCCTCTAACTCTGCTCGCAGTTGACACCAAATCTTTCCCTGGCTCACCGTAAACACTGTCACTTTGGGGAGATGAATTGGAAGGAGCTATAAAGTAGGGGTTCTACTTTATGGTCTTTGCAAATAATAATCATAGTTACTGAGTTTGTACCACCAATTTCGATTTGTGGGGTCCTGATGTATGTAGATGAAATTATTTTCGTGTGTGTAGCATAGTATTAATGAATGATCTCCATTTATATTCAAAGCTGAGGGCCACTCTGATTCCATTTGCGAGCATTATATTATGAAATGTCGAACAAAACCCAATCCCTTAAAATTCGCAACCTGAGTATCATGGGACACTTTTAACTTTTCCTTGTTTCTGTACCTGGTTTTATGATTTAATGTATTTCAGGAATCATACGGGTGGGAGAAATGCTACAAAATGAATTCCAAAAGCTATCAGTGGATGATGTACGAAGCAATTATACCATCATACTAATTAAATAATGTGTTGCACCATCAAAAATAAAATGAATGTCAGTTTTGCATGTTGTTGTTGCAAAGATGAATTGGAAGGCCAGAAACTTGAAAATTAGAAGACTAGCGCTTCAACAGCAGCTACTGTTTCCAGCTGACTCCAGCGATTTCACAGGGAGCAACCTACTATGCCATCTGTTAGAACCGTACAAGTGAAGAACAAAAGCTGGTGCGTTGCAATTGGAAATGGATCTTTGAGCTAGTATGCCTATGATTTTTAAACTAGTAACTTATTTATTGGTGAACTGTGAGGTCCTGTTGTTTTAAAGTTACCACCAAAAAAATGCAAACCATGATTTGATATAATTGTTGGAGTCCTTGCTTCCATTTGCATATAGCTGTATCTAGTAGTATTTACCAATCATTTGGTTTAGGATTACTTGATGTGAAAATGCCAGTATGAATTGCTATATATGATCCTTATTGGTTTGTGATCATATGTGTTTTTTTGCAGGCATTACACGGTAGCTACATAAAGAGACGCTCGTTAAGCATGTCACAAAAAATACTGAAAAATGCTTTAAATTTCTCCTTTCTAAGGAAACTCATTGTTGTGTTGTACTATTATAAACACATATGGATTGAGAACATTTGCAGGCTGCGTGGAACATATTATAGCTGCCATACCAGGTAACCAATTTACTCTATATAAGTCTGATGGTTGCTCTACATTCCGCCATCTTCAATTCTCTTTAACTGAAACTTGATTTATTAGCGAAAGAAAATAATATTGATTGTTTTTAATGTTAGTTGCCTTCAGAAATATATGAGAAATAAATCCTCAAGCATAAGGGCTTCAACTCAAAGGGTCATCGGACTTGCCTCTCTTTAGTTGTGTTAATGGATTTGGTTTAATTGAGCTAAGGGTCTTGCTTCTTTTGTTTCACTGTTTTTTTTGGCTTTGTATATAACATTGGCATGGTATGGATCTGCAATCTGCAGTTTGTTTTAATGTTTTGTAACTGTTGATTTGCGCGCCTCTTATGATTGTTGCAACTGAACTTCTTACCTCTTCTAATAACTGCCATATCTTAATTCTGTGTAGGGAAGTGGAGGTGATCAATTTGAAGTGGAGGATGAAGTGTTTTGAATATTGTAAAGTTTACAGACATATTTGATTTATTGTGTACAATTTAGAAATATTGAGTATAAGTTATGGGTATGTACACAACCCACATAATATCTTTGGTTGCACAGAAATATTTCTCGAAGTTATTTGAAATATTATAGCTTCAATTGAATGATTAATTAGTTCAATTTTGTGTTTAGGTCACTGTATGTATGTAAATAGTTGATATATATTTGTGTACATGTAGGCTTATTAAATGTTGAAGTTACACGTGTAGTGTTGCTTCTAGGGAGATAAAACGTACACTTTGAAAGTGTTGTAATAGATACCATAAAAGCCAAACACCTTTTTACGTTGTGGACCAATTTAAATCTGAAAAGGAAGGCTTTTAAGTGTAGTCTAACAAAAAATAGGTGTTGCTAATAATGCCGTCTTCAAAGCGTGCCCTTTATACCATTTGGCTAAGCTTTATAGTGAAGACAAAGATGGCAAAATTTAAAAAGTGTTTTGCCTAATGTCAAAGGTTACGCTTCTTTTGGGCAGCCTCTAAAAAGTGTGTTTGAATGTCCAAAAAGTGTAGCCTTTTTCAAAGGAGAAACACTTTTTGATAGTTTAGGCTTACACTTACGTGGTGTTGCTCAGACGAAAATGGTGTAGTGTGAACTTGGAGAGAAAGAGAATTGGTTTGTGATGAATTGGGTCAAGCAACCTATTGAGGACGCCTACATGACTTGCGAATTAACACAAAAGAAAGTTGTAAAGGGTGACTTGATTGAGACCTGCTTCGTCCTTATCTTGAGGAAAATATTTTGTTAAAAATCGAAACCCTTGAACGGGAATAGTGGGATTTCATTAAAAATGATTTAGATTTAAGGGGGTTTTTGAAGGGTTTAAATCAGTTATAGGATCAAAACGACCTAGTTTAGGGGTAGGTAGGTAGGAAAAGAACCAAAACACCCTTAATTTAAATTATTTGGTCAGAAGAGATTGATTGGAAGCCCTAGCGTCTTCTCCGTGATCTTTAATTAGGGAGAATTTACAGCAATACATTGAAGAGGAATTTGGGGGATTATGAAAGTGCTTTGAGAGTAAGGGGCTTTTGAAGGATTTAACCGGTTTAGGGTTAAAACAACGTTAGCTTAGCGGGTTGGGTGCGTAGAATATAGAAAACGACTCAACACACGTTGATTAAAATTATGGGAATAGTTATAGGGTTAGAATGTCCAGGTCCATAAAATTAGTACGGCCTGTAAAGTCAACGTTAGAATCAACTTCAGAAAACAAGATTATGATAGGTTTTCCCCTGATTTTTTCTTTTCCTTATTTCAAAGTTTCTTTTTCATTAAAAGAAAGCACAAAGTATAACCTTTAAAAATGCCTGGTGGAATTTTCTGAAGGAAAATATAATTTCTTCCATATTTTGTTTATTCTTTCCTGGAGGAAAGTTGGAAGATCTATAAATTGAAGAGCCGTATTTCATATCATAGCACAATATATTCACAATGTTAGTCATTTATTTTTACTCTTTAACATTTTACTATATTTTTATTTAGTTTTAAAATTATGTGGACCAATTGGTCATATCATACAACAATATTAGCGTTTTAGTATATTGTTAATGGTCAGTCAATTTATGCCTGATGATTTGCAATGTAAAACTTTGCATTACACCCTCTCCTAATCATTTCCTCCCTAAAAAGTGTTTATCAGAACACATAATTCAATAAAAAGAGGTTTGAGGTGATTGAAGACAGGTTAAATAGTTTTTTTAAAATCAATTGGAATAAATTTGATGATTAATAAGTTTTTGTCCAACTACATGTGGAGAAGAGATTTAAAACCAATTTTTCAAAACATTTATGTTGATGCGTATTAAATTATATAATGGTGCTTGTTTTTCTTAGATCATCTTAGAATTAAACTATGCATGACACTTTAAAAATGTTTGTTAGATTTAAAAAAAAACTAATTAAAGACAGCCGCCGGGGAAAATTAGGATACCACATAAAACATCAATTATTTGATAACTAACATAACTTGATACATCTTCACTTAGATACTAGGGCGATTAAAATTACACTCTAAGTTATATCGCATGGATGTCAAAAAATACATAATCCCCCCCCACACACTTAATAATTCACATGTGAAAGTTGAGGTTATCACTACTCTTCACCAAACTGCAGACTTACACACACTTATTTATGGCTCGAGGGGGGGAAACCCCTATGAAATGAAATTTTCTCCAACATAATTTCAAATCTTTCATATTCTTTACTTTGCAAGCTAAAACTTCAAATTCTTAAGTCTGCATTTGAAGTCTCAATTAGGCAACTATGCAATAAACCTTCAAACCTTACAAGGATGTAAACTAAGTCTTTAAATCCTCCATGTTTATGAATTAAAGAATTCAAATTCTCCAAGTATGTGGTTAAGTGATCAGATTATTTAAGAGTTTGAAAGTTGAAGTATCTCACATCTTCAAACTCGGGCTAGGTCGAAGATCGACGTCTTTCAAAATCTTCCAAATGTGCAGTAAGAAGTCTTCAAAATCCTCCAAATATGCAAGTTGAAGTCCTTCAAATCCTCTCGTCTTCAAGTTGGACGCTTTCATATCACCATATTTGGAGTCAAATTATTTCAAGTCGTTGAGTATGAAGGTTTAGTCTTCAAGCATTACCTTTAAAGTTACCTTTATCAAGGAAAGGGATTAATATCTATCCTTTTGTCATAAAATTACCTTAAATTATCTGTTACTGTGATAGAGACGAGTATACATCTCTTTGATCCGGAGATTACTTTTAAATTTTAGTTTTCTTTAAGTTGGGGGACAAAAACCAAATTTCCCTTCTTATCTTAAGATGACTTTCATATGATTTAACTTGAAAAGGATTTCTTAATGCTTTTTTTTCAAGTGAAAAATTATTTTCCTCTTTGTAGTTTGCACCTTAATATCATTAAAAGGATCTTCAATTTTTTATGCCTTAAGGTGGAAATAATTTATTCCTTCAGACCTCATGCTTAAATATTTTGGATCTCATGAAGCCTCCAAATTATGATCTCAAGGCGGAGACGTTCAACACATCCGCTCACACCTCAAACTCAAGTATTCATAATCTCATAAAACTCAAATCATAAACAATTATTCGCGTTCTAAATAGATATGTGACCCTTTTGTGCCAAGGGTTAGTCTGACTATTAGAATGAGGTATATCATCCTTTTGGAATATCTCATTGTCCCAAATCCAAGAGACAATGTTTGTCAAATGACGTATACATTCTTCCATTTAAATACACAAGTGTTATATTCCTACTCTGGAAACACAGATTGAATTCCATTTATGTTGATTATCATGTCCATCACCATTATAAATTAGAGATTTCTCAAAAGGATAAATTGATACAAGCTATGACAGAAAAGTTGGAGAAGTTGAACGTTCGAAGGCAACATGTTGAGGATAATAAAGAGATAGAAGGGTTGAGTTTTGAGTAGCTGTGCATACATCTTTGATGTCTAATTACTTGAGGGATACAAACCACCTAAGTTTGAAATGTTCAACGGAATTGGAGATCCGAAGGGACATCTAAAAATGTATTGTGAAAAGCTGGTGCGAGCTTGCAAAAATGAACAAATTCACATGAAATTATAAGTTATGAGCCTTACTGGAGAGGCATTATCATGGTATATCAATCAAGATTTCAATAAATGGTTGAAGTGGATGATATGTCCATCGATTTTATAAAAAGTTTTGAATTTAGTGTTGAGAATGCACATGATTAGTTTTGCATTCAAAATTTAAAAAGGAAACCTACAAAATCATTTCGAGAATATGCTATAAGGTGGAGGTCTAAACCTGCTAGGGTACGAACCCCGATGGATGAATCACATATGAAAGAACTTTTTATGAGTGTCCAAGAGACACAATATTATGAGAGGATGATGCTAATATAGGATCGTAAGCTTGCCGACATCATAAAATTAGGTGTGAAGATTGAAGAAGGTTTAAAGGAAACAAGAATAACATATTGGAAGACGCTACAGGTGTCATATCCGGGTTTACCCTCTAGATGTAACCGACGTTGTCGTCCTCTTTGAGGACTAAGACTAGCTCCTTAGCTTACATCATTACATTCATAGGTCAAGTTTAGCAAAAAAATTTAAACGTTTTTCTACACCACATGGAGGTGTACATGAGCTCTATAATACAAATAACGATATATATATATTATATATATACTAATATATATATCTATTATATATTCGAGTCAACAATAGGGACTTTCGTGTAAGGAAGATTAGTTATTCTTCTACTTTAATTTCACCATAGTATATAGACGATAACATAGTCTCAAAAATAGTCGTCTAAAACTCATAACCATCTAATTATAAGGACATTCAATTGGGTCTTAGCCTAGACATAAATACAATAAGACCACATATAGGTCATACAACGTTTTGTATCAGAGTCTTAAAACTAAACAACTTCATAGCTTGATAGTAGCATTGCCCTCGAAAAGTAAGGACTTACCCAACTTGAATGATTAAGAATTTCAAGTCTTTTTAAAAGTCTTGTCCAAAAGACCTTTAACGACCGGAACCTAAAATATTGGGGAAAAGGAAAAAATGGAGTTAGTACACCACTTGTACTAAGTATGAGACCATATGCACACATAGTATGAAAACATGCTTAGAAAAGGGACATTTAATAAATTATGCACTTTTCATTAAAAACCTCTATGCACATTCAACAAGGCTATACCAACTAATAGGACATGTTTATTAAGTCATAGGCATGCATATCACAAGATCAACAATACAAAGCATAGTCAAGTTAATGATCATATCAACATACTTGCATATAATATCAAGACAACTCTAATTATCAAGTTATAACTTCAACAAGCACGAATAAGAGTTCATTATAACGTGATCAAAACAAGACAATTACCCATGAACGACTACCAAGTCAACAAGTGAAATAACCAAGAAAAGCCCCATAACCTTACTCAATCAAGTATCCCATCAAAAATCATGACTAACATCCTACTTCACATAGTTTAGTATTTAAGAGTGCATATCATCTTACTTTAACCATATAGACCAACACATATACAATAGTGAAACTAATCCATCATGTAGTATCAACAATGTGAAAGTTCATCATATACATATCATATACCATCATAAACATATTCATACATAAGAACATACTCCTAAGACTCATCTCAAGGCTAACTAGTGCAATGTTTAGGTAAGGTCCCATACCCCTACTTAGACTTAGCTTGACCCCTTAGGTTATCTTAGTTAGAGTTCATTCCTTTAGTTCATTTTACCTTTTGAGAATATCTTACCCTAACATACATAGACCACACGAGATAATGTGGAATCCAGTTTCATGGAACCCTACAACGAAAGAAGGCGGACTACTTGCCAAGGTAGTACCAAAAAAAGAACATAGCAACTACGTGGATCCACTAGCTAGTATTCCTATGAAGGCAACATAGTTCAAGAACTAGGAGATATAATTGGACCCTATTTATGTTATATGCATTATAGTCTACAATCTCAATATTACATTAGTGATTCTACCTTCCTTATGTGGGAAGGGACACTCCTCACTCTAGTTCGCTCGGTGCTAAGCTAGAGTCCCTTTTGAAATGTCTTTAATTGATCATCATAGCTTAATGTAGGTCATATGGTCTAATCCCTTGTATAGTCATTGTCATTAGCTCATTAGGAATTGCATGCGAATATCCTTTCATGGTAACCCTCATATGTGAGGTTAGCATAGCATTATCATCATGTCATAATAAGGCACATAGGTACTTCATATTAAGCATAATCTCACAATCACATAGTCAAGACATTTCAATTCATCATCATACCAACACTTACTTAGGCTAATAACAAGTCATACTTCAATTGAACTACATTATAAATCATAAGCCATCATGATTAAAGCAAAGGTTAGGATCATAAGGAGTTACTCAATCTCCTTCAATATCCATCATCATGGTCTTACAATTAACCAAATAATTTAATCCAACAATAGGTGTAGTAACACAAATAATTAGTAATTAACACAAGAACTAGGTCAGTTGCATCGTCACTATCCCAATTAACATCAATTCATAACCTAGGGTAAGGAAATAGGGTTCATCTTGAATTCATCAAGAATTAGATCCAATCCCAACAATACATTACCCTATTCAATCGATACATAAATTAGAATAGATAAAATGAATCTAATAATCAATTCATTCTTAAATCCCTATCAATTTATGACCAAGATACATGATTTGGGAAATTAGGGAAAGGAACATGATCACCATGAAATTCAATCAATTAACGTCAATTAATCTACAATGTATACTCAATTAGTCATAGAAAATCACAATTTATCATTTATTTGAGGTGAGAAGAAAACCATTAGAAATGGAAAACCCCATAAAATTAGGTAATTTGAAATTAACTTTGAGAGGACCTCTTGGAAAAAGAAATCCCAATAGTTAAGAAATTATTTCTTAATGAAGATTAATCTACTAAATTGAAGTGAAATCCTGTAGATATTTAACTTCTTCTTCAAGCTTTCTTCCTTCTTCAATGAAGAATTTGGGAGATCGAAAGTAGAGAGAGGTGAGAGCTTTTGGGTTTGTTTTGGGATTTT
Source organism: Solanum habrochaites (assembly GCA_027704765.1). Classification (NCBI taxonomy): domain Eukaryota; kingdom Viridiplantae; phylum Streptophyta; class Magnoliopsida; order Solanales; family Solanaceae; genus Solanum; species Solanum habrochaites. The sequence goes on from JAKWJA010002492.1 coordinate 49,250,974, forward strand.
GAGTTTGGGTGAGTGATAAATGACTTAAAATGACCCTTAGTCAACATATAATCACCCCCTAAATTACCCTAAACATCCCTCACTTAAATTGGTCTTTTGTGAAGTATAAATGTCAAAAATACAATTTTACCGAATCTACAAAGTGGCTCCGCGCTGCGGGGCCAACATGCATTTTTAAATATGAAAAAGAGACTGAACCAGTGAGGCCCGTGTGGGATGCGCATCGCACAGCAGCCCACTGAATGTAGACTTTTGCAGGATGCCCACCCATGTTGGGGTCCCCCTCCATGACCCTTCGGGTGGTCCTTGGGGCGCCATTGTTGGAATTTTAGACTCTCTATACTAAACTCTACCTAACCAAAGTCTTTTTATAAGTTTTAGACTTCATTTGACCATCCAAAACCATCCCCAAACATAGTGACGTCAACTTGTTCAATTAGGCTTGTTTCCGAACTTCATGGATATCCTTTGACGTCTTGGCTCTAAAACTTCTCAGATGACTTGTAAAAATTATTTTAGGTCATATAATAGTATCTAAACCTTTAGAAACTCATGATAGGCTCTAGGTTAGTTCTCGACTTTTCAGAGTGTTACAACAGGCTAGTAGTAAAACTTCTCAATCTAATAAGATTAGTGAAAACATAAATGAGAAAAAGTGAATGTTGTGTTGATAACACATGAGTCAAAATGTCCATTGATTATCAAACACATCTGCGTTCTCTTCATTACCGATCACCTTTATATGTCCAAAATCCTCCACCTATATTTCAAACGGCACATATCTTTAACAGGTCGCCAACACATCGGCAATCCTCTCAATTCGTAAAATTCCGACCTATGCGTGAGAAAAATCCACCAAAGCAGTATACCCCTTTTGGCTGAGACAATAGGCTAATTGTATGAGAGTCTTAGAGTTGATGGCTATATTACTCCTATTCCTAAAATTGTGATGAGTACACAGGCAAAATGACTTGATCTACTAAAACATATGTCTATCATTCATGGATGAAAGGGCATACTATAGATGAATGTCGAACTTTGAAAAATCAAATTCAAATATTATTGATACTAAAGTGATAATACAAAAGTGATACATGTGAAAGAGCCCAGTGCATGACTCGCAATTTGTTGACATTGATGAAGATGGTATCATGATGTCTATTTGATTGAATGGGTTGTAATATGTTCTAGTTGAGTTGATTCGTGTTTCGGGCTGTTTTACGAGTATAAACTATTGTGTAATAAAGTACTTAGTGATCCCAAGTATTAACGGAAAAATCCAAGGGAGTTTACAAGGCTTAGAGTTGAAAATCGGAAAAGAAAAGTCGGAAACTCCGCCAACAAAACCCCTGGGGGCGCCGCACCTGCTAGAGCCCCTCTTGGCACGATCTGTTTGACAGGCCCTGGCGCGTCGCGCCAGCCAGAGTGCCCCAGACCAGGGTCTATACAACAGGCCCTGGCGCCCCGCACCTCTCAGAGCGCCACGACCCCGTATAGACCCTGTTCTTTCTCTATATTTTTTTTACTAGTTCCCTAGTGATGTAGCTATAATACCTAAATGATTCCAACACTCTAAAGTACATATAAATATTATGAAATCATCTAAATCCATGAGAAATGATCCTTGAATCCATAATTAATTCAAGGAAAGTTATAGATCAAGTCGAGAACTATGCGTCAAGTCTCAGAGTTAAGAAGAAGTCCAAAGTAAGATCTTGAAGCACTCAAAACATTAAAAAACATTAAACTGTTGTTTAAGGTTCGGTAAGAGGTGAGTATTTGTTCAAATGCTATAAGGGAACTAAGTATTACTCCCTAAATTAAGTTTTCAAGTAAGAAAATGACAATAAATGGAGTTCATTTCGCAGAGTTTATAAGAACCTCGGTAGTCCCATAGTGCTTAACTAAATTTTCAACTTTTGAGCAAGAAAGGAGATAGCCTTCACAAAGCCTAGGCTATAGTTTTAATAGAAGAACATAGAAACTTCCTGACTTCCAAGAGAGCTGCTTAAAAGCCAAGTTTTTAGCACTTATCTCAAATGACAGACTCAATAATATATATATATATATATATAATATGGGAGTATTATTGAGCACCGATGTAGGGATGCGAGTTTAGATTAACTCAAGTCTCCGTGTACACTATGTATCCATCATGGGTCGAAAAGTGTCATACTTTTTAAATGAACCCTTTTCATAGTTTACTAGTGGATCCATTAGGAAGTTCAGGTCCTATACTCTGGCAAGGTTAGAATGGTCGGGCAATGTGGGCTGAGTAACAATATATCATCACTATAGCTCTTAAATGATGGTTGTCGGTTAGAGAAGCGCTCATAGAAGTATTGTATTTTCATATATATCAGTTATTTGTATTTGTAGATATATCTCAGATAATATTTGTACTTGTATATATTGAGAGTTTATAATATGTTTTCAGTAATTATTTCTTTATATTGCAATTACTTTTAAACTGCGTATATTGAATAAGAGTTGTAGATCATAATTTGGTAGCCCAAGGTCAGTGTTCTTTCTTACTCCTTTGCAAGCTTAATTGTGTTTAATTCCAACTCGCATACTCGTTACTTCATTCAGTGTATTGATGCCAGTTGGCCTACATCATTTCATGATGCAGATGTAGGTAACCAGGATCAGCACGCAGCACACCATTGATCCTGTTCAGCACTCCACGGTCACCTGGTGAGCCTCCTTGCATTCCTGAGGACATTTCCTTTATTGTTTTTCAAGCTTAGTTCATTAGGATCTTATGGGCTCGTTCCAACATCCATCTTAGTCGGTTTAAAGACTTCGTAAACAGTTAGTATTTAAGTAGTATTTTCATTTTCATTTTATGTTAAACACTTTATTTTCCATTTCAACTAGTTTGAATGTTTAAGACTTTTGAAACAGTCAACATAATATTTCTATTCAGTTCAGTTTAGTTCTTTCATACTTACAATTATTATTGTTGTCTTCCGCTGAGTTAAGTAAATTAGGTCAAGGGTTCGCTCGAGGCCAGCAATGGTCACCGAGTGCCGACCACACCCAGGGTGTAGGCTCCGGACGTGACATTTATATACTAACAATATAAATCTTGGAGTATATTTATGTTGAATATATACATATACATTATTAGGCTTATAGGATCATTCATAAATATTAACTATACAAACCTCTTCAATAACATCATATATTTACAAAAAGGGAAAATCAATATAACTAATACAAATAGAGTACAAATATATAGTTCAATATAACTTATACATATATTATTTCAATAGTCAGCTTATACAAATATAATAAAATGTTCCAATTTAACTTATACATATTGAATTTCTGTACATGATATACAAATATACACCAACGATAATTCATACTATATACAAGAGCATACATACAAAAGGAAAAACAAAACTGATCAAAATTAATAGGACATAACAAATTTATTTCATCATCAACATCTCAACTTATAAAGTTTAAACATAGAATCAGTTGAGAACAACATTCATGTTTCTATAAAATTGAATTTTATACTCCAATATAATTGTAAGAGCTTATTAAACTTTTTGATGTTCTAAATGAACATCTATTTTGACCTTCAACTCCACATGTGCTACATGTATGCTTCCCTTTGAGACCAATCAATTCACGTTTTGTTTTTGAACGAGGTTTAATTTTTGACCTTCCATGAAGGTCTTTTGAATTTTAGAGGCCGAACTTCATCATTCATTATGTATTTATTTTGCTATCATCCATACTGCTACATTAGTCAACGGATAAATCGGTATCTCATAAATCTTCAAAAAAATCTTTGGTTTATACAAATCCGAGAAATTTCCATCAGCTACAAAATTTTTCTGCTTCAGTACAGCCCAATCATGCTCACATGGTATTTCTTCGTATTGGAACCTTCCACAGCTGCATGTTTTATTCTTTAAGCGGACCACAAAACTCTTACCATCATTCATCACATTATATATATATTCAGTTGATGGCACAACCTATTTCATACAAATAGATTTATGTATATGTATAAGTCTATGAAATTGTATATGTATAAGTCTATGCAATTATATATGCATATATACTACATATACATAAAACATACCCTCATTCGTGTGCTCATTACTTCATTTTCAATCAGTATATTCTGAAATTCCAATCAATGTAGTGAATGTGCAGTTTGTCTCGTGTTTGTTGTCATGATTCCATCTCCCAAACATCAGTCTAACCTCTTCCTAAAAATTAAAAATTTATAATTCACATGTAGATACTAATGCAACATTTATAATCTCTGCAAGGTTAGACATCATAGCCCATCCCCAATGAGTTTCTGCATAAAACCTTGGCCAGTACTTATCATATCCAGCTAGCTCCAAATACTCTTTAACACCTACTTCAATTTTTTCTACCGTATTCATCAGCCTATCAAACTCAACTTTATTGCAAGTCTTTGACATTGTATAAAACACATCTTAGCTCCTTGGAGGCCTTCCTAAATTTATTCTCTACATTACCCCACAAGTGACACATACAAGCATAATGTGGCAGATTTTTATACATTTTTGTGATTGCCTTTATGATGCTCTCATTTCTATGTGAGACTACACACATATTACCCCTTCCCCATATGCCTTTAGCTATAACAACAAAAACAGACAAGATGCCATTATTCTTTCGATAATGATATCATAGGCCAGTGGAAAAATATGTCCAATATTTTTATTTATATACAAATTAACATAAAATCACAAATATACATTCAAAAACACAATGAAACATACCTACTCTGCCCATTGTATTTGTAGCCACAAATGTTCCATTATACTGTCTTTTTAGGTGACTTCCATCAACAACTATGACAGGCCTGCAATGATCAAAGCCTTGTATAAAAATATTCTACGCAATAAAAAGATACAAAAACTCATTCTTTCTATTTTTCTGTAGATATATATACGAGCCTAGATATGTAACATCCGTCATATACAAATATGCTGGAATTTTGTTGTAATATGCAGTTATGGTGCCCCTCAATGAAATCAGAGCCTTTTTTTTAGCCCTCCAAAACAATAATAATTACATCACAACTCCCAATTATATTCCATCACTCCCTTTCATAAGGTGTTATTTTCCTATTGTCTCTTGTGATCAACTATCTTAGGCATAATAATCCCACCAATCAGCATGTTTGTCGCATTTTTTTCTGAATACACTTTATCCTTCAAAGGACAAGTATGATATCTATTAAATGATCGGGTCCTAAAAATTCTAGACTAGTTGACATTTAATGCTTTCATTAACCACTCACATTTATCAGAAATACATTTCAGTGTATAAATACATCATCAAATACAACACAGCACATCAATATACAAATAAATAAAACAACATATACGACAATGTATTTGTATGTATAAACTAGTTACCTGATTGCATTTGACCTAACAATTTTATATTGAAATCTCTTTTCAATTGCATAGTTTTCCATCACTGATTTTAAAATGGCTTTGTTCTTATACCCTTGGTCAATCTCCACGTACTTATCATAAGGATCTGAAATGACTCCATAGCAGCTCACTGAACCCAAAACACAAACTGGATCTACAAAATCACCAATTGAAAACTGCCTAGTCTCAAATTCAGCAAGAAAATCATTACAAATTGATGTTACATATAATTCTCCTGATTTTTAAATTTGACATAGTTCAATGATATTATAAAGGACCCCAAAATGAGCTAAGTGAATCTATAGAATAACATGAGTTTCATGAGTTAATAAGGTTTAAAATATTGTGTTTGCTTGTAATTGTCTGATTTGTGCACCATATCATCTTGAAGAGTTTGGATGAATTTGGAAGAAAAATGTTCTAGAAGTTTGGAAGCTAGTCTAAGTTGAGCTAGTGTGTCGAAAAGTTTCGCAGTGGAGTTTTGGGGTATGGTATGAGGGTGAAATTTAGTACCAATGGTTCCTACACATAGATTATGAAATGCTTAAGTCAGTTGATGTGTATCTGGCACATCAGATTCATTGTGAACAATAATAAGTATTAGTCCCTAAGTGTATTTATGGTCTATTACGAATAGTGTTAATGATGTATCTCGAACTTTTTCTTTTTCTATTTATTTGGGGAATGACACATGAAACAATGCTTGTTTTAAATGTATATGGTACTATTAAAGTTATGTATTAGTTTGTTTTTTGGAAGACTATTGTTGGAGATTGACGACCATCTGTTAGAAAAAATCGATATTTCCACGTTGGGTACTTCCAATTGTGAACATAAAAGATCATGCTTAGGACGATTTTGGTATTTCCATAATGCATTTTAAGAAATTGTCCCTTGCCACACAAGATATAAAAAGGTGCTGGACGACCACGAAAGAATGGAAGAAAATTCAGATGAAAGCTAACCACAAACACAAAGTGTTGTGGGCTTGTAGATCAGGAGGTCACAACCAAAGAGCTGTTACTTTTTTTTCGAAAAAATAGTTACAAGTTTTTATTTAACATATTTTTGATATTTTCAGATAATAATTTTCAAATGTTATAGTTCATTTCATAAATTTTTAATTGTTACAATATATATTACAAGTATTGTTACTTATTAATTCCTTATACATAAATTGAATGTTACAATTTTTCAATTTTCGTGTATATTTCTAATTGGTAATAATTTGTTCACAATGGTTAGTTATATCAAAGTTTAAGGAATTTGTACAAGCTATTATGTTTCAAATACATCATTTGTATAATGTATGATTTTATTTTTGATAATAATGTATATGATATAGAGTGATCGCAAAATATTATGTGTAAACTATAATTAAGTGTAGTTATTAATGTATCACAACAAAAAATGATTATAGTTATAAAGATGATATGTGTTTAGATAAACATTATAGTGATTAGACGTTAAATATAATTTTCAATATATTGAGCAATCTTAATACTAAAAGAATCCATACATATCGAGAATTCATAGATGAAAAATAAGTAGCATTGACAAATTAAAAAAAACGAATGCAGAAGAAAATAAAAGAAAAAAACGATGAAAAAAACAAAATTCAACAAAGTTAAGAAGATAAAACAATTTAAAATTACTTTTTGGAGAGATAAACCTTTTGAAATTCAAATTAGGATGAAATGATAAAATAATGGAGAAATTAATTGAAAAGATCACTAGAATAAAAAAATGAGAGAGATTTGTGGTGTGAAATTAGGAAGTGATAGACATCGGTATGGGGAGTGAAAATTATGTATCCAGAAATTGTGTTGTGATAAAAATAAAGTATTTTGGAAATTTTTAAAAATGATAGGGAATAATGAAAATTATGGAAAAACAAGATGTGTAGATAGGTAATTTTTTGAAAATTTAATGTATAACAAATATAAAATTGATAATTGTACATTTATAAAATTGCATTCTATAGCAAAGTTTTAATTTGCTACGGAGTTGTTGTCTTTCTGTATAATGGCTAGCCGTTATTTTTATATACATTTTGATTATTTAAAAAATCGTAAAAGGGTCAAAAATATCCCCAAACTAGAAGAAAAAGTGTAAGAATACCCTTCATTCATCTTTTTGTCTAAAAATATCCTTCCACTCACCTTTTTTGTCTAAATTTTATTCATCCACCTTTTTGCTCACTTATACTCTTGCGATACCATTATCCTCTTTTTTTAATATTTATTATTTCATTTTTCTTTGTTGGATGAAATAAAAATCCACCTCTCTTGGTTTTTTTTCATAATTTATGTGCTCCAAATAAAATTAATATATCTTTTCAAGATCCAAAAAATATATTTTTTAAATCTAGTAGTTTCTATTTTCTATAGCTTTTTCTCAAAAAACAATTATTTTAGGAAATTAATTTTTTTTTAAAAATATTAGCCATGCCACAATTACTGGACATAATATATTAATATAAATCCTAAAATTGATTAATATATTTTTAAAAAATTTAATTATCTAAAAAAATTCTTTTTTTGGAAAAAAGTTATAGAAATAGAAATTACTAGTTTTGGATCTTGAAAAGATATATTGTTTTGATTTGGATAAAGTATGAGAGAAAATCAATGGAGGTGGATTTTTATATCTCTCAATAAGAAAATGAAACATATAAATAATTGTATTTTAATAAAAGAGGGTTGTTAGTTGCAAGGGTATAAGTGAGCAAAAAGGTGGATGAAAGAGTAATTTTAGACCAAAAAATGAATAGAAGGGTATTTTTAGACCAAAAGATTGATGGAGGGTATTTTAAATCTTTTATTATTGTTCAGGGGTATTTTGGCCCTTTTTCGTTAAAAAATATATATATAAGTGGGTAATTTTTGTTAGAAAAAAAGGAATAAAATCCCCGAAGTCACGCACATTCAGTTTCATACGAATTTCATTCCTTCTTCATCTTCAACAAAAGTAAGATTTCAATTTTAACTCATTCAGAAAATCGATCAAGCTATTGACAATATTATACAAACAATCGATATCATATTGATAGATAAAACAGAAGGTAATTTCATGACGAAAACATACTTTGATTTATTTTTTTTTGTGGTAAGAAATGGTGTTCATCGTGTATTCAAAATCAGATTTTCTTTTAAACTTTCATCAATTTTACTTGAATGTATATTCAGAGGTGTATATTTGTTCGTAATACCGTTTAACAGTTATGTTTTGTATAGTTAATTTGAAATCTAGAAAAAATTGTGATCGGGTAATTTCTGGATAAAAATGTTAATTATTTTGAATTTTCGATCTGAGATTCACTCATCTCACATTAATATTTGTTTTTGAAATTGTATATTTGATGTCGAAACTATGAATGGAGATGAATTCGTATTAATCTTTTGATTAGAGTTTATACATATAGATTTATAGATATGATTAAGTAAGATATGTATAATTCATGTATGAAATTATTATGTGTTTGTTTTATATAGAGCAACTTCATCCTGATTTAGGGTATTTGATTATTATACAAATGCAAAAATTTGTACTGTGTGAAAGTAACAATAACATTACACTATGTGAAATTTTTTCAATTGTAAAATTGTGCATAACACTTTTATTTGTACGTCATACACATATACATATTGGTGTTGTTGTTACATATGTAAGTATATGAAATTGTTGACTGTTATTGGAATTTCTAAGATTTATATATATATATATATTTAAAGAAAGATCATCATATAAGGAATTGTATAATGTTATTGCAATGCAATTCGGATTTGATACAAATGTGATTAAGCTGAAAATTGAGTATAAGGTTAAACAAAGCAACACACAAATGTTGATTCACAACGACATGGGTGTTAAGAGGCAAATGAATTCAACAAGTATCCAATTTGTATAAGTAAACTGTATTATAGTAGCAATATATGTGACGACCCAAAGTACACCCGATAAGATAGGGCATCCCTCAAGTTGGAACACGGCGTACTTGACCTATGAAGGTCTTGTACAAGCCTTTACACATCATTCACTGCAGATATACGAAAAGTGGCACAGAATGAAAACTTTTCTTCAAAAACATAATGCGGAATCATTTCATAAAACTTCTAACATATGTCACAAAAAAATATCCATGACATAATGAGTACAATAGTCTTGGGCACAACCCATAAAAGTATAACATAGAAAAGAACATAAACGACATAATAGGAGTGGTGTCCTCAGATTCTATGAGGACTCACCAATCTTCACTTCTTGACAAGCCTTGGAAACTCTATCGTTGAAAGCAACTCAATCTCCTCAAGACCCTACATCGGATTAGAATGTACGCAAAATATGTGTTAGTACGAAGTATATCAAATATGGAAATTATCGTACCAAACATAAGATATCTCAAAGGGTTAGTCAATAATAGACATAATCATAGAAATAAACAAAGCAATCATGAATATCAATGCATATAAATCAATTATAAAGTATATAAAGTTCACTACTTAACTCATTGTCCTCTTCCTCACTAAATGACTACTTGCAAGCCACCTCTAATATAGTCTGTGGGTGCAAGGCTAGGTAGCATCAATGCGCGCGGGGCAGGGTAGGTACTACCAAAGGTAAGTACCTATACCTTTGGCTGGCCATTCTGATCATAATCCCTTCATAATCAAAACCTTAGTTACATAACATAGGTCCTGCCACGATCCCCTAGGACACTCAAGCACACTTGTGCAATGCATGTGAAGCATCTCATTCTACCCACACACTAAGCATATCTTAAAGTCACCCTATTCCCTTTCGTTTTAGTTTAGGAGTCTCTAGTAAACCTATTTCATATTGACAAGGAACTATACTCTTAACTAAATCATTTTATGTAAAGTAATCATAGACACTACCCAAGCGAAATATATATATCATAGGGGTCATGTCATAGGTAAATTCAAGTCATACTTGTTCCATGTATGGATAGCATCCCATACTACCATCAACGCTAAGTACTTCTCTAGACTGACCTAATCCAAGATAATAAGGAAGGAAACACCCATCCTAACCATTATTCAACCAATCATGTAGATGCAAGCTAATCATAAAGGATCATGAATCCTCAACCATAAGCTATCATGAGAAACTAATCTCAAGCTATTTTATGAAATGCACCTTGCATGCAAGTCAAGCTAACATTAGGAGAGTATAGGTCTTTCTCCAAAAGCTATCATGAAATGGTTTGGGGCTAACCAAGTCAAGCTATGATGAAGGAAATCTAGTCATGCTACTTCAAGCTAATCTTAGAAGATCTTCATTACTCAATCCCAAGTTATCATGGAAACCACCATTCCCAAGCTACCATGATCAAGCATCCTAGCAACACATATTCAAGCTAAACACGAGAGAGCTTACTTTCTCCATCCCAAGTTATCATGAAGTTCACCATCTCAAGCTATCATGTCTTAGCCTTATCTTACCTAGTCTATTACAGAAGAAGTAATCATACAATCCATCTTCAAGCTATTCTAGTTTAACATGCATTGATTCATTTTAGGTTCTTAGGTCACCCTAGAATTCACCTACGTAAGAGAACTTATTTCTTCTATCTTGTTCATGTGAAAGTGTACAAGAGAATAAAACATTATCACAATCCCTTCATAATGACTTCACCCCGAAATCCCTAGAATCAATGGTATACAATCCTTACAATCGATTACTTTCCCCAATTCGTCATGATCCATGTTCAATTATAGGTTAATTCATTCAATTTGATCTTTCGAAGGTAAATCTAGGCTTACATGATCACATATGTTCAATTTCAACTTTACAAGTCAAGATCATCCTATATTAATTAGGCCTAGTTCAATTAATATCGTATATTCAATCAATCAGGATCAATTAGCGATATCTCATTGGAATTAAGAATATCATCAGAACCTTCATTTTGCTCCTAATGATCTAAAATCACCCTGATCACCTTCAACCTAAAAATTAGTCCATTCACTCATGAAAACTAGCACATTATCATCAATATATGAACATAATGAATGCTACCCACTAGAATTGGGGATCACCATTAAGCTTTTACCAATCATGCAATCCTCACAAACCCCTCAATGGGGTTCATTGGATTCAAAATTGAGGATTAAACTCTGAAACCTCCATGAATGGAGAATACATGGATGAATAATCTTCACGTACCTTATAGTAAATCCTTAAACCCAGCTTGAAACCTTGGTGAATTTCATCCTAAAAGCTGCCTTCAATTTCTCTTCTTCTTCAATGGTGTTCTTAAGAGAGTTTTATGGAAGAAGGGGTTTTGATTTGGAGTCTAGAGTCTAAATGGATATTGTATTGCTTAAATACACTTCAAACCCCTAAAATAAGCACCAACAATTAATCTCTAAAGTTACAAAAAGACCCCTGCACGTATTGGATCATTTAACCAATTCTAATTTGACTTAAAAACGATGCAACCAAATTTGGAAAGTCACTGCGCATCGCGGGGTCACCTCCACATTTTGGTTCTGAAAATCAATTTGAGGTAGAATGGTTCGCGATGGCCCCGCATCGCACAGAAAAATTTGCCCTTTCAGTGCTGGCTGCGCAACGCGCAACAACCTACATATCTAGGCTGCCCGGTAGTTTTCTTGGCCAACGTTTGGATCCTCTTTGGGATCCTTAGGGTGATCCCCGGAGTCTCGTATTTACTTGATAAGTTATAATAACCACACATTGATACACAAATCTCAACTCGAACACATATGTGACAAACTAGTAGTGTATCATAATATATCAAGTTCCAACTAGCAATGTATCATGATTACAGTTAAAAAATGGTATTTGTCCTTAAAATTCATGCCTCTATAATGATAGATTAACAAAAAAAATAGAAGAAAAGGAATAAATATGTACTTGGTCTTTATATGAACAAATTGAATACAACAGATCTAAGAACCCAACACCTATGGCGACCAACATATTATAACTTGTAAACTACCAATGTCCGAACACTCAACATTTCAAAAATTAAAAAGAGTATATTAAACACAATAATTCCGGTCACCTAAACCTTTTTTTAATCAAGATTTAACTCAAAAATTAAAGTTATGATCTATTTTGTGTTTTGCCATTACAGCCATTAAAGTAGTTTTATCCATGTACAATTGTTTCACCTTTACATCTGAATTGTTTGAATAAACTGTATATATTATTATTTGTATGTAACAGGTATCATCAATTCTCGATTAAAGCATGTTAAGAGCATGTGCATTCTTTTTGTATCTTCAACAAATACAAATGCACACATCAAAACGTTGTATCTCTTCATCACTTTGAAAGGTTTCTTCAACAAAAAAAAGGGAAAGGATTTGAATTTTAAATTTCTTTTTCTGTTAGGATTAACATCTGTCTAATTGATAAAGAAGATACGTAAGCGTAATTTATGGGATTTAATTAGATTTTTATATTTGTTTCCTATTTTAGCGCAATAGATTGCCACTTATTGTATGGTAGAATTAATGTATTCGAATGACCAATTATGTATGCAGAAGGTTGATATTTTAAGAATTTTTTCGTAAAATCAAAAAGAGTAAGGAAATAATATAATTTATATCTTACACCATGAAATTTATGTAAGTTATACATAAAATTTTCTCTTAATTCAATTTGGCTGCGAGTTGGACTTCATTTGGTATATTCAGCCCATTACCAAAGCAACCCAAAGACCCATTTCCAATTTCAACCAATACAACACCATATGAGCGGCCCAATTCTTCATCCAAACACAACCCGACCCTGTTCCAATACAAAGAAACCCATCCAAGCATACAATACCCGAACCACCCAGAAATGAACACAGCAACAACAAATTCCAACAAATCGGTACAATAACACATTGGGTGTTTACACCATGTAATTATATACATGTCATGTGTTTAAATTTATAATCATTTTACATCATTAAATCACATAATATTACATTTTGTATTGACTTAATGGAAACACCCGATGCGAATAAACTTTTTCTGAATAGCAACCGACTGCGTTCACTTTTTCTATCTTCATCCCCAATGTTCTTTTGCTTCATCTGCTTTTTAGCTTCTGCTGTTCAATTATTTTCTACTCTCACTCTTAAGGTTAATATTATCTCTTTGCTATATATTTACTTTTGGCTCATCCTTTCATTGTTTTTTAATGTTTGTTTATTCTGTTGGGGGGGGGGTTTTTATCTCCCTCCCACATCACCAACAAATTCTTTGGCATGTGCAGAATCCCAGTACCTCAATATCAGCCATAAAGTGACTTGATAGCTAGGTATGCATTGAAGTTTTCTAAATTATTCCGTGTTTCCCTCATTTTTGGGTTTGGGGGTATTTTATTTTAATATTTATTGTTTATGTCGTTCTCGATTATTTTGAAGAATTGTCCTTCTAAGCATTTTGCATATTTGTTTGACTTCCTTCATATTTTACTTCTCTTTTTCAAAAGACTATCTTCCTTTTTGTCTCTTTATAGAAAGAATACTTTTTTCTTTTTTTTGTGAATATTTTATTTCAGTTTTTATATGAACATTGTTTAAGGTCACATGAATTAAAGGATAAATTTTTATACATTGACATGATTTTAAATTTGAATTCTAAGATTCATCTCTTTCTTTTTTACAATTTTGTGTCAAGTCAAATTAAATTATTCCTTGTGAAATGACGAAGTGTTTTTAATTACTCTTTCCTACTAATTTAATGATTTATGCGCCTAAGTGTTCGGTAACTTAACTGTACATTTCTTACTGATAAATTATGTATTGTTTTGAGCATGTAATTAAAATCCACATTAATTTGATTTAGTTATATAATCCAGTTGGACAACGGAATCTATAGGAGTGTTTGACAAATATGAAAAATATTTACATAAGTAAAAAGTGTTCGACCAAGTCACAGTGACTTCGGATAAGTTGAAACGACTTAAATAAATTAGAAACCTACATTATGGGGAGAAGTCTTGCGTGCTTTTTTTTTAATTTTTATTTTTGGTTACTAGAAATTCATTTCAATGATTTCTATTTTTTTTGCCTCAAAATCTACTAATCTCTCTATAAGCCAATCAAAAACACAAAGTAAAATATGTTTTCGTAGAAACATAAATAACTATTTAATAGTTAATATATATATATATATCTATAAATTTAATTCACATAACCTCTTTTCTTTCATTCCACATCTCTTTGTTCTTGTTTGTCTAAACTACTGTCCTTTGGCATGAGGCGATAAGAAGTATGAGATTGTTATCCTAAAAAAGTTAAAATTGGAATTTTTAATAGTTTGACTATTGTCATTTCAAAGATAGTTCGACAAAACAACGCTCATAGGTGAGATGACTAAATACTCGATTTTAGCTCTCCTTCTTCCTTTGCATTCAAAGAGGCTAATCAAGGTCCAAGGCCCAAAACTCATTTCCTCATTCTGTCCCCATTCAACTGATTGGTAATAATAAAGACACTGGACAAACCATGTGTTGAGGGCTGGAATTTTTTTTAAAAACAAATGGTCAGGGTGGAAAATAGGGTCATACATTTTTTAATTAACAGTATATCATGATATTCCTGCCAATATACAAACATTATACATTTGGTGTATGTGATATAGGTTGAAAGACAGGATTACTGGATTAAAGAGCAGAATCACGGGTCCGAGAGCTGAGAATGGATGTATACATCGATATAGATACTCTGTATACAAACTACACACTGTGCAAAGCCCAAGTGAACCAGCACAAGTTTGTCCAATGAGGTCAAATTCCTGTTCCCTTTATTCCCTCTCTAAATTAATTGAATGTTATTTTTTTTTTTTATTAACTCTTAACTTTTTAAATGACTATTTGAAATCTCAAAAGATGAGCTCATATATTTTTTTTATAATAGGTATTTTAATGATTTTTTTTCAACTCTTCTACTTTTATTGATATCTTTAGTCAAATTTGTTTTATTTCCTATACATCACATATTTCATGCTTTAATTAACCCAATAGCTTTTGAATTATATTAAAATAATTAAATAACTTCTAATTAATCATCCAATTTTATGGTCAAGAACATAATCACATTCCAAATAAATTCAAATATTTTTATTTTATTATTTTCGGTTTAAACTTTAAACTTTAGAAATCTAAAAAAGGAAAATCTAGGATTACATTTTATTTTAGTTTTAGTATTTGGCTTTATCAAAGATATATATTTTTTTGATTGAAAGATCGCATAAAAATCAAATTATGTATCTTATTTATATTTTTGGCACTACCTCTTATTTCTTTTCTTCACACTAATCATGTTCCTTCTATCGAGTCTTAACCGTACTCAAACTGAACACACCAAGGATGTTCTAAACTCCTTCAGAGTTAGTGCAATTTAAAAATTCCCTTTCTCAATCAGCAGTAAGTAATTCCTACTATAAAATAAGCATGTTGCATAGCTTAGGCAAGACAAACAGGTATTGTCCGTTGCGTTTACGAACGATCCACATGTCCATGAGTTTCTTCTTTGAACTAACAACACACACTTTAAGTGAAATAATATGATGTCCCTAACTAACACCATGGATGGATTGGAAGCAAATAAACTTAGAAATCCTTTACTACCTTTCTTTTGGATGATCATTGAATAAAGGTTACCGAAATTCCAAATAGTTGTTTCAGTACCAGACATCCCCTACCAAATTGGAGGAAAAAACTCCACAGAATACCGAAGCCGAATTAATCTAGTGAGAGCATTATTAATCACTTCTAATGAAATCAGGTGACAACGTCTTTCATTACTCAGTTTACTGGGGTTCTGGGACCACGCAACAATAACTTGCAAATTCTCACCAGATTTTGGATCCACGCCCACTTGAGGGTCCCAAAGTTGTTTATGGAACCACTTTTAGAGAAAGGTTTGTCGTTGATCTCAGTATCTATTATTTCCACATACTTTTTTAAGTTTGTTGGGAGTTGAAATATATTTTCGTCTTTGAAATTGTGACCGACGGAAAGGGTCAATCTCGACTACCTCTTTCATGTTTAGTTTTAAAAAGGTGTGAATAAAAATGGATTTGGCGACTTTTATGAAAAGAGTTGTGAACTTTTATGAAATGGTTGCGACTTTATGAAATTTTGGACTTTTTGAAGTGCTATTTTTAATTAAAAATTTGTGATTCCCTTATGGAAGGTTGTTTACTTTTATGAAAGGGACGATCCTTTTGTGAAAGATTGTGCTTTTTCAAGTTTGTTGACCTATCCGGTAAGGCACAATAAGAATCTTTTGCACTATCCTTCGTTTTTCTATAATTGAGGGATGTTCTCAACCCCCCCCCATTAATATAGAATTCATGGACTTCTTCTTCACTCCTAAATCTAGTATTCTATAGTGTACTTTACTACCGTTGCGTGTTCGTAACACCGA
Organism: Solanum habrochaites; assembly: GCA_027704765.1. NCBI lineage: Eukaryota > Viridiplantae > Streptophyta > Magnoliopsida > Solanales > Solanaceae > Solanum > Solanum habrochaites. Next base: position 49,267,840 of record JAKWJA010002492.1, read on the forward strand.
AGTTTTTTGATACGATACTCTGGTGATTGATATCATTTTTTGAAACCCCTGGGATTTTTCATATTCCATCAACCCCTTGGATACGAGAGGGGAATAATTTCCTGGGGACACTGTGACTCATGGGACTTGATTTTCCTATTTAAAATTTTCCAATTCCGGTCCCGTTGTTTTATAAATTTTAGAGTTTGTGAATTAATTTCAGTCTTCTGTTCTTTTGTTTCTTCACTGGTTCATTAATCTTGATAACTTCTGTTTCTTCTTCTTACAAAGTTTTTGTTGGAATCATTAAGATTCATTAGACCATATTAACACATTCTTCTTTAAAAAAACTATTTTTTTAAAATCTGTTTCTGATTCTAGTTTCGCTCCTAGTTTTAATTTTCTAGTTGGGAAAATGTTCTTAAACTTTTGTCTCAAAGATCTTCAAAGTTCGTGTTCTAAGTATTGGTTGGAATACAAGATGAACAACAATCTAAGGAAATTTATTATACTTTTAGTATTTTTTGTATTCTACTGATTGAGTGAATTTGATAATGGAAGTAGAGAGATAAATGCATAATTTCCATAATTCGCTTACTTGCCTTAGCAAGGGAGAAGTGAAATGGAACAGAAAATTTTATTTATCCCGTTTAAAGATTACCAGGTAACCTTCATTATTAAATTATTAAGGAGGAAAATAGTTCTAAGAGTTATCATCTTTGATTTTTCTTTTTTGGTTATGTGTAATCTTTGGAAACAGATCTGCAAACCAATGTTGTGGAATTGAATTTACTTCGCACATATTGCTGCTTTTAAAATTCTTTAGTTTGCAAAAATGAGAGTGCATATTTTTGTTTGATAAAAATAGTATTGTCAAAAATGGTATAGTTGGAAGGACTATTTGATAGCAAACATTTCATGTGATAAAAAGCATCTTCTGTTTGGAGAAAGAAAAAGATTTTGTAGTTTTGTACTCCATGAGAAATGTTAGTGTGTCTGATTTTTGTAGACTAAAAAACTTTTGGGGGTTTTATACTCTTGATGATTGGACTATGCAATTGGTTTAAGAATATAAAAACTTCACATAGAAGTGTGTTGACACTTCTGATTTATATAAACTTCAGGTAATATAGTATAAATTGACAATTTTTTGTCCTTATGTTAGTATTTAAATAACTAAGGGTAGTCTATTTATGATAGAGGAAAAAATCTGAGTGACTTAGAATTTGTGATTTGTATTCTATGGAATGAACTGTGAACATTGTGTAAACATTGTCAAAGACATGCAGCATATAATTCTTCGTACAATTAATGTTTCCAACATTAAATATGTGAAAAAAACTATTTTCAATACTTAAAAAAATATTTTGAAGATCACATTGAAATGTGGGAGTTATTTGCTTATGATTTAGACTTGGTGTCATAATTAACTTTGGAGCAAAAAATATTGAATTGATACTTCTTAAATTATGTTATACCACACAAATGTCTTGGAGTTATATTTGCTATTGTGGTTGTTGAGGTTTCATATTTACTAGTATATAGTATGACTAGTATGAACATCCAAATTATATATATATTGTTCAAAAAATTTTGTTCTTTTATGAAAAAAAAATATCACTTAAAATATGGGATTTTTATGAAAAGATATTGTCTAGGTATACTAAAGTATTTGCCATAGACATGATTTATTGTTGAATAGACATTTGGTATGTTTTTGTAAAATACATTTAGACTATATGTCTTACTGATCCGATGAAAATTTGTTCACGGGTAGTTCTATAACAATAATATGAAAGAATGGAAATGTACTTTGAAAAGGACTTTTGACAATTCTAAACAATGTTGTATCAACAAAATTGTAAGCAATAGGGCCACAAATATTAGTGAGAAAAAGCTATCTCGCGAAGAGCTTTTCGAAACTCAATATTTTTATTTGTTCTTACTTGGCTTGAGTCAATGTTTGTAACATGAAAACTTGGGGATGTTAATTACAAAAACCTTGTAAGGAAAACTGAAACAACTAAAGTTTTGCTAACATTGAGTACAATAATAAAAATGTCAAGTTTTTGTGGATCTAAGTATGTTGAGATTCTTATAAATATGTTGAAAGTAATTGTAATCCTTAGAATGGATTTCAATGACATTTGTGATATGAAGTTAACACATTCTCATTGTGTGCGAAAAAAGTATTGTTACTTTTATTGAAAATTGCATTAAAAATAAAAACTATGTCTATTTTGTGATGTAAGGATTAAGGCAATAGACATATCTAGACAAGTAAATAACGAAAGTTGAAAATTAGTGGTGAAAAAATATAAGAAGTGATAAGAATGGAGAGTATAAATCTCATGTGCAAGAAATATGTTTGGAACGTGGACTATCCATTCAACTACTGGCAATATATATCGCACTCTAATGAAAAAACTGAAGTTGATGAAATGAGGATGCATTATTTATAAGTCGGCTTTACAAAAACTTGTGTGGAGGAATGATCCTTACTGCAAAAGGGGAACAACAAAAAAAGTTTGTCTCCTTCTTAAAAAGAAAAGCGATTTTGTTGATCAGAATACAACTTTTCCATGTGAGAATGGAGGAAGGAAGTGCCACTGAAAATTTCAAAGTGTGGGGGTATCTAGTCAAAGTCCAAGTTCCTATTCCTAAAAGAATTAAAATAGGACTTGATGTGGACTGTAAATTAGACTTGAGTAGCTAGATAAGGGTCTAAAAGGCCTAAAAATTAAAAGGGGATAATGTATAATAAGAGATTCAGCGGCTTAGTAAATATTAAAGGACATTTAGTTCTTTATTTCCGAATATGATTTGTAACATTTCCTTGTGTTTTGTAGCTCATTCTTTGGTAAAGATAGTGTCAATAAACAATAATGGAAGTTAATTGATCTTAGTCAAGAAAATAAACATTGGGTTCAAAATGAATCGTTATAAGGAAAATATATGATGGAATGTGTCAAAAATATGAAGCAAGACTTTCTGTCAAAGGGCTTTAGGACAAAAAAAACACCAAGGAGTTGGATCTGGTTGATAACATAATCGTTAGTAATTAGAATGACAATGCGGATTGCAAAAATTATTACTGTTGTTATGACCTCCAAATTCATCAAATGAATGTGAAAAGAACTTAAATATAGAAATTGGAGGAAGAAATTTACATGGAACAACCCCCGAGGGTTTTGTGGTTCGTGGTAAATAAAAGACAAGTGTGTGAAACTGTTAAAGTCACATTATGGAGCAACCGAAACAATGGACCATAATATGACAAACTATGTCGGCAAAGGATTAAAGAATGATGAAAGTGATAAAGTTTCACATTAAAATAATAAGCTCATGGTTTTTTTGTATATTGGTGATTGTTGATCATCAATAGAGACACTAATGACATAAAGTGCTACTAAAGTATGCTATAAAGCAAGTGAAAATGAAAATTATTGGGTTGCAATGTGATCTTAGATATAAGAATTCGCTAGGAACTCCATAATGTTTAGAATTTTACACGTCTCATTGCCATTGAAAAGGTACTACTAGTTCAAATATTTCGGATGTCAATATTGTCAAGTCAACAAATAAATGGAGGACTTTGCATTTCACAAGAGTGAAAACACAAAAGTGACTTCCAATTGGACTTACTAGAGTTTTGGAAGCATGATGTAGATCAATAGTGTGTGCGATCAGATATAGAATGCTAATTTAAACTGCGTCGGTTCACAAGTGATCCGATAAATTCATTAGATGAAAATAATTTAGTTTGGAGATTAAGAAATAATACTTAAAACTATGTCTTGCATTGTAACAATATCCAACAATATTGAAAGAGATAGTAATGCAAATTGAATCATCGGACGAATTGTAGTAAAATCCACGAGTGGATATGTATGTCACATTCGGTAGAGGAGAGTCTCTTAGACTATTTCAAAAAGATACATGTATCGCTAAGCTCTAACAATGATCTTTGAGTTAGTATCTCTCAATAAGGTAGGGAATAAGTTGAAAGACTCCGGAATTTCTTGATAGATATTCTATTTAGGCCAAAGACATTGACATTAGTTTGACATGAACTTTCACAGTCAGATGCACTAGGTAGGGCATGAGCATGACGTATAACGAAAAGTCTCGTCATATCGACATAGACGGATAATGTTAGAAACTACTCTCTAGTGAAATTATCAAAATTGACTATGTTTAAAGTGAAAGAGAATGTTTGGATCCACTTACAAAAAAGGCTAATACAGAGGAAGTAAAAGTCATCTAAGGCGAATGAATTATAGCTTAGGTTAAGCATCAGGCAGTAAATCTATCAGCGACTGGAGATCCCAATAGCTAGATTTACAAGGAGAAAAAAAAGTTATTGAATGAAGGGTTCGACATGTAACAAACTCAAATTCCATTCTCAGATGAAGACAATGCTCAAGGAAAAGGATACAACATTAAGCTTGTAATGAGTGATAAATCTTAATTTGTTTATAATTTTCTAAGTTTTGCCAAGTTGACCAATAGTGTATCTACGCGATAACAGGTTAGGAGTCACCAATGTGAGTGTGAAGGGTAAGCCGCTTCCAGGAAAACTGATTTGTCAAAAGCCCATCTCTCTGTACACTCATGAAACCAGGAGGTTTTTGATGTCTAAAACGAAACAAACTGTTAAACCATAAAAACGGTAAAGGGTTAATTGTGTGACATATGGTTGTCTAGGTATACTCCAAAAAGTTCGACGGTTCAAGATATCGCAATTTACCGATGGACCGAGTATATCCGGACTATGTCACTACGAAAATTCAAGGGAAAACCTACTTATCCAGATGCAATTAATTCTACTGCGTAAGTACACATATTGTCCGTTTCTTGTCGTCGAGTCCATTCCCATTCATCGGGGGATTGTTGGGTTTTAAAAAGGAAGGAATGGAAATGAAGAGGTGCGACTTTTATGAAAGTTGATGACTTTTATAAAATATTGCGACTTTTTTAAAAAGTGACTTGTCTGAAAAGTTGTGATTTTTATATAAAGTTGCGACTTTGATGAAAAGTTGTGACTTTTATGAAATGATACGACCTTTTACAAAGATTGTGACTTCCAAAGATTTGCTGACCTTCCGGTACAGGCACAAATAAGAAATCTTTTCGCACTACCCTTTGTTTTCTATAAATTGAGGGATTTCCTATCATTTGGTTTTCTACAATTGAGGGCATTCCTTCTTCATGTGAATAGAATTCATGTTACTTTCTTCACATACTAAATATAGTATTCTAAAGTGCACTTACTGTGGTGATGAGATCATTCTTACCCGGCGGAGGTATATTCCAAATCAAATTTCGGATAATAGAGGGGAATAAAATCCTTAAGGGGACAGCTGTGAGTCAGTGAACTTGATTCTTGTCTATTAAAATTTTTCAAGATTCGGGTAGGTGTTTTTCAAATTTTAGATTGTGAAAGTAATTTTCAGCGCTTGTATTCTTTGTACTTCACTGGTTCATTAATCTTGATAACTTTGATTTTCTGCCAAGAGTTGTTGGAACAGTAAATTCTAGACACAATTAATAACAATTCTTCTTTAAGAAAAATATTTCGTATATATTTTTTAATTTGTTTCTGATTCTAGTTTCGCTACTAGTTTAATTGTCTAGTGTGAAAATTTCAAACTTGTGATCTTACAAAGATATTATATTAAGTTTTGTTCTAAGTTGTTTGGAATACAAGATGACACAACATTTGAAAAGTTTGGGCGTCTTGAAGGATATGATGAACACCAAACGAGTTTCAGTATTCGTGGAGCGGGGGATACACTTGAGGTCAAGGGTATTCATTATAGATATTTTTGGAAAATCGTTTCAATCCAAATGAGATCCATTCCGTTGAAATCAATATATTGTCAATGGTTATGAACAGTTTTAACAATCTGAAAAAATATTCTTTTGTGCCTATGATACGCGCTGCGGTACGCCGTTCATTGACAACCTGCACAAAGGGGTGTAACTTCTTCAGAGGATGCAATATGTTGCTACCGATCTGAGCGAGGGAACATTCTTTCGTCGCGATATACATATGGATTACTGTTTAGACACACATAATATGATCAAAACCCATAAAGATCGCCTTTGATATTAGACAGGCGCGTCGACAATAAGGGAAGTATGATACATGTTTTTGAACAACCTTACAGAAGATGCATTCAATGGAAGTTTTATTGGATAGGGGGATTGACATTTGAAAGGACTCATTATTTGTTCTTGATCAAGTTGATTGGACTAATGGACATTTAATCATATGCACCACTTCGAGTTATGCGACAATTGGGTTGTCCAAAACATTCCGTTATAGCCGATCATGAGATTATATTAGGATTCTTTCACTTCAGTGACTAGAGAGAATAAGAAATTTACAAGATGAATGGGAATACATAGTTGATTAAAACTAGTGATATTGGGTTGCTTTGGGTTAAGACCTACAAATTTTAAATGTGTCAATAGTTGGTAAGGATTATATATCCAATATCCTCCTGTGTTTTGCCCATGTGTAACTTCTAATCTATGATGGGGCGTATAGATCAATATAAAATTGTAATATGGTATCAATAAAGTAAGTTAACATTTAAGACCCCGGATTAGACCATGTTTAAATCAACATGTATTCACCTTCGAATTATAAATGTTATCCACTATAGTGAGCTGAAGTGGAAGGCATCATCGTGTAGTCCTCATAATTGACCATAGTGGAAGCTCTTGGGAAACTCCAAATTGCGCAGATAACTCGAAGATAAAGATATACATACATTGTTCCTGTCCCTTAGCACAATCACTCGTAAGGACCCCAAAATATTGACTTATTGCAAATGTAGATCTCCTTATTCAAGAAAATTTCCATTATATTACGTCCCGTGTAAGGTTGTTCAAAAATGTGTACCACTCTTTCCTTCTTGCCGGCGCATCCGCCTAATATCAAAGATGATATTCGTGGTTGTTGATCTTGTTACGTGCATCTATACAATAATTCATCTCTGGATCACGACGATAGAATGTTCTATATTCAGAAAGAGCAACCATGCATCTCCGAAGAAGTCGTGCCATCTTGTGTAGGTTGTCAACGAACGGCATACCTCGGCGAGTATCATAGGCACGAAATAATATCTTTGAGCATTGTGGAAAATGCTCATAACCATTAAAAATATATTGATGTCGACGAAATGAGACCTCATTGGGAATACAATGATTCCTTAAAAAAACATAAGGAATACCCTTGGCCTCAGATGTACCCATGCTCCACAAATACATGCAAACGTGTTGGTGTCCACCATACCCTTCAAGATGCCCAAAACAATGGAAGATGTAGTGTATCTGACCTTTCCGCCTCCTATATCTCAAAGACGAGAAAATATATCAACTCAACACACTAGAAAATCATGTGAAAATATGACTAATAGATCAATGACAACATTTCTCTAATTGGTAGTTCCCGAAAACTACTGAACTATTCTAAATGTGGGAGTGATCTCAAAAAAATTTGGGAATTCGAAAGTTATTGTGTTGGGTACAAATCCTATAGCTGAGCAATGAGACCTTGTAACCTTGTGTCCCTAAAAGTGGCCAATATTACTCCCACTGCCCCGAATTCAGCTCCCAGTATTTTTTGTGAATGTTTTTTCACCCTACTTTATAGATGTGTGGTGTTGAAACAAACTATTTGGCTATTCGGGCAAGTTTTAGTCGATGTTCATCTAAAAGGAAAGGAAAGAGTGGGATAATTTATTTGCCTGCAAATCCATTAAGTATTTAGTTTGGAATACACTATTATTTCCCACATATACATAGCGAGTTATAAGAAAGAAACTACTGAAATGTGGGTATTCCTAAAACGAAATGACCAATAACATAGTCTTGTCTCTATGCAAACGTGATTATTTTAAGTAGAATTGTTTTTTTAGATAATTGAGAGTAGGACTGAGTAATTGCAGTAACACATATATTCATTGCACCAATTCTGAAACTAAGGATTCAAAAAAAGTTTTGGAGGAGAAAACACCCTTCGCCAGGTTCAGGATGTGTTTGTATACGATCAAAGACCGATAGAAAAAATGCAAATGACAGAGTAAGAAAAGCAGTAAGAGATTGGCTCAAAAATAAAAAGCAACCAAGTTTGTATTTTGACTTGCAACCTTTCAATCAAAAGAATATATAATTTTGGTAAACAAATAGTAAAGTGAAAATAAAAAGTAACCACAAAGTTATTCTGAATGAATTTTTTGAGTTTAACAATCTAAGTAGTTCTTGTAGATGATGTTTTGTCAGTAAGTATTAATGTTAGGCTGAATTTCCAGCCAGATCTGCACCAAATTTCATTACAAAGGAAGCACTTTGTAACTGCTTTTTCTGTAAGGAGTTTTTAGAGCTGAAATGGAAATAACGAATATCACTGTTGATCACGCTACAGTAAGATCCCCCCATATGCCAAAGTTTGTAAAGAAGTTGTCTGGAAATGGCATGATTAAAAAGAAGTCGGAAATATCATATGGATTACAAATAGGGATCGAACAAGAAGGGAAATGGCAGAATAGCCAATAAGCATTATGGGACATGTAGTGGGAGATCAAAGAGAGAGTACTGACTAGTGACAAAAGATGTGGAGAAAGGATATTTATAATAAAGTTGTCAATGGCTAGCAAGGAAAAAGCAAATTACAAAACAAATAGAGTCTGTGGTAGGGAAAGTGGATCATATATATATAAATATATATATATATATATATATATATATTATATATTAATATTATATAATATATATATATATAATATTTGGGGAGAAAAGTGGATGATATAACGCAACAGGGAAAGTGGATGATTATAGAGCATGAAGGCATGAAGTGACTAATGGGTATGATGCACTCATGAGTGCTGATAAAAGACACGGGCAAGAAGAGAGACACAAACAAGAAAGGGGGGGAAAAAAAGGAAAATAGAAAACTCATGGATGAATTAGAAGTATGAAAAAAAACAATTTTAAAAGGTCCTAGTGGGAAAAACACAAAACCGAGGTGATCATCATACACGTTAGTTGATGAGGTGGAAAAGGAAAAATCGAAGACGCATGAGATGTAGAGTATGAGAACAGTTTAGAAAGGAGCACACTAGGAGGAATAACTATATTATCAAAGGAAAATGCAAGGTATCCCCTCAATCGATGCCCGAAATCCCAGAGAACACTTATACTATACTACCGTCATATTACCCTGAACTATTTTAGCGGCAATTTTCTATCCCTTTTCGGCCCACGTGGCAACTAGCTTAAAAAAAGTAATCAGTGTTGGGCGTCCACAAGATAAGCAGGTAGGCCGAAAAGGCGGGTATAGATAATTATTGATAAACTAGTTCAGGGGGTTAATACGGACTTAATATAGTAATTTTGTGTCTCTGAGATTTCGGGCTTATGTTGAGGGGGTAGTTGGGTGCCATTATCCCTTATCAGGCAAATTGGCTTCAACATAGGTATGAGAGAATGACTCATTTATCAATGCAAACTTATCTGATTTATATTGTCATGAGTGTGCTTCAAAATAGCTTATAGGCATTCCTTTGTTTACTGATTTACATTTTCTTAATATTCAGTATATCAACGAATAAAAGTTCATAGACTTGTACTAATGTAAGTTAAAGTTTTTATTAGTTTATTTTTAGTGCACTGTTAAAATGATTGATTTTGTAGCAATTTTTGTTGTGATGTATAGATAATGACTTTGAATATATTTTCCAATTATTAAGCTTCTCAAGAATTAGAGAATTTTCAGGATTTATTTTTTTGCTCACAACAAAAAAAAAATGATTTATTAAAAATTCTACTTAATGATTTAGATTGTCAGAAAAATTTGCCTTCAAAATAGTTGTTGCATGGTTTAATTATGTAAACAGTGACCTTGTGTTCACAATTTACTATTTTGTTCATATTCGTATAAAAAATTCATTGACTTTGATAACGCCAGTTGAAGTTTGCATTCTTTATCTTTTAACCATGGGTATATTATTATATATATATATATATAATATATATATCATATGTCACGGCCCGAGCTACCCACGAGACGCGGACACGAAACATAGGACCACAAGTGATCCAAAGCTAACCCTGCTGGCATGATCATGAGCCTACTAAAGATAATAAATTGATGCGAAAGTTAAATCATAATTAAATCTGAGAAGATGGGGCATACCCATATTGTAAAACTGAGATATTTGAAAACAATGAGTTTAATACAAATGAAATATTAACTCAATACTAAGTTGAATCTAACTATGTTCGAAATAAACCTCTAAATGGGACAACCCCAAGCTAAATCTAGCAAAAACTGAAACTAAATGACTAAACACTGAAATGAAATTCATGATTGTTGTCCTCGGAGAATGAGGACTCACCACTGAATTTGCTGAACTGGATTTTGGGAAATCGATCTATGCTTTATCTGGATGCTGAGAACCTAAACCTACATCAAGAGAAGATGTATCACACGTATGCGTCAGTACTTGAAAGGTACTGAGCATGTAGGATATAAATAAGCTGAAATAAAACATAACTGAACAAGCAAAAAGCAAGTGTAATAATCTGAACATGATATATTGAATTTCTGAGCTAACTGAATGCAATGACAAATTTATAACATGCTTAAACTGAATACTAATTATACTGATAAATGGTCAATGCAGAAAGTCTGACTGATTTGCGGGAGCTAATGATAATCAATAATAAAACCACATGAGATAAATGTGGAGTACGATTTATACGCCCCATCAAGAGGACCCTATATACCCTACCAAAGATATAAAGGCATGCTGACGTGATAACTAAACTGATTGCCCACAGAGAGGACTTAAAACCTACTTGGCTAGTAGTTCTGGGACTATTGGGTACGCTAAACCCTAGTCAACTCGGTATTATGCTACTCCTAATGAATTTTGTAAATTAACTGATTATGTCTAAGTTTTTGTAAGTACTGGATATATCGAAACTGAACATGCAAACTGAGAATGCATCAATTAATCTGGTAATTATGTATTTATAACGAAGGCATGTATATCTGAAGTATCTAAAATATCTGACTTAGCATGTGTAATTAAAGAACTTAAAGAAATACATAGCTAGCGTTCTTAAATTCATGCTATAAATAGAGTAATAACATGATAATCTAATTTAGAACATAAAACTAATAAATTCATGAAGTTCAATCAAAGTTCTAGAAATCCTAGGTTTAACCATGATAAGGGAATCAAGAATCTGACTGAAAACTAGGGACCTAATGGGTGAAAGTAACCCACTAGTGAAATCTCACATATCTGGTGATGAAATCCACGGAAAAGTACTTAGGTTTCGGGGCTGGAACTTGTGGCATTCTTGAAGTAGGGTTATTGACTTTTTTCTCCTCTGTTGCTGTTACTTTTCTATGTTTTAATTTAATGATTTTCTTAGATATGTTTTAATTATGTTCTAGGCTTAAGTTGACTAAAATATGATGATTTAGGTCAAAACGATGTAAATTAGGGTTTACACGTAGTGGTAAAGGACCAAAAGACCCCTGGGAAGGTTGTTGTCGTACTAAAGGGCAGCCAGAACTGACGGTTCGTCATCTGCCTGATGCCCTGTCGTTGGATCTGTCGTTAGGGCCTATTCGACAAGACTTTACTAAATTGGGCATAAATTTTGACCTCGGGGAATGATTTTATCAAGGTTGATGGAATTAGTCCAAAAGATAAATTCATTATCTACCATGTGGGTAGGTCATGGGACACTAATTCATTTTGTGCTACGAGTATGACAATTTGAAGTTGATGTCCAACAATGCATTTCCCCTTAGGATGTTGCAAAATTTTCACCTAGTCAGGACTTTACCGTCCGTAGATCCACCTACATGACTGTGTTGTTCATCCCTTAGATTTTAAGCGAGTGGGTTAAAAGGAGTCTTAATCGACGGTCACGGGGACTACGGAACGTTGTCTTAACTAAGGACGTAAGTCCATCGACGTTTATCAGGACGAAACCTTGGTTCAGTCTACGGTTCAGCCGATGACCACACAGTTGGTAGCACCTGCAGATATTTTTTTTTGAAAAACTGATTTTTTTGCGTCCTATTTTGGCTACGCGGTTGTTACATATCTCCCCATGGAAACATTTGTCCAGAATGAAGACTACTAAACTAGCTGAAATAGAGTGAGGAGTGCAAACCCCCACTACTAAAAAACTGAGAACTAAAGTTTCTGACTTAAATTGTCTCAGTACATGACAGTTACGCTGAAATGCAAGTTAAAAACTGAAGGGAACATGATTCTAAAACTTAATTACGCATGACTTACTGCAAAAACTGAAGAGGAATAATACCTCAAGCTGGAGGGACATCGGCGGAAGGAAAGAGGTAATGAATACTTCGCTTTCAGGATGCTTCTGCTTCCCAAGTAGCTCTCTTTACGGGGACTTACTCCTCAACAGAAACCCTTGATCGAACGCGATTTCCAAAACCTTCTAATGACGGTAAAGAATCGCAACAGGGTTTTTACATCCTCATAAGAACGGACTATCTTCACAGCCCACTCTATACAGGAACACAGAGGCTGTTGGAACACACCAAACGTTCTCAAGAGTGAGAGTGGAGAACAGGATGCACGATGCTACATTCTGGATGCAAAATCTAACTATAGCCACGCTTGGCCCACCCCTTTTCAAGATCTTGTAAGGGCACGACATATCTAGGGATGAGCTTCCTTTTCTTTCAAATTCATCACAACTTTAATAGGTGAGACTTTCAGAAAAACACAAAAACATATTGGAAACTTAGTTCCCTTTTATTTTACATCTGCATGAGGATTTTGAAGGACTTTAGGTTGTCTTAAGTCTCATCTTCTAATTAGTTGACACGTCTCCATAGCATAAAGGGACGGAATCTGGCCCTATCAAAGTGGCTTCACTCACTTTCAAACAACGAAACAGGAGATCTACACTACACCTATATAAAAGCTATCAAGGGCCTCTGAATGCTAGAATAGTAGCTATTATTGTAAGGCAACAAATAGAGGAAACGGTGATTACCAACTACCTTGAAATCTATCACACAAAGATTCAACATGTCCTCTATGGTCGGAAATGGTACGCTCTGCCTGTCCATCCGTTCTGTGGAGTGAATGTTTTATAAGGTTAACTTGTGTACCAAAACCATTATGAAATGATTTCCAGAAATGAGAGGTTAACTTAGGATCTCTATCTGAGATTGATTAAACAAAGGAAACCCATGCAAACCTCCACAATTTTATTGATGTAAAGCTTGGCATAGTCCTACTTCCGAATATTGTAGTCTGACGGCTAAAAAGAGAGGAAGACTTAGTAATCCTACAATATCACCCAAATGGCGTCCATGCTATCTACGAGTACGACGTACCCATGATGAAAATCCATATTGATCACAGCCCACTTCACAAGTAGGAATATCAATCTATTGAGTCATACCTCAGTATGTCTGATGTTCTTACCTTGACTGCTTGAAAATTGGGTCAACTTACTCACAAAAATTTTCTATATCCCTCTTCATGCCATTCCAACCTATTAGACTTCTTGCATATCGACTGTACATCCCTAAGTGGACCTGGAATGAATCGAATACCTAGATGTAGGGTTCTAGAAAGAGTATGCTCTACTCAACTCGCCCACATCAGAGGAACACAATCTACCCCTGGTAGTGAAGTACACATTCCCATTGGGAGGAACAACCCCCCATCCAACATCAATCTCCCCCATACAGCCCCCTGCAGCCCTCCACCTCCCGGGACATGCACCCTTTAAGTTCCAAGAATGATGGGTCACTGTCATGATTTTCCTCTTAACAATCCACTACCCAAAAGACGATTATGCCCCCATTCTTGAAAATGTTACCACCAATGTATGATATGCTCATAAGCGAACTCCCAAAGCGAGGAAAGCAGAGTAAAATCCTTCACTAGCTCCTTCATTTCTTCCCTCAAAATGGTTCTTACCACTACCCATAACTAAATAACTAAGAGCATTATTCAAACTAACATTCGCCTTACCAGGATGGTAACTGCACACTCATATCATAATCCTTAAGGAAATCAAGCCTCGCCTCTAGCGAAGATTCAACTCTTTCGGGTTGAAACATTTACTGAAGACTATGATCGGTGTGGAATTGAAACACATTACATGAAACAACCATTACTTGTAGTGTCTCACATAGCTTGAGTGCAAAAAACAATGCCATGCAAAACTTCAAGGTCATGAGTGGATAGTTATCACATTCACCTTAAGGTCTAGAGCCATAAGCGATAACTTATCTATCTGCATCATTACACACATACCTAAGACAACTCTAGTTGCATTCAACATAGATACATAAAACCCATCTAAACACTCTGGTAGAGTCAAATAAATGAGTTGTATTTTCAATCTAGTTTTTTGACATTTACAAAGCTTTTCTCGCAATCATCTGGGAACCATTTTAAAACTTTGAGTACCTATTCAATGGCTGAGGGTTTGGAGGATAATGCACAAACACTTCATAGATAACCAGCTAGACCTAAAAAAATTATGATCATATGTAGCAGAGGTGGTCGTGTGCCATTGTTTCACTGCTGTCTTCTTCGTGAATCTGCTGGGATCCATTCTAGAACCATTGACAAGGAAAGCAATGGATTGCAACAAAAATCACATTGCTGACCTTAGCGAATATAAATGGGCGATCTTTGAGATTTTGTTTACAGAACAACTCTCAAAGACTGGCATATTCTTCATCACTCATAGAGTAGAGATGAGGATATCATCAAGGAGATGTAACGAAACAAGTTCTAAGTACGTTTAAAACTCTGTTCATCAAATCTATGAAAGAGCAAGAGCATTTGTTAGTGTAGCCAAACGAAAGAACTATAAATTCGTAATGACCATAACGAGTCTGAGGTTGTTTTGGAATGTCACAATCTATGACTCTGAAGGATGTAAACATGATCTGAGCTATCTTTGAGAAAATGACTAGCACCCTGAGGTTGGTCAAACAATCATTCAAGCCGGGGCAGTGCGGCCGATATTATTCTTTATTTGAACCTTGTTTCAACTGTCTATAGTCAATTACACATTCTGAGATAACAATCTTTCTCTCTTTAAGAACAAATACTAGTGCACCCATTCGGTGAAATACTAGGTGGTATGATGAAAACACCTATATAGAAAGGTCCTTAGACTCTGCTGATCCATTCTTCAAGAGGAATAGAAATAGGCTGGGTATCTGGAAGGATATTAATTCCAAAGTCGATTTCCCTTTCGGGAGGGAATCCAGGAAGATCTTTTTGAAATACTTCTGGAAATTCACAGACTACCCGAACTAACTCAAGAGTTGGGGTTTCAAAGCTAGAATCCTTAACCCAAACTAGATGATTGAGATAACCCTTAGATATCATCTTTCTGGCCTTAAGGTAAGAAATAAATTGACCCATAGGCGCTAAACTACTACCTTTCCATTCTAAGATATTTGCTAAGGTGATTTTCAGAGAGACTGTGACAGGGAAATTTCTGTATACCCGTATAGTTGTTACTGGGTCACCGACTTGAGTAGAGACTGAGAAAGGTTCTGAAAGAGTTTCTGGACTAACACTGAATTGGTTTGCTATACAGAGTTACAAACGACAAAGTCATGTCTCTTGTCTTTACACTGAGTGAGCCATATGTGAATTACATCCTTGAGTTGGTAGAATTCAAATCTCACCTATAACTACCAGTGACTTACAACACACCAAATATTTTCTTGACCTCATCAATGAAGTTCTGTGGGTCCTTATAGACTTGGGACCCTAAAAACATAGGCGGATTCATCCTATCAAAATCACAAACTCTGGCTGCCACTAATTGGTCATTTGTATTAGTAGGAACTAGAACCTGTTGATTGTTCTGTTTGGTTATACTCTTAGCCAAAAGTTGAATTGGCATTTTGAAACTCCGCATTTAAACTTCCTTATCTAGTACTAGAGGAACTGCATTAGCATGGCGTGCGTTAGCATTCCATGCCTAAGCTCTACAAGAAGGCATGATCTTAAGCGCACAACATCAATGTAGAATGGAATTTGATCATACCTTACGCACAATAAAAGTAATAAGAAAGTGAAGTTTTTCCTAAAACACTTCATAGCCTCCCTCTCATTAGATGTGGTGTAGTTCACACCCATGAAAAGGACTCTACTTAGTGCGACTTTTGAGACATCCTAGGACTCTTGAACCTAGTGCTCTGATACCAAGTTTTCTCACACCTGGATCTACCTATGAGACGCGGACACGGAACCTAGGACCACAAATGATCCCAAGCTAACCCTGCTGGCATGATCATGAGCATACTAACGATAATAAACTGATGCAGAAGTTAAATCATAATTAAATTTGAAAAGATGGGGAATACCGATATTCTACTAACTGAGATATTTGAAAATAATGAGTTTAATACTAAAGAAATATTAACTCAATACTAAGTTGAATCTAAATATGTCTGAAATAAGCCTCTAAACTGGACTAGAAATACAGGGACAAGCCCCAGCTAAATCTAGAAAAAATTGAAACTAAATGATTCAAGACTGTGAAAGAAACCCATGACTGTTGTCCTTGGAGAATGAGGACCTCACCAGTGAAATCTACTGATTGGAGATCCAGAAATAGATCGATGCATTGATCTGGAGCTGAGATGGTACTTGAAAGGAGTTATCTAGGATAGAAATAAGCTGAAAATAAAATAACTGGACAAGCACAAAAACAAGTATAATAATTGAAAAAGTGATATAATTGAAATTCTGAGCTAAACTAAATGCTACATTTGGTTTTACAAAATTGATAAACATGCTAAAACTAAATACTGAGGTCTACTGATAAATGGTCAATGCAAGAGTCTGACTGATCTGCGGGGGCTAGTAATAATCCGATAAATTAACAAGCACATTGAAATAAATGGGGAGTACGATTGTATTACGCCCCATTGAGAGACCCAATATACTCTGTCAAAGGTTAAAGGGCATGCTGGAGTGATCCACTAAACCTGTTGCCCACAGAGGGGACACTTACAAACCCACTTGCGCTAGTAGTTCTGAGACGAGACTATTGGGGTTACACTAAACGCTAGTCCAACGCGGGGTAATATGCTACTCCCAATGCATTTTTAAATTAACTGTTATGTCTGAGTTTTCAATTAATACTGGATAGCTCAAGATATAAGAATGAACATGCAACTCAGACTCGCAACAATTAATCTTGTAATATTGCATTTATAGTTGAGGCATGTCTATAGAAAATGTCTGAAATATCTGACCTAGCATGGTAATTCACGAACTTAAAGACAAATACATAGCTAGGGTTCTGAAATTAATGCGATTAATCTGAGTAAATAACATTGATAATCTTGATTAGGAACATAAAACTAATAAAATTCATGATTAGTTCTATCCAAAGTTCTAGGGGGAACCCTAGGGTTTATCCATGATAAGAGAATAAGATCTGACTGAAAACTGGACCAATGGGTTGAAGGAACCCACTAGTGAAAAACCCACATTACCTGGTGATGGAAATACATGGAAAAATACTTTTAGGTTTCGGCGGGGGGTTAGGTTGGAACTGCTGCTTTCGATGAAACTTGTGGCGTTCTTAAACAGGGAGTATGATCTTTTTATCCTCTATTACTTCTAATTATTAAGGTTGGTTTTTAATGATGTGACTAACTAGGTTTTAATTATGGTTCTAGGCTTTAAAATTGACTAAAATTTATGATGATTTAGGGTCAAAAACAAGCATAACTTAGGTTAAACATAGGGGGAATGTCCAAACGAAACCTGGGAAGGTTTCTGCTTGGGACCAAAACGGTCGCCAGGACTTTGACGGTCCGCGTCTGCCCGAACGAGGCCCCGCGTGGGTCTATCGTCTGGGCCTCGTTCGACCAGCCTTTACTTAAAATGGGCAAACCTTTTACTCGGTAGATTTGAATTTTATCAAAATCGCCCATTTGCTATGGAAAGATATTTCAATTATCTATATGTGGGTATGGTCATGGTACACATAATTTCATTTTGTGCTTTTAAGAGGTTTTACCATTTTAAAGGTTGAACCAACTACATTTTCCTTATATGTCTGCAAATTTTCCACTACGTAATACTTACGGTCGTGTAAGAGGCGGGGGTGAGGGAGTCTGAATCAATGGTTCATAGACTACGGACCGTCGTCTGACGTTCCTTACAGGACCGTATAAGTTCGTCCGTATCCAAGGACTTAACCAATTTTTATGGGCTGGAAATTTTTGGGGTTTCTTATCCCATTAAACGGTTGTGCAGGACGGACCGTGGTTCAGGCTACGGGTGTCGATGCCACGTTGTGCTCGGCTAGCCACCTGCAGCTTTTTCTAAAATTACTATTTGTGGTCGTTTTTTTGCTATCGGGGTGTTAAATAAATGGCACGCAATGATTTACTCAAATTAACATGATTTTTTATCTCTCCAAAAATGATTATTTTTAAAACAATTAATATTTTTTAAAAAATAACCTCACAAAAACCAAATTGGAAAAAATATCCCATGTTTATAGATGAATCATTTTAAATAAATTTTATATTCCATAATAATGTAACACCTAGTTTGTTTAAAGTTATCCATTGTTCTGTGTTGAAGGCTTAAAAAACCTCATTTGACAATTTTATCGTATTTAAATTAGAATTTGATAAAACAGTCAGATGTTTGTTTTCTTAAAAAAGAGTCTTGAATATTTGAAAAAAAGAAAATAAAAAATAAAAAAGAAATAAATAAATGTAGTTACTATAATTAAGAGTTTTTATTACATGTTGATTTTTTTAATGGAAATAGTAAATTTTGTTACTGTTTTTAAAGAATTTTATTATTATATGAGATTTGGTTTACGGTGTTATTTTAGTGTGTGATATAAATATTCACGCTAGGGCGTGAGTAATTTTAGTAAGTTGCTATAGATTTATAATGTTATATAGATAATTATATATTAAAGGGTGTCTGTGCAAGGCACCCATTTACCATTATTGTGGGAAAAAAAAATATTTATTTAAAGCAGACAGGGGCAAATATTGCAAAAGTTGTTAAGAAGAGGAGTAAATAGAGATCTACCTAATCGTATGCTTGCCTTTGTTTGTTTTTTTTTATCATTACCATATTCAAGCTCAAGTCCTACACTAGTTCCTTTTATTCTTAGTTTGAGAGAATTATTTCAAATTTAGGTTGAGAAAATCCTTACTAATGTGGTTCGACATTCTTACTCCTTCATCTTTTTTTATTTTACTTATTATGGGTTTTATGTCCCTAGACTCTTTGTGTTGTTCTTTGAATAGAATACTTCTTCCACTAGATTGTTGGAGATTAAAAATAATGATATTTGAATGTTTTTGGACGTGGAGTCATTTTTATGCTATAAGTGTTAGCGATAATTTCTATTTGGGTTGGTACATGTTTAGTACATTTCTTAATAAACTTCATTAATTAATCGGATGCTTTCTATTATATATATGAGATTTCTTAGTAAAAATATTCTATTCGATATTTTTGTATTAAATAAGATATATGGTTTGCTTGTCATGGAATAGTTGCTTGCTGAGTGTCAAACTACGATGAATTGTATGAACAAAATTTAATGTATTTTCATTTGATAATAAGGAAAAAGGTTTTTACTATTCCATTACATTTTACTAGTCATAAAGGTTGGAAACATAAACCAACATACACCATCATGACCAAATGAGTAATAATTACAATCAAGAAATTTTAGACATCCACATAGGAATAAATCTATCTCCATAACGACAAGCGGATAATGTGAACACTGAAGCTAATAATTATTTCTATGTTCTCCCCCTTTCCAATTTAAAGATATAAATATTGAAAATCATATTTGCCATATTTATATGATATTAATGATCATACTTTCCAATTACCTAAAATTAATTGTTTGGTTCCTCCATATATTTTAATATATACCCAAGACCAAATCAACAATGAAAGACAAAGGAAAAATCTATTCGAAGCTCACATTAAAAAGGTGGCTTCAGTGTGCTACAATAGAAACCCCTTGCTCTGTTAAAGAGAACACAATTAAAACTATTATTTTATATGAAACTTAGTAAATTAATGAACTATAATTAAAGTCATAATTCCAAAATACACTTGGAAACTAAATAAATACTGATTCTACCACTAAGTTAACAAAACAGTCGATATCAACCATAATTAAAATAACATAAATACAGTGTTGAGGTCTCATATAAGGTCTCATCATAAAAAAACTAAATTGATTACTTAATCAAAAACATCTTGAATTCATAAATCTTTGTAGATTATAATGTATGCATATCATCAAACCATGGTTTCATATCAAATTCACCCTTTATGGCACACTAATTCATGAGAAAATCATTGAAAAATATGACAAATATTTAAATACTATCAAATCGTGATGGATAGAAAACTTTAAATCAAAGCGAACCGTGGAAGAAATTATAAAATCCCTTGAACTTCCCGGTACGTTTTGGACAACTAATCTACTGATGGTTTTTGTAGAAATAGAAGCAACGATAAAGAAGGAACTCTTTATGTTAGGATAAAAATATTGTCTTTTTTACTATAGAAGGTGTGATAATGTGTATAAGGTAAAAACCTACTAATCCCGTCCCAAGCGTTAATAGCATACTTTGGCATTACTTTGTTACTAATGCATATTAAATGTAATATATCCTCTTATCTTATTTCCAGTCTTTACAAAAAAAAGTTTTTTTTTTGGGGGGTTGAATAGGTATCCAATTGATTGAAGTTCCACATAAAATAATTAAAGCCCTAATTGAAACCTTCAATAAAAAACTTTGGAAATCCTTGAAACCCCTACTTTATGAGGGAAGACGGACTTAAGAGAGGCGAAATTCCATTGGAGGTTGAAGAAAATGAGAGAAAATAGAGAGGTTACAGGTTAAGGGCCTTAGGAACCCTTAGAGTCTTCTAAATAACCCCAAACGATTTGTACTATATGAGTAAAAGAGTTGGAAAGGGACTCAATGTAACCTATAAGAAACTATCGAATTGAACTTATGGACCCTTACATACCAGGTCCTAGGACGAGGTAGTAAGGACTATATTGCGTCACTTGTACAACTTTACTGGAAATCCCAAAACTTTCGGATGTTGAATTGAATTCAAAACCAGAGTCAACGGACCTTGTCATAACTTATATGAGTCACATTACCATGTTCGTACATGACTCTTAGTTCAAGGACATGGATCCAAAAGCCTGACAAAAAAACGAACCACAACAAGAGTGTTGTAGTTCCTACACGACCCATACACTACCTTAACATAAAATACATTGTTCTGTTGCACATATTCTGCCGCGAGATTTCTACTTACTCATTTTTTTTCGTATATCATGTATATATGCCTCTTATGGTGCCACCACAAATAAAAATTTCCTTTAATTTTAATCATTTCCCAAAACTAGTCTTTCCCTTTCCATAAAAAAGTTGTGTGACTTTTCATTGAAAAATTGTGACTGTTATGAAGAAGTTGCGACCTTTTATGAAAAGTTATGCTTTTATGAAAGGTTGTGACCTTTCTGAAGGCTTGTAACTTTTCTAAGAGGTTGTTGACCTTTCCGATAAGACACACAATAATTATTTATTCAAAACTACCATTTGTTGTCATAAAGAGAGGGAATACTTCATTTAAAACTACGAAAATTCTGAAACTTCTTTTCTGCACAATTAATATTTATGTACTTTGCTCATGTTGAATGGCTTAGTGATACCATTGTTTTTGTATTAAGATTACTGGTTATAATCGTGTGTTCGGGGAGAATCAATTTCTTTAAACCTCGGGTAAGGAGAAGCCGAGTTACTTTGCTAACCGGGAATAATTTCCTCCTTAAAGCGGACACTCTAAATTTAATAGGCTTGATATGTTTCTTCTGTGCATTCTACAGA
The DNA here is from genome assembly GCA_027704765.1 of Solanum habrochaites. Taxonomy (NCBI): domain Eukaryota; kingdom Viridiplantae; phylum Streptophyta; class Magnoliopsida; order Solanales; family Solanaceae; genus Solanum; species Solanum habrochaites. The sequence continues at coordinate 49,289,804 of JAKWJA010002492.1, forward strand.
TCTTCATATGTTGTTTTTACGTCTCCAAGTAATGTAGCTTATGTTATTTATTGTTGTTTCTGAATACCATGTAATTTTTTTTGTTTATCGTTATTTCAAAACCTCTATTGTTAAAGTTAATTTGTTGTACATGATTAAATTATACATGTCCAATTAAATTGTAACGCAAGTTTTCCTACAAAAATTGTTGAAGTACAACAAAAGCAAAAAATTCATAACGTCTATATTACCATCCATTTGAAGAAAAATTCCAACTTGGTTTGCATTGGTAAGGGAAATAAAGACCTTAACACCCTATTGCACATTGATGTGTTGTGAAGTAGTGAACCAGTAAAACGAAGACAAAAGAATTAATAAATTTTGACATGAATTCATGTATGTACCCAATGACTTTGAGGAATTTGACTAGACTAGAGCCACTTTTAATCTCAATGACATAGATAACTACACAATGATTTCATTTTTCATAGTTCAAATTAAGTGCTCTTATTTCAAATGAAGTATGAAACAGATATCTTCAAGTTTCTGCAAATTGGTGCAACTCTTTAGTTATTATTCAATACTTCACAGGTTTCTGGGCATAGTTATTTATACACACGAACAAACAGTCCATTTAGCTAAGTTATATCTAACTACTAGTTAAGTATAATATCTCAAACACAACTAATTTTATCACATATCTAATATGTTTACATAGCTTTGGTTTTATAGGAGTCGTAGGTTACACCAAAGTCCATATCAGATTTATAGTCTTCCCATTTTACCACCTTCAAAGAGATCTCTAACAGTATCTTTGAGTCTGCAAGGTATAGTTTTCTCTTTTCTTTGTGATTTTTTTACTATTTGTTATTGTAGGTTCATGGAAGAAATACTTGCATTTTCTGGAATGGAGAGTTTTTAATCACAACACAAGAATTTGATCGTGAGGTTTGAAGGGATGCGTTTAATGTTCCATCTTAAGATCATACTATTGAGGCTTTATGAGATCCCTGATATTTGATCATAAGATATGAAGGTATATGTTTAAGGTTTCCGTCTTGCGACAAAAATTTTTGAGGCTATATGACATCCTGAATATTTAAGCATAAAGTATGAAGAAATATGTTTAACGTCTTTGTCTTGAGTTTTTTTGATCCCTCAAATACTAGAGTTTAAAGTTGTGAAGGAATATCTTTAACGTCCCCCACCTTGAGATTATAAATTTGAGGTTCTATGAGATCCTCAATATTTGAGAATTAGGTGTGAAGAGATGTGTTTAACAACATCACCTTGAGACCATAAATTTGAGGCTATATGAGATCTTGAATATTTAATAATAAAATGTAAAGGAATGTTTTTACCGTCCCTACCTTGATATTACTAATTTGAGTTTTATGAGATGGTCTGAATACTTAAGTTTGAGGTGTGAAGGGATGTTTTAACGTCTCCGCCTTGAGATCATAATTTGGAGGCTCACGAGATCCCAAATATTTAAGCATAAGGTGGGAAGGAATAAATTGTTTCCACCTTAAGGCATAAAAGTTTGAAGATCCTTTTAAGTATATATCAATGAAAAGACCCAACTTAATGTGCAAAGAGGAAAATTTTGTTCACCTGAAACAATGAAACTTTAGAAATCTTTTCAAGGATAAATTAATGAAAAGGTCATCTTAAGGTGATAAAGGACAAATTTGGCCACCTTAGGACATCAAAATTTAGAGATAATCTTATGATTAAAACCATGCAAAAGTCATGTTAAGATGTTAAAGGATATATTCGTTTGTCCCCCAGGCTTAAGAAAACAAATTTAAAGGTTAATCTTCCGGTTCAAAGAGGGAGATGGGACCACTCGTCTCCACAAAGGAAAGGGGGGGGGGGGGATAATTTAAAGGTAATTTCATGGCACAAAGGGATATATAGTAGTCCCTTCCTTGAGAAGGTAATTTTGAAGGTAAGGCTTAAAGACTTAAACTTTCAAACTCAACGACTTAAAATAATTTGACTTTCAAATATGGTGGATACGAAACTTCGACTTGAACACTAGGTGGATTTGAGGACTTCAACGTGCATATTTGGAGGATTTTGAAGAATTTCACGTGCATATTTGGATGATTTGAAGACTTTGACTAGTCGAATTGGAGGATTTGAATACTTCAACTTGCAGACTTACATGGAGGATTTAAAGACATAATTTACATCTTTGTAAAGTTTGAAGACTTATTGCATAGTTGTCTAATTTGAGTCTGTAATTTACTGACTTGAAGAATTTGAAGATTTTCTCTTGCAAACTTAAAGAACATGAAGATTTGAAATTATGTTGGAAAAACTTTTATTTCATAGGGGTTTACCGGCCCCCATCGAGCCATAAATAATTGGTGTAAGTCTATGTTTGGTGAAAGAGTAGTGATAGCCCTAACTTTCAAGTGACAGATTAAGTGGGATTATGTATTTTTTTACATCCATGCAATAGAACTTAGAATGTAACTTTAATCGTCTAAGTATCTCAGTGATAAGAATCAAGTTATAACTTGACTTATCAAAAACAGGATGTTTCAGTGGGATACATAAATTTTTCTAGTATCTTTTTAAGATTGTTGAACACCTATACAACATTTTTTAAGGTGTCATGCCTCAGTTAATGCTAATAACAGCCAAATAGTAAACAAGCAGGTTTATGTAAATTGATTTCAACTACGTTGAACCTATCTTCAACCTCATGTCATTGAATCATGTGCTCTGATACCACTTTTTGGATTTAAAAATGATTAGGGTGTCATACATAAGTTTACAATTGAAAATGATAAGGAGACAAATTAGAGATCCATAAAACTATACTAGAAGATATAATATTGTTATATGATATGACCAATTGGCCTAAATAATTGAAAACTAATAAAAAAACAGTAAGACTGTAGAGAGTAAAATCTCCTATAAACAAAAATATCTATACGACTATATTGTGAATTCGACTGTATTATGATTTAAAAAAATAGGGATTTTTAATTTATAAATCTCCAAACTTTTACTCCGAGGAAAGAAAAAACCAAATATACTTTTCTTTCAGAAAAATTTCAGGCACTTCATAAAATCCCTAAATTTTCTCCAAGGTTTTGTTCTAAAATTCCCTCCTATTAAAGATCACAGAATAAGAATCTAGGGCTTCCAAATCAATCTCATTTTTCCCAAACATTTTTTAATGTAAGGGTGTTGTTGGTGGGTAGGGGCCTACCTACCACAACCCCCTAAACTACGTCGGGTTGACCGTGGTGAACGGAGGTGAAACCCGGGCAAGAATCAAACCCTTTTAACCATAAATCACTTCATAAATATCCCCAAATCCCTTCTGGGTTTCTAATAAAAAAACATTTCTCTAAGATAAAGGAAGAAGCTAGATTATCAAATCAAGCCGCTGTTTTAACCATTTCTTTTGGGGTTTCGCTAGGTATGTATGGGTTTATCATTTCTCCAGGTTCACTTTCATTAGTTTGATTAGCTTTTCATGATTAACTTTCATGGGTTCTATTTATGTTAATTCATGTTTGATTAGGTTTTCATGATTAATTTTTTCATGGGTTCTATTGTGTTAATTTGCTGTTTCATTTTGACCTTGTTGGGATTTCTATCCAATTAATTTCACCTGAAGCATGCCTTTTTCTAAGTGTTCACTGATCTTATATTCCATGTGAGAGCGTTCATTAGGGTTTGGTAGCCCTGGTGACTATACTCCTAGTACGTCTAGCATTTGCTTGTAACTATGTCTTTACCACATTATTTTTCATTTTATTTTCATAAATACCTTTTAGTTTATCTATATGTTTTGGAGCAAATCGCCATTCGTATCTACCCCGCCGCATACTATAACAGGTCTCAAATTATTCTCTCTTCCTATCCTATTCATTTAGGTTATCTATGCCCTTATTGCTCTAATCCATGTTGTTGGTAACTTGAATTATCAATGAAAGTCATCTCCTTATTCTATTCTTCTTCCAGAACTATAGGTCTTTTGTTCTTAGTGTGCTCCTTGTTTAAACATTCTCCTGCATTGCTTGCCCTTCCCCTCTTTTCTTTTTCCTTTTCCTATTTATTAGATAAAATTGCATTGATCAAGTCATTATTGTGTTTTTCTTACAATTGAAAATAAAATGAAGCAGTAAAATCTCTTTAAGGCTGAGATGCAGATATCTCGCTCCCTTTAAGGAGATTGAACCATTGCAACAAATATTTTTCACCAGTTGCACAACAGTAGTACTTTTTAATTGCCCCCCAGGAATGCCAAAAAACAACCTTCTCATAACATGCAAATAAAAGAAGAAAACTATAGACAACGGGTTTGAGGTTCAAAGCCTCCACAAAAAAGAAAACTCCCTTTCAATTAATAAAGAACTCTCTTTTTTGACTAACCTTTTCCTCTCTATATTTTTATTGTGTGTTGTGTATCATAAACCAAATGAATATCACCACTATTTGTAGTAGAAACAGTCTTCCTATGAATAAATAGGAAGAAAATGGGATAGTAAATAGTGAAAATAATGACCTTAGGAGTTATGTAGGTTACACATAAATAAAGGAATAAAGAGTGAAGTAATGTGAAGGCAACCAATGCACCAAGCAAGTTGAAAATGTGCAAAACGGGCAATTCCAATCAAAATGGTTACAAGCAGTGTATAACAAATAAAGTTAAAGTTGACGACTAAGAATGTTAATGTACCATATACAGATGTTGTAATGCCACTTCGTTCCACTTTACAAAAGTAACTGTCCACGAAAGAAAACAGTTGACAATTACTCCTGAAGAATTTTAGTAATACTAAAAATGCCTTGTAATTTTACCAATAGGACCTTTTATAATTTGCGTTTGCAAACTTCTGATTCACCCATTCCCTTTGGTTTTCCTCTTTCTTTTGTATCTCTCCTTCTTCCTCCCTTCTTTTATCAACATCCTTGAGTGCATCAAAAAATAGTAGTCACTCAATGCTTTTTTCATTGCTCTATATTTCATCCCACTTCCCCTACTACCTGCCCATATTTGTCGCTCAGAAATTAGTTGTTCCTTTCTAGCATGGATTTCGATGATTTGATTATAAAATTGCGGTGATTCTTCCAAAATTTTCCACTAGTCGAGTACTCTTCTCTTGCTTTCCTCCCGCGTTCTCTTCTTGCTTACTGTTATTCACTGTTGTCCCTTCTTGCTCATCCCTGTTGTGTAATTCAGGATGAATATTCCAACCTCCTTTTTCATAATGCCTATGCGGATAACATTATTTCCAATACTTTGACATATGATCTTATTGTATTGTGATTCACTTTGATTTTAGTTATTTTGTATTTTCATCCTCTTCGTTGATCTTAATTCTATGTGGAATTTAGCTTACCAATCTACTTCAAACTTTTAAGCTTATAGTACTGGTCTTGCTTGGTTCTTGTTAACCATTTAATATTTTAAAGGGCTCCCTGCCAACAACAAAAACAATTGAAATTTTGCTCCTTTGCAAATAAATTTGCTGGCAGATATGCAGGATATGCCATAAAATAAGTCAATTGTAGTTGCTGATTAAGCTAAACCAAAGATCCCTACATTAATATTGTATCTTTCCAAATCCCCTCATTCTCCTTGATATAGTAATTTGTTGTGGGCAGTAATTACACATAATCTTCTAGTAAAGAAAATCGAACAACTATGTGTCTAGTATACAAAACTACAACACTACATTCGCTTTTGATTCCACATCAGTTTGGAATCGATTTCCTAAATTCTACAATTTCTAATTTGTCATATGAGAACTTTCCTACGATCATTCTCTGGTAATCGGACTCTATATCTCTGATGAATTGTATGTGACAGTAGGTTCCCCATGAATCATAATGACAGGTTCAATAGGTACTTTGGAACAACTATTAGCTATAGTCATATTCTACATCTATTTTCCTTCTACATAGTTATATTGTAGCATAGGTTTATCATATGTTGTTTGGGTTTTAACTTGCCAACCGGGTTTATGGTAGGCTTTATCATAATCTGATTTAGGGTAATGGCAATATAGCATGCTTCGCGTATGAGAGAGGATTAACCAACTAAAATTTAGATTGGTTTAAACTAATTTTTCCCTTGTCGGATCATCCATGTTATATTTTTTATGAATCATACTTATCTATTCTCGCCCCTTGACACCCCCTACTTGACATTGTCTTTTTATTCGTTATTAAAAACTACTTGTAAATTATAAACCCATGACAACACGGCCGCTGTCCAATGACCTTGGAATTTCAATTTCCATAGATGTATAGTTCCTAATTAGATGTGGGAAATAATGGAGGGGGGAGGTGTGCTAAGGAGTAGATGACATGAGGTGACCGGAAGTTCGGTGGGAAGAGAGAGAGGAGCGCGCGGGGTGGAGGAAAAAAGAGCATGGGGGCGCGATGGCAGATGGAGAAAGTAGGAGGGGGGAGGGGGGGGAAAGAGGGGGGGGGGAGCGAAAAGGAGCGAAGAAGTGGGATCAAAAAAAAAGGCCCGCAAGCGGGGCAAAGGAAAAGGAGGGGATGACTGTGGGCGAAAGGGGTGATGTAGCGTGATATAATTAGAAGAAAAATTCATAGACGGGGTGCGACCCTTGTGAGCTGTATTTTACTCCCCACATTTATCACGATATATGAGGAATCAGATAAAATGGGGGGAACGAGACAGCGGTTTGTACTAGATAAATAAATTGATGAAGTTAAATTTTTTTATATGTATTATACAGAAATTATTTTTGCAATAATAGTGGCAAATGCAAAATCTTTCACAAAAACGACAAGCCACCACGAATAACACAAAATTCTATTATGGCCAGTTGTTCTTCCAAAGAAACAACAATATCCTATGCTTTGTGGATGTTTCTATTGACTTCCACAAAACAAATCAAAATTGCTAAGGTAATTATCCCATTTTTTTAACGGACAGACAAACCGGAAAAACCGGGGGGGGAAGGGAAGAGGAAGAGGACAAGCGGAAGAGAGAGGAGAGAGAGAGAGAGAGTAGAGAGAGAGAGAGAGAGAGAGAGTGAGAGAGGGGTAGTCATAGTAGTAAACTATCAGTCATATGGTTGTATTTATATGCATTCAAATATGTCCTAGGAATTCTCCTAGATGCTGTTTGCAACAACTAATTCAAAGGACAAGAAACAAAGAACGATCTATGATAAACTTCCCAAAAATATTCAGGTCAACGCAAAGGCCCCCTTCACAGTGTGCATCGCAAAGGACAGTGTATATTTACAGTACCCCCTAAACAATACGTCCTGCCACGTACTTTCTATTAAACAAACATTGCTCTAAACTAATACTATTTTTTTTTTACAACTTAGTCCACGAGGGGCGTAGAGGAAGCGGGCGCGAAGACCCCACCCCCACCTCTCAAGTTTGAGGTTCTAAACACAGTGTAATACCACAAAAATGGTTATTAAATATCATGTTTGGGGTTGAGCTATCTTAGACCCTTTAGTCAGTTAAACACCCGCCAATTGGTTATTGGATTTAAGATGTTTATTTCAATCAACCTTGATGTATATTCTCCCTCTCTGACCGTGGAGTCCAACTCTATGTGCTTTGTTTCTCTCATGATGCAATGGATTTCTGCAATCTGCCATGGCTGAGGGGGAATGCAGAAGTTCGTCCCTCTGGTTTCATGTGAATGATTACATGGTTTAAACTTCGACGCCCACGGAGGGGACACATTGAACAAGTCCAACGAGGTCCAAAAAAACTACCCCGCACCCTTACTGATTAGCCATGCTACTATTACTCAGCTTCAGCTGAGCCTTCTGTTACAGTTCCAATGCTTCCTTGGTAATTTCCAGAGATGATGAGGCTTTTCCTAGTTAATAGAAATCCCGGTGTAAGACGGAAGAGTGAGAGTGAGGGGGGATCATGCAGACAGAATTTCCTCTTCAAAGCTGTTACTGTTATGAGGTAATAAAAATACATTGGACGTAGTTTGTTTGTCGTGATTGACAACAATAGTCCCATCTTTTTATGTACTTTTACCACTCCCAAATTTAATGCAAAATCAAGTGGATGTTAGGGTTTGTATAAAAGTCAAAATCAGAGTTGTGGAAATGGCAAATGAGATCCTATCCCTTAAGTCTTTTGTCTACAGTAGATCCTTTAGCACAACTAGAGACACTTGTGGAGTTATATGACTCTAGGGAGCACCCGATATGTGAAAGTAATGGAAATCAAGAGGGAGTAGGTGGGAAACGTTGTTGTTCCACCCAAAAGAGGGATACAACTTTTCCTGAATGCTTGTAGGGGGTTGGTTGCGCCGGGTTTGGTGTGTTGACCGCAGGGTTGAGGGGGGTGGGGATGGAAAAACGGAAGAGTCGCGTAGGGACAGGGGAAAGGAGGGAGGGCTGCGGCAGGCAGGAACGAGACCAGGGATTGGATTAACGCCTGCGTAAACCCTTTTATTTAGTACCACCACAATACCAGCGTCAAGGCTATCCCAACGATACTTATAGGATCTACATAAACTCGTTACTCGGCTTACGAAGAGAGTCAACACAAAATGGTCTCTGTCCGTACGATCGCGAAGGTCAAGCTGGGATGATCGCTTGTGTGGCTAGCCTCCCGCGGTACCGCCTATCGCTATCTCATTGAAGCGGTCTCGCTGGGGCTACACCGGCTCGCTCTGACTTGGAAGTATCCAGGACGGGAGATCTCTGGTCTCCTATTTTATACGCCTCTCCCTCCCAAAAGTCCAAGCATGGCCTTCCGTCGCACCTTGATGCAGCGACTTCCACTTAGGAAATGGTTGCTGTCTTCAGAAGCTCAAATTCGCCTTTTCTCCACCCGAACTTCCACATCCCGCACCCACATTTTACGCTTTTAGATTAAGCTTACGCCCCTTTTCTACATTAATTAGATCTTTGCTTCCATACGAAAAAACTCAGATGGGCTCACTACTTTTCTTATGGTTTATCTCCCTTCTATGGCGGGCTACAGACATATCTACACTTACATGTCTCGCGCTGGCCATTCCGCTCGAGGCTCGTTTTCACTCTGCTTTGTCCCTTCTCCTCCCTCTTCACGCCTGTTTCTTTGTGCCTGTTTTTATATACCCTCCTCCGTGTTCGCCACTCCATTCCGCTTGCCTAGTGACCACATTCTATACCTTCTGTCTATCCCCTGCAGTTGAGCGCCGGGTTCTATAAGTCCCGTCTATTCCTCTCCACTGTAGTTCCCTATACTTCCTCCCTGCTTTTCGACCACTGTTTTCCTGTACCCTCCCTCACCTTGTTCTTGTGCCCTCGCCGTCCCCATTCCCCCCACTTTTTTTTTTTATCTCTCCCCCAGTCCCTCTCTATCTCCCCCTTTCCCCTCCTCCCTTCGGTTGACACATTGCAATTACGTAGAATCAGTCAGATAAAACTCTGCACAATTTCCTGGATCTGGACGAGATACTTTAATCAGCTTTACCATTCATTGTCAGGAGCTTTGCTTAGCCATAGAAAGGAATCTTGAAGAGCATACATACTGATTTCTACCTCCGCCCATTAAATCCCCGTGGGAGTTTGAAGCCTTGTGGAAGGTCCACATAGACTTCATCCTAGTAATCTCCTTGTAGGAAGGCATTGTACACATCCAATTGATGCATATGCCTATTGCCTACTGCATCTAAGGCTAAGACACTCCTAACAGTGACCATCTTGACTGCAGGAGAGAAAGCCTCCTGATAGTCCAATCCTTCCCTTTCATTAAAACCTTTGCTGCTAGTCTCTGCCTTTCAACCTTTCAACCTGCCCATTGACTAGGTACTTAATCTTAAAAATCCATTTGCACCCAACAGGTGATATACCGGGAGGCAGTGGTACAACCTACCTGGTATTGTTTGACTCTAAAGCTGAAATCTCAGCTGGGACTGCCTCAACCCATCTCGGATATTTACAAGATGCTTCAAAACTGGATGGTACACTATCAGCTCTAAAAGAAGATATGTAAGACTAATAAGGAGATGTCAATCTGTAATAGCCTATATGAAAAACTGTTTTTCCTTCAAATAAAAAAGAATATATAAATAGCAACAACAATGCTGGGTTGAAATTTATCATTAATATGCATATTTTTGGAAAAATCTAAACACCCAATGATTCTGAGATGTTGAAGAGAAGGCTTACAATTGTGAAACACCTCATAAGGTGAATTTCTATGCAAGACTGGAGTTGGCAGCCTGCTGATAATATAGGCAGTACCTAGAATACAATTACCCCAAAATATAAGAGGATTGTGACCTTGAAATTTAATGGCTCTGGCTACTTCTCTGTGTTTCTTCTCTGTGCAACACCATTTTTTTGAGGTGTATGTATGCAAGTTTTTTTATGCATAATGCCTAAACCAGTATATAACGTGTGACACTCAGTATTAACAAACTCAGTACAATTGTATGTTCTATAAGTCTTCACAACTGCTCCAAACTTTGTATGCACTAAAGTAGGAAGTTTTTGCCGAAGGGACACAACAAATCACTTTTCAAAAAAGGATTAGAAAACAACCAACCAAAGTTCGTGGGGCAGCGACGAGGGGAACAAAACACCGTTTCCCATCATATGTAGGAAATTCGAATAAACCCAAACATCAATATGCAACAACTGAAATATCAGTAATGATAAAGATACACTATGAGTAAAAAGGCAATCTATGTTGTTTGGCTAAAGGAAAGATGTCACAATTCTTGACCTCTACTGGACTATGCTTAGCAGAATTAGGTAAAATATGTGGTAGAACACTAGAAGAAGTGTGCTCCAGTTTTTGATGCAAGAACAATACTTGAGAGTGAGTGTTCTCCCGTGCATTGGGGTAATGACCAAGTACAAATTAGAGGACACCAGATTCTTTACCAATCACCTTCATCTGCCTATTGTAAAGGTCTTGAAAAAACAAAAAAATCAGGAAAGAAAGAAACTGAACAATGCAGATCTCTAGTAAGCTTAGAAACTAATAGAAAATTGTTTTTTAATGCAAGTTTCACAAGTACATCATTAACATTATCATTTTGTGATTTTACAGGACCCTGAGTGGGTAACAGTAGTGGTTTCACCCATAGGTAAACGCACTTGATTTGGAGTTTTGGGAGATACACTTTTCAATTGTTCAAGAACACTTGAATTATAATTCATAGGTTGGTTGCTCCGGAATCCACTTTCATAGTATAACTACCTATTGTGTAATTGCTGATATTACCTGCAGTGTTTGTAGATGAGGGACCCTGAATAGAGTTAGCACTTCTTGTACTTGGAACCTGGAACTAGTACCCATATCTGAGCCTCCCTGCAGGTCTGATTTCCCAAGCATATGTAGAATCTGCTGATACTGTTCATTATGACTTCCATACCTTTTTTGTAGACTATATACCCTGAGAGGACGGGTGCTTGATCTTGATACATTACTGTATTACCAACAACATAATGAGCACTCTGATGACTATTATGAAAATTACCACCTCTTTCAATGTGATAGTTACTACCACCTCTCTCACCCTGATAATTCCCCTTATCTGATTGTTGATTAGTGAGATTCTCACTTCTCCTCCTCTCAAAATTTGAAGGATACCCAACCAATCGAAAACATATTGCCTTAGTGAACCCTTTCATTTACAATGATCACACACAAACATTAGGATCATAACCATAAGGAGAAAAATGTTTTCTTCATCGATTTCAAGATTAGACCGGCTCAATGGACACTATGCGTTATCTCAATGCAGTTTTTGACGCCAGATTTATAATGAGACTGACTTGATCTTTTACTTTCTCTCGAAATTAACATGAGTGTGCTTTGTTTAGAGAAGGCAAAGGTATCATCATAAGAATTGGTTCCCCTTTCCTGTTCATACCACTCATTCAGGCCCATAAGATATTGTAACAATTTCTGATTATCCATAAACAGAACAAAATCTCTTGATTTAGCAGATTCACATCCAGGTACATGGGTGATACTATCAAATTCCACCCCGAGATATCTCAAACAGGCAAAGTAAACAGAGATTGAACTGGTACCTTGACTAGCAGATGCAATTTCATTGTGTATTTGAAAGATCCAAGATCCATCTACTTTGTCATATCTGTCCTTGAGATCCCTCCACATAACTATTGCATTTGTAGAGTAGACAATTCCTCCAAGTAATTCCTTGGATACATAGTTCATAATCCATGAGAGAACAATGACATTTCATCGATACCACAGTGCAGTAAGATTCGGACTATAAGCTTCCTGCAAAATAGTTCCTTCAATGAACCCTAGATTTTCGACCAAGAATTGCAATTCTCATTGCGCGAGTCCATAATGAAAAATTATCTGCTCCTGTTAGTTGGATTGAGATGACTGTAAGCACCAGAATTGTCAATTGAACTAAGAAAAAACATATGATTGTGGCCAAGTTTTTCAGGCTATTCATTATCGACAATTGCCATGGTTATTTCGTCCACAAGATTCAGAGATAGAGATGCTTTGATAACATGTTAGAGTTCTCGTCCACAAGATTCAAAGATAGAGATGCTTTGATACCATGTTAGAGTTATCCATTTATGTTGTTTGTTACTAATTCAAAGGAAACAAACAAAGAAGATGATGATAACTTCCCAAAATATTATTCAACTTAATGCCCTTCCAGTACATCTCAAAGACATTGTATATACAATACCCCTAACTAACTTGCTAACAAACTTTGCTAACTAATACTATTTACAACTTAGTCCATTAGCTTCTAAGTAACACTTTCTCTAATAAATATTTTAAAAGCGATATGTATAGTAATTTATAATATGTGCTACTTATATTTATTTATGGGATGATTAATGCAGGAAAAAATTGCCGAGGGAGAGAGAAATAAGGATTCCCATCAAATTCTCAACCCATTAGCAGGTAACACCTTTCTAAATTGCTAAATTTTAAAAAATATTTGTCTATTTCTAAAGCCTCAAATAGTTTTTGAAAACAAAATATATCATCAAACTATTGTCACAAAAAAGAAAATAAATTCTCTTAAAAAACATTTTTAAAGATTACTCAAACACATAAATTATGGTCATACTTGTTTTAGTGTATTTTTACAGCCTCACAAACAAATATCATATAACCAAAACTTTTTTTTCTTTTTGAGATATCTGTTGATGATTCTTTTTATTTTTCTCGTAAATTATGAACCTTGTTAACTTCACTCTAATGATTATTTTTCTTCGATTTTAATTCCTTATTAGTTTTCTTTAATGTATTTATCTAAAATATGTAGATGTTAGATATTGGTCGAATGTTTCGTCAGCACCAACATTTTAAATTTACACAACATTTAAAAATAGCAGGAAAAAAAATCTAAAGAACACCGTATAAAGTGATATTTATTTAAATTATCCTTAACAAATTATACATTTATTTTGTATGCACCCTTTTATTTGTTGATATTATCTAGAAGCACAAGTGATTCAAAAGTCTCAAATACAATTAGCAAGAAGGGTCCTTATAGAAATATTCATCTTCACCTTATTTTTTATTTTTTTGCATTAATTTAAGATCTCATGGCATGCTGCCTATTTTGAATAATTTTTTATTTGTCTCTTTTTCAAACATAATGACACTATGAAAAACATGATTGAACTTGCAAGGTCATATTGATGTGCCTTCACCAACCTCTTTCATGACTACCTTGGACAACACTATCACACAGAGCTATACCTCGATTAACCTACAACATAACCCTGCTTCACAAGGTCAGGATCCTACATTGCCTAGGCAGGTAGATGATCACCAGAGGCTCATCATTGAACCTGAGGGTTTTGGGTAAGTTTTATATATTTTTACATCTTCTAATAATGTTAGTTTTATAAGTTATGAATTTGACCTCTTAGTGTTTTAATTATATATTGCAGTTTTAGTCCACGCAAAAAGACTGCGGATATCCTTACATCTTCTATTGAAAAGTTTTTTAATGATACATACTTGACGTGGAGTGAGATTCCACAAGAGATTAGGCAACAAATTTTTAATGAATTTAAGGTAATTATGAATTTTTAATTTAAATTCAAACTATATGTATTATTCATTACTAATGTGAGATTTTTTAAAAATAAATTCAGGAAAAGTGTGTATGGCTTCCCGTGCATGACAAGCAGATTGCAATTAATTTTGAGAAAAGGGCGAGGCATAAAATCTCCGACAACATTCATTATGGTCGCAAAAATGGCACAATTCCCAAGTGGTGTAAACCAAATATTTGGGAAGACATATGCGAAAAGTGGAGGAAGAGGAGCGAACAGAGATCTAGTTAATCAAGTCGTACAGTAGTACCCTTTTGTTCTAGTTTGAGAGACTCAGTATTTCAAATGTAGGTGAGCAAATCACATACTAATCATGGTGGTGTCTTTACTCCTTCCTCCTTTTTCTCTTTTAGGTATTACTGGGTTTATGTCCCTACACACTTGTGTTTTTATTTGAATAAGATACTCCTTCACTAGATTTTTGGAGATAGATAATGCGATTTGAATGTTTATGGACATGAAGTCATTTTTGTTCATTCATTGTTCATAACGGGTATTTTATTTTGGTTGATAGATCGTTTAATAAATTACATAATTAATCGGATGCTTAGCAAAATATTCTATTGATATTTGGTATCTAATAAGATATATTGGTTCGCTTGGCATGGATAGTTTTTTGCTGAGTGTCAACTACGATGATTGATGGACAAATTTCAATTTATTTTCAATTTCATGATAAAGAAAAAGTTTTAATATTGCTTACATACATGTTCACAAAGGTTGAAAATATACCCCTAATATCATCTTCCATGATCTAAATGATTAATAATTACATTAAACAAATTTAAACATCAAATAAAATTAATGTATCTCCATAAAGTCAACTTATGTTCCAAGTTTTTCCCCTCTCGATTAAGCAATAAATATTGAAATGAGCTATCACATATAATTTATATGGTATTGATGATTATCCTTTTCAACTACCTAATCATTGGTTCAACATAATATTTTTCATGTTTACAAGATCAAAATCAATGATGATGTCAAAGGGAAAATCATCCTTGAAGCTCATATGGAAATGTGACTTCGGTGTGCTACAATACAAACCCCTTGCTCTTTAATATAGCACAATTAAATTATTATTTTAGATGAAACTCATTAAAATGAATATTCATTTATTAGATTCATGATTCAAATTACACTGAAACTAAAAAATTTGATTCTTACACTAAGCTAATAACAGACGAAATCAACATAATTAAAATAAATAGATAAGGTAGTCTAAGATGAGGTCTCATCATAAAAATGATTGACACTTTAATCAGAACCATCCTTGAATTCATAAATCTTTTATGCATATCATGAAAACATGGTCTCATATCAAAATCACTTTTAGCGCATGACTTAACAAGAAATTCAATGAAAACATTGAAATATGATCAAATCATGATGAATACACCTGAAATCAATTGAACCATGGAAAAATCATAAAAACCCTTGAACTGCTCTTACTTTGGACAACTCATCCATTTATTGTTTCTAATATAATAGAAGAAGATAAACTAGGAACTATTTATGTTAGGCTAAAAAAAACGTCATCTACTATAGAAGGTATTAATGTGTATAATGTAAACCTAATCCCTTTCCCGAACATTACTATCCATACTCGACCATTTACTTGTACTAATATTAAATTATAACACATCTTCTTCTTTCCAAAATGAATGGATTGAATAAGGAACCCATTGATGAAATTCCACATACAATAATCAAAGTCCTAATTGTAAACTTCAATAAAGACTTGAATCCTTGAAACATAACTTTCTTGGGAATGACAACTTAAGAGAGAGTTCGGTTGAAGTTTGAGAGAATGAGAAGGAGTAGAGAGATTATGGGCCTTAGGATACCTTTAGAGTCTTCTAAATAACACCAAAATGATGTAGAATATGAGTTAGAAGAGTTGGAAAAGACTCAATAAACCCTGAGAAATAACTATCGAATTGACCCTATGACCCTTATAGAAAATCAATACAAGGGTACAAGGAAATGTACTGGTACCCTTACAACCAACTAATGGAAATCCCAATCTTGTCTGATGTTTGAATCAGAAACAATGAGTGCGCAATTTCATAACCTATATGACTCATGTCCCTCTTGTACAATGATTCTCCAATTCGAGGCCTTATCCGCAAGCCTACAAACAAGAACCAACAAACAAACGCGTGTAGGCCTACACGACCCAGAGAATACTTAAATAGTACAGTGTGCGTGCTGTGTCACCATATATAGCCAGAGATTCGCCACGGACGCAAGGGGGGACAGAAGGCAGATGAGAGAGAGGACAGCAGAGAGAGAAGAGGAGCGAGAGAGAGCAGAGAATAGTATAATATATATCTATATATATTATAGATAATATATTATATATTATAGATATATGCATTGTGGTGTCACCACAAACCAGAATTTCCTTTTTAATTTATTCATTTCCAAAACTAGTATTTCCTTTTCCTAAAAAGTTGTGACTTTCATGAAAAGTTGTGACTTTTTTGAAAAATTATGACTTTTTGAAAGGTTGTGACCTTTCTGAAGGGTTGTAAATTTCTCTAAAGAGTTGTAAAAATTATGACAGTAAGTTTTTATTTACACTACCTTTTGTTGTGTATAAAGAGAGGTATCTCCTCTCATTTTAAAACAATGAAAATCTGAACATTCTTCTACACAAATAAATATTCATGTATTTTGCTCATGTTGAGTGGCTCACTGATACCATTATTTTTGTAATAATATACTGCTGAATAAAACCATTCTGTCTGGAGAGAATATATTTCTTTTAACCTTGGCTACTAGAGGGGAATAATTTCTTTAAGAAACAACTTTACATTTAGTGGGCTCAGTTTTTTTCTTTCTATTTTATTCTATTGTACAAATCCTCATATGTTTTTTAATATCATTAATTTATGCTTATGTTCTTAATTGTTTTTTTTTGAATACATGTTTTAAACTTTGTTGTTTATGTTTTTTCAAACTTATTGTTATAAGTATTTGTGTCACCTCTAGAAACCTTACACCTTGGAGTGGCTGGGCGCGTTAAGAAAAACATGTTGGGCCTTAAGCGAACTTCTTGCAGTGACTAACTGTATTGGGGAATGGAAGACTTTAGGCATAAAGAAAATGATTTAAATACTAAATAACTTAACTGTCTCAAAGAAACTCATAATGTTAAAAAAAAGAACATTTAACTTAGCTAAAGTTGAAACTAAAATCTTAACATAAGCCTATAACAAGATAATGACGATAATGGAAATTATTTGGACCTTTATATCTATTGACGACTCTTTTAAACACTAGAGGTGATGTCGGACAAACCATACGACATCTTAATGAACTTATATAATAATGGAAAGAAATAAAAAGAAGTCCTCTGAAATGTAAGGAGGCAAACCAACTGAGTGTGAGTGGTCACTGGATCAACAATGCACTGCTTGTTGATCTTGGTTACTTGCGTCTGAATCATAAGACGATTCAGGCCAATTGGCATCACTATATTAAATGTACAAATATGAAAAATGAAATGCTAAACACAATATAGTTTTGAAAAGAGTCTGAAAGAAACACTTACCTTGTCTTTACTTAACTCAACTGAATTTAACGTATTTCAATATAAAGAATTGTGAATAAATGCAGTATAACTCTTTATGTATGCAAAGATACAATATGAACTCTGTGATGTATATGAAAATACAAATATTTATGATGATATAAAAATACAAAATATTGTTGTTGGAGTTTTGTTCATCGACATTCATCACTTAAGAGCTATAGTGATGATACAACACTTTACCTCACGCAGCCAAGGACTATCCTATACCTTGATAGGGTATAGGACCTAAGTGGATGCACTAGTCTATGCTAAAAAACACTAAAGAAATCATCAAAAATGTCTGATCCTTTTCTACCCATGATGGCTACATGGTTTTGGGGGGTCTGAGTTATATGAAATCTCCCATATATCGGTGCTCAATACTACTCCCAAAATATGATACTAGCTCTTATGTTTAAAAAAATACTTCTTTCTGTGATTTGAGATAATTGCTCAAAAAACATTCTTAAAGCGCATCTTGGAAACAAATAATCCCCCCTCTGCTTAATTGTGAAAGCATTTGCTCTTTTCCGAAAACTAGATCAATGGGTCTTTGGAAATCTGACTTTCCTTTCTAATTTAAATGTGATTTTTTTAAAACTTCTTGGAAATACTTAATCCCATATACTTCTTTGAAGAAAAGAACTTCGAATCTGAATTCTTTTCTTAACTTTGAAACTTACGTTTTAAAACAAGTTAAAACGTTTGTGAAAGAATTTTGAAAAAGTTTATGAATTTATCTTGACTTAACTCTCGGCTTCGTGACTTGACTTTTTAATTCTTAACTTGACTCTTAATTTCTTGACTTGACTCTTGACTTTCCTTGAATTGAATTATGGATTCAAGGATTATGATTTGTGACAGGAAAGATCTCATGATGTTAAATAATAGTTTTAGATTGGAAGAACAAGGTTATTGAAGAATCTTGAAGAAGAACTTGAATAGAAATCTTGAAACCCTGTATTGAAGGTAAATGATTAAGAAAACCTTTCTTGAGATTCTTGAATTAGTTTCTTGAATTTTATATGACCAAGAATTATGATTTTCATTAGTAATGATGAAATTCTGATTGTTTTGAACCTTTTATTAGTCAAGGAATTTTCTAAGGGTCTTCTTGGAGGTAAAAAAACAACAACCTTTTTTTTAATGTTTTTCCGTCAGGTAATTCGTAACATCAC
This sequence comes from Solanum habrochaites, assembly GCA_027704765.1. Taxonomy (NCBI): domain Eukaryota; kingdom Viridiplantae; phylum Streptophyta; class Magnoliopsida; order Solanales; family Solanaceae; genus Solanum; species Solanum habrochaites. The sequence continues at coordinate 49,308,604 of JAKWJA010002492.1, forward strand.
TGAATAGGTTACTAAAATAGTCATAACGTTTTATTCAGAAATTGGATGATGCGAGATTGGTGGAGTTGGAAAGTAGATTCAATCACCTTTAGTTTTATAGGTTATGGCTCATGTAGCTCTTAATATTCTAAGAGATATGATCCTCTAAAGTTGACCCAAGTAGAATCTTAATATCAAATTTAATCGATAAGGAAACTTCAAGAACGCTTATCAAGAGCTCATCAAGAACTTAAATCCTTAAATTTCAAAAATGAAATTACACTGAATAAATCATGGTTGGCATGTGGTTTTTAATGAACCCAACACTATGGAAGCCCACATACCTCGCAGGGATCACTCCTTGGCGAAATCCACATTCGATTCTTGAATGTTCTTAATGAATCTTGAACTTTCTTCCCTTTTCTCCTCTTTTCTCTTCTCTCCGAGCCCTAGTGTGAAATTCACTTTTCTAAACTAACGAAAATCTGAATTTAACCCAATTAAACTCCTACAAATGAATAAATTAAGTTGGGTAAGGAAAAGACCAAACTACCCTTCTAAAATTCGGTTTTCAGACTTTTCTTATTCCAATAGTCCAACTTCCAAAGCTCATAACTCAATCAGAAACACTCAGAATCACGCAATCTTGGGGGCGTTGAAAAGATCATTCCAACTATATCTGGAAATACACCTAATTCATCTTGAACTAGGAGTTATGACCCTTTGAAGTTGACCAAAAACTCACTTTTTCTAACTGAAGTAAATTTCCAAATTTTCATTTTTTCTAAAAATTCTCTATTTCCAATTCTTAGCCTCTTCTTAGTTGTTTCAAATTGCAAGTTTTTACAATATCTTCCCTTTGGGAACATTCGTCCTCGAATAAGATCACTCTTACTAGGCTAAGGTTGTAATATGCAACCATTCATTTTAAACACCCAACAAGCAATGCAAATACAATATTCCAACTCATAATTAAAGGGTACTAAGAAGAAAATTAGTTACTTGATATGGAACTTCTTCGGATTCGAAGAGATGTGGATATATCTTCTTCATATCCTCTTCAGCTTCCTAAGGAGATTCTTCAGCAAATTGGTTCCTCCAAAGGACTTTGATTGATGCAACATCTTTTGTTCTCAACTTGCTAACTTGGCGATCTAGAATCTGAACCAGAATCTCTTCATAAGATAAGATATCCTTGATACCAATATATTCAGTTTGTATGATAAGCGAAATGTCTCCCATGCACTTTTTCAACATGAAATAAAAAAAATACCAGATGAACCACTGGAACTCTTGCGGTAACTCTAACTCATAAGCTACATTGTCAATCATTTTGGATATTTGGTAAGGACCAATAAATTGGGGACTAAGTTTTCCCTTCTTAACAAACCTCAATAACACCCTTCGTGGGTGGAACTTTGAAGTATGCGCAGTCATCTACTTCAAATCATCTAATAGGATATTTGTATCTTCTGTCATGAAGAGCTTGATAAGGAGGTATTTGGATGCTAAAGTGGTAACTATTTTTGTAAATGAACTCAACGAGAGGTAGGTGATCATCCCAATTACCCTTGAAATCAATCACACAATCTACCATGATACCTCAAAACACTATTTGCCCCATGTTCAAAAGCCATTACTTTTTGCTTCTGAACATTTGCCTTCAATTCAAGCAAAATGGGATCTTGTTCTTGTTTGCCTTTAATTCTGACACTAATTAATACTCATCTTCACTCATCACACTACTCCTCCTTTAGTGAAATCCATTTGTCGGACTACCATCGTGCTTCTAAGCACATATTTCGCTAACTCTCTCTTTTCTTCCTCAACATGAAGGTACTACCCATAGACAACCTGCTTAAGGCATCAATAATAATTTTCTCCTTACATGGGTGGTAAATAATACTCATGTCATAATCTTTGAGCAATTCTAACCACATACTTTGTCTGAGATCAAGCTCATTCTGAGTGAACACTTATTGGAGGCTCTTGATATTGGTCAATACATCGACATCAAGACCATACAAATAGTGACACCATACCTTCAAAGTGAAAACTACAACAGCCAACTCATGGGATGGATAATTCTTCTCATGAACTTTCAACTCTCTAGAGGCATAAGCGATAACTTTGCGATTCTGCATTAATATACAACCCAAGCCAACTCTAGATGTGTCACGATACATCACAAAATCTTTAGTACCTTCCGATAAGGTAAAAATTGAGGTAGTAGTCAACCTCCTTTCCAATTTTAGAAAGATTTTCTCAAAAACTTTAGACCATTGAAACATTGTTATTTTCTGAGTCAACTTGGTCAAAGGAGATGAAATAGACGATAACCCCTCTAGAAACCTTCTATAATAGCCAACTAAACCAAAGAAACTCCTAATATCGATTGGATATGTGGGTCTAGGCCAATTTTGCACTGCCTCAATGTTCTGAGTATCAACTCTAATTCCATCACAAGACACTATTTGGACCAAGAACACCACAAATTCAAGACAAAACTCACATTTAGAGAACTTAGCATATAATCTTCATCTTTCAAAGTCAGAAGAACTATTCTAATATGGCTAGCATGATCTTCTTCATTCCTTCAATAGATTAGAATGTCATCAAAGAAGATGATAACAAACATATCTATGTAAGGATAAGATACTCTATTCATAAGGTCTATGAATGTTGCTGGTGCATAAGTCAACCAAAACAACATGACTAAAATATTCATAATGAACATATCGGGTTCTGAAAACTATCTTTTAAATATCACATACCCTTACTCTTAACTAATGGTAGCCTGATCCGATGTCAATTTTTGAGAAACATGAAACACCCTGAAGCTGATAGAAACAACCATCAATTCTCAGAAGGGAATACTTATTCTTGAGTGTAACCTTGTTCAACAGACATGTCACGCCTCGAGCCTACACCCTAGACGTGGACAAAACTTAATGACCATTCTTGTCCTCAAGTGAACCCTTGTCCTAGCTTACTCAACTCAGCAGAAGACTCAACTTAACTCAGTTATAGAATTGGAAAAGTTCTCATAAAAAAACATAGAATACTGTCTTGGCCAAAATGTCACTTAAGTCTCAAATATAGAATTTGAAATAAAGAGATATATTTGAACTACTAACTATCCGTCTATGAAGCCTGTAAAACTACTTTGATGAATGTTGGGACATATCTCACAACATTCTGAAATAAAAAGATTGGAAAGCATAAAAAGGACCCTCGGAATAAAAGGAGGCTCAACACTGACTCTAGAGCTCAAAATGGATCAACAAAGAGCTGCGTACTGATCCTGGTTACCTGCTTCTTTATCATAAGACAATGCAAGCCAACAAGCATCAGTACATTGAATGTACAAGTATGCGAGTTAGAATGATAAACACAACTATAGGGCTTGAAAAGAGTAAGAATGAACTTACCTTGTCTCTACTCAATTCATGAAATAACAACTAAATATAAAGCAGTAAGGACATATCCAATTAAAGAAAGAAAGCTTGTAAATGGGGTAACCCTTAGTTCTTTAGAGAACAATAATACATTTTTTTTTTTTTTTTTTTTCCCAAAAGTTTACTTATATATGAAAGTAATATAATATCTGTGGAGGATTCACTAACTGACATCCATCAGTATGAGCCTAAGTGATGGTACAATGTATTACCTCACGTTGCAAGAGGGTCGCTCTATACCTTGTCTTTGGAATAGAACCTAAACTATTAAGTGGATCCACTAGTCTATGCTAAAAGCACTAAGGACTCATCTAAAAAGTATGATCATTTATCTCTCTATGTTGGCTACATGATTTATGGAGACTTGAGTTAAAAAGAACTCGTATAACCATATTGGTGCTCAATACTACTCCCAAAATACTTAGCTCATATGTATTTAAAAAAACTTCTTCTCTAGTTTGAGATAATTGCTCAAACTTAGCTTCAAAAGCTTCCTTGGAAAACATAGTTTCCTTTTTCTTTTACTAAAACTAGCCATAGACTCCATGGAAGTCTAGCTTCCTTTCTTTCTCAAAAGTTTGATAACATTTTGTTTAAATTCTTAGGGACTACTTAGTTCCCTTATAACTCTTGAGAAACTTGAACCCTCCACTGTTACATCTTTTCTCCTTGCCCACTTCACCTCTTCGGAACTACTGGAGCTCCCCCCCTTTATAGATTTGAGCATCTAACTCAAACTACTTTACTCTTGCTCCACTCATTGCTTGCCCTCAAACAACGTTAACCTTTTTGTCTACAGCCTCTTGAACTGATTTGGACTTTCTTTGACTTGTTCTTAACTTCTAGAATTGGACTAACTGCTTTGACTTTGATCAGAACTTCTTTGAATTGGATTATGGATTCAAGGATCATGATCTTCACGTTTATAGATGGATTTCATAAGTTAGATGCACTAAAGTGTTGGAATCAAACTAGGAATAATAGGACTAACTTAGGAAACTAGTACAAAACAGAATAAATGGGTCTACCAGTCGGGCACTTTGGAGGCGCAGGGTGCCAGAGCCTAATGGAACAGGACACTCTCAGCAGGCGCTCTGGATGGTGTGGCGAGCCAGATCCTGACGAACAGAGTCTATACTGAGGGGCTTTGGTAGGCGAAGCGCCCTTGGCCTTGTCATTCCACGTTTTTCAACTCTAAACTCCTAAACATCGATGTGATTTACCCCAAATGCTTAGGATTCACTAATATATTCAATACCCAATAGTTTTAGACTCGTAAAACAACCTACAAACAAGAATTAAAACTACAAAGGTGCACTACAACTATACCAAACAAGGATTCAAAAAATTGATTCATGAAGAACTGAATGATTCAATACCTCAATCATACAAAAAACATGCTAAAATTAAACATGTTGGTGGATGCGGGAACGGAACCAACACAAAAAGATCTCCATATACTTAAAGGGATCCACCCCCGGACAAAATCCCCCACGGCAATGATTCTGACGTTTCTAGAAAGAATCCTTGATTTCTTCTTCTTCTCTCCTCTTTTTCTCCAAGGCCCTAAGCATTCTCAACTTTGCTTTAAAAACCTAATTTGGAATTAATTTTACTCTAGTAAAACCCTTAGTGGAGAAATAGGCAATTACTAGGGTGAAAAGATTATGTTTGTACACTTACTAAAATCCATCTCTAGGATTTCCCAATCCAACAACCCAACTTTCGAAAGGAATTTCCCGATACGATATCGAAAAATGTGCCAAATTCGGAGCATTGAACTATCTTACCAAGGTATTCCATATGATAAATAACTCACCCTAACTCTTTCTATGCTTGAGTTATTGGGCGTTGAAGATACCAAAAAATCACTTTAAAAAATCTTGAAATTTTCCAGATTTCCCTCCTAGTTATTTCCAAAAATTATTATCTTGGTTTCTTAGCTTACTCTTAGATATTCGAATACGAGATGTTATCTCCCCCTGGAAAAAATTCATCCTCAAATGAGAACTCTTTCACTAAGATAAGGGGAGTAACATCATTTCATGTCTAAACAAGAAAAGTGAATAACAACATGCTTACATACAATCATTATAACGCGGTAAGAAGAGAATTTAATACCTTGATATGTATTCTCTCTGGATTCAAAGAGATGTGGGGGTATCTGGTCTTCATATCCTTCTCAGTTTTCCCAAAGTCACTTCTTCAATGAATTTGGTTCCTTCCAAAGGACCTTGACTAAGGAAACTTTCTTTGTTCCTTACACTTGCGAATTGACGATCCAAACTCTAAACCAGAATTTCTTCATACTCAGTTGGACCAATCAATGAAGTGCATCACCAAAAAACTTCTTCAACATAGAAATATGGAATTATTACTGGATGAAACTCCACTAACTCTTGGGTACCTCAAATCATAATCTTACCTGACCACTCTCTTAGAGGTTAGTAAGAGAACAATATATCGAGGACTAAGTCTTCTTTTTACCAACTCATAACACCTTCATTAGTAGAAACAAACTTAGCAATAAATCATTTCTTCATGCCTTCACCACTAATACCTTTTCAAATCGCGGTACATGACTTTTCAAAAACACGGTGATGGAGATTTGGCAGATATGAGCCTCCCAGGCTGCTTCTTTGAGTCCATCACCTTAGGTACAGGATAATTATACCTTGGACTTAGCAAAACATCTCCCTTGTTCCAAAAGACCAAACTCTTTGCTTATGAACATTTTCCTTTAAAATAAAGAAAAATGTAGATCTTGGTCTTGATTTTCTTTCACCTCACACACTAGTGATGATTCAACCTAATTAGTCATATCTATCTCTCCTTTTGTGGGAGTTACATAAGTCGGACTCCTAGTGTTGCAAGTCTATGCACATTCTTTAGCTAAACTACTTCTTTCTTGTTCAAAATGCGCGGTAGGGGGATTACTACCCCAAGGACAACCTTTTAAGGCTATCAAAAAAACCACATTAACGTTACCTGGTTGGTAAGAATACAAATGTTATAAGTCCTTTGTGAATTATAACCCACTCTTCTGTCTAAGATTAGAGCTCCTTCTGAGGAATTACAAATTGGAGAATCTTGTGTAATGTGAATATATCAACAAGAATATCTAATTGTAGTGAGCCATATCTTCAAAGAAAAAAAACTATTGCCACGGATCGAAGTTCATGAGTGGATAGTTCTTTTTTTTTCTCATGAAACTGCAACTGTCTAACGAAGCATAAGCTATAACCGTGCCATTTAATCAACCCCGACCCAAGCCAACTTTTGATTGCATCAAAAAAACACCCACAAATCCTTTAGTTGACGCGGTAGTCAATCTGTTTTCAACTCCTGAAATCTTTTGTTACAAGCTTCAGACCATGAAATTGACATATTTTTCTGAGGTAACTTGGTGAAGAGACGATGTAGATGAAAACCCTTCAACAAAATCTCCTATTATAATAAGCAGCCAAAACCCAAGAAAACCTTTATTATGTTGGAGGATGTGGGTGTAAGGCGCCCACATTAAACTCTTTGATCTTGGGGGTGTCAACTCTAATCCCATCCACCAGAAATAATGTGACCCAAGATGCCAAGAATTAAGCTAAAACTAACAATTAGGAACTGGTTGTAGCTCTTTATCTCTCAAAGTCTGAAGAACTATCCTGAGGTGACTAAGATAATCTTCTTCACTCCTTGAATAACCAGTATGTCATCAAAGAAGACGATGAAAAACATATCTAAATAAGGTTTAAAGACTATGTTCATAAGGTCCATGAATGCTGCAGTGCATTTGTTAAACCAAAAGACATAACCAGAAACTCATAATACCCATATGTGGTTCTAAAATTTGTCTTTGGAATATCATATTCCCTAACATTCAACTGATGGTAGCCTGATCGGAGATTGGTTTTTGAGAAACATGAAGAACCCTGAAGCTGGTCGAAAAGATCATCTATCCTTGGAAGAGGGTACTTATTATTAATAGTCACCTTATTCAATTGGCGGTAATCTAATGCACATCCTAAGGGAACCATCTTTCTTTCTCACAAATAAGATCGGAGCGCCCCTACGTGAGACACTTGGTCGAATGAAGCCTTACTCCATCAAATCTTTCAATTGTTATTTTATCTCTTTTTACTATGGTGGTGCCATTCTGTATGGTCGAATAGACATAGGAAGAGTATGTTTATGCCAAAGTCTATCTCTCTTTCAGGAGGGACTCCGGGTAGATCATCAGAAAAAGCTTCTAGAAACTCTTTCACTATAGGAATTGATTGAAGGGAAGCTATCTCAGCACTTAAGTCATTTACTTGGACTAAGTGATAGATACACCCCCTTAACACTAACTTTATCGCCTTTATGTACGAAATAAAATGACCCTTAGGCACTGTTGAACTACTAGTCCACTCTATGACTGACTCATTAGAAATATAGAACTTGAAAACTAGAGTTTACAATCTATCAATGCATAACATTCATGAAGCCAGTCCATACCTACAATGACATAAAAATCTACCATGTCTAACTCTGCTAGATCAGCCATGGTGTCCTTGTCATTGACAGAAACAGGACAATCACGATAGACTCTTTCCACTAGAATAGATTCCCCAACAGGAGTAGAAACACAGAAGGGTTCACTAAGTTTTTTAGGAAGAATCTCAAACTGATTTTCAAATAAGGACTTACAAAAGATAAACTTGCTATTGGGTCTAAAAAGCATAAACATCAAAATTAAAGACTTTGATCATACCCGTGACAACATCTGGAGAGTTCTCTTTCTCTTGGCGGCTAGTGATTGCATATAGACGATTTGCCCCACCGCCAGTACCAGAAGTGGCTTCTCTAGGTGCAACCATGTCTGATGGGGCAACATTTTTAACGTTAAGTTACTTAATTTCCCATTTGAGAGTTGCTTCTATGAGAGAACCATGCATATTGTTGTCACCTTAACCACTGGACTGAATGTTTCTTCAAAGTGTACTCCCTCAATTTCGTTGTAACCCTTGGGAGTAGTCTTTTCTTGAAGATTTTCACTATTCCATCTGCCATAAGTTTGTCTTAAAGACCCATTTTGAACCAACAAAATTCATAGAAGGAAGACGAGGGATTAATTGTCAAGTGCCAGTGCTTCTTAATGTATCAGTCTCCTCGGTCGTTGCTGCTGTCCAATGAGGCTTGAGTAATTCTTCTTTGACATTCTTTTGTTACTGAAGGTTGTTTTAGAACTATTGTGAGGGACAAGACAGAATCAATAAGAATAGTTTTGTCTTTGGTACGAGTAAACATTGTGTGAGTATTACCAGAACTAGATTGGTGAGTGTAATTGTGTCGATGTTTCTGGTATATGGGAGAATTTGAGTGTACAGGATGTGTGAGAATATTCGAAGAGTGTGATTCCAAGGCAGGTTAATAAATGGAAATATTAGTTCCTGGAGTGGTACAAAAATCAATAGGTAATGAGGTGTTTGTAGGTAAATATGAGACTGTAGACTGTGGAGTTTGAGCAGAAACTGGCAGTTGTTCATTGATAGAAAAATATGGTGCAGTACCTTGTGATTCACTTGCATAAGGTTGAGAGTTAATTCATTATTCAATCTATGGTGTAGCATCATGAGGGAATTTGCTTGATTAATCCTCAGATTATTTGATATATAAGTGTGTTGCTAAATAAAATATTTGAAGGTGGTGAATGAGAAGACAATGATCTGACATGGGCTTGTGTAACTGGGAATTCCTATACAACCAAAGCTAGTGTTAAAACATAAATAGATATAACATAAATTTGGTGAGCGTGAGCGTGCGCGCGTAATGTCTGTGTGTACGTGTTGTGTGAGTGTTGTGGTGTGTGTGTGACTGAGTGAGTGAGTAGGTGAGTGAGTTGAGTTAGGTGTGTGTGTGTGGTGTGTGTATGTGTTGTATGTGAGTGCGGCGTTGTGCGTGTGTGTGTATGGTGTGGGTGTGTGTGTGTGTTTAATTTTTTCATTCCCGTTAGAGGAAAAGCGTAATACCCTAGAAATTTTTTCGAACTAGGATTCGAACCTTTAATCTTAGGGAGTGATATTTCACCAAGGAATTTAAAATTTCTTAAGTATTAAAGTCATTTCACAAGATTAAGCACCTTGAGTTCTTAAAAGAATTAAATTTGAAATAGCAAAATCTGGAATTTTGAGAGTTAAGTGAAGTATGAATTTCTGGTCCACTTCAAATGACCATAACTCCTAGAAAAGGATGAACTAGGTGTTCTAAAAGATACCATAGTGAGGGGTATTTTGGTCCTTTCCTTACCCAATTAGATTTAATTATTTTTTAGTACTATTTTAAGGTTCTAATCCTTATAGGTTTAGTTTTATAATCCTAATATACACTTAGGGTTTTAGTTCAGAATTCAAGAAGAGAAAAGAAGAGAAAAGATGGGAAAAGAGGAAATAATTAAGGTGTTAGTCGACGTTCTTGAGTTTAGTTACGGATTTTCAACATAGGTATAATCCCTAAGAGGTATGTAAGCTTCCATAGTGTTGGGTTTTTTCACCCTGACGCCAATCATGCTATTTTAGCGAAATTTCACTCTTAAAGTTAAAGATTAGAGTTCTTGATGAAGGTGTTCTTGAAGTTCATTCAAAATATAGTTGGGTTGAGGTTTTGATGATTTATTGATGATGAAATTGAGTAATTTTAGTGTTTTTTACAGTATATTAGATTCTTATTAAGTTAAGTAATTGAATACAACTGATTGGGGGAAAAATTGTTCGATTTTAGGCGAGTTAGGGTGATAAAACGAGCAAAACTGTTCGGCTGATTTTCTGTGTTGGGGCCTAGCACAACGCGCCTGCCAGAGTGTCCCAAACCCTTCTCATTACTTCAGGAGTTTGATCCCGCGCCGCTCATAGACCCAGGGTCACCTTCCCCATCTAGTTTACCCCTGGTTGCTCCGTTTGGGTGTTTTTAAATAGCACCATCACTCCTTTTCGATTCTAACTACTCTAAGCTACTTTTAAACACCAAAAAATCATTCCGAACATTATAATAAACTTGAATTCATAAATCAAATTCAAGGTAGAGTTGAGGATTAAGTTTTATAATTCTAGTGACTTGTTTCAAGACACAAGTAAGTTAGTGTGAGGATGAAGATAATTTATTCATTATTCTACCATCTCATCATGATATCCTCCATGTCATGAACCAAAACTATTGAATTCATAATTCACATTCAAGAGAGAGTTGAGAGTAGAGTTCAAGAAAACCTTTAAGTTCATTTGTGAATTTTTTGAGATCCATCTTGGATTGAACTAAGTTTTGAGGAAGTAAGAAGAGAATGAGAAGAGTCATATACATGAGTTCCATGTAGTTGTGTAGACCTCTTAGTCGAATTGTTTCATGCACATAATTCAGTATGAACTTCGTAAGTTGAGCATCTTTAAGAGACATACTATCTTCAAGTTTTAAGCCTTTAAGTGTTGAGTTCCTAGTCCATCTTTTAGATTGATTCATAATCATGTGATTATTACATGTTACCTATGAAGTAACTTAGTTGAATTTTTCATGTTCATAATTCCAATTCATCCCCATAAGTCAAACAATCTTGAGAGAATAAGTGTCTTTGAGTTCTCGAGTTGAGTAGTTCATGCTCATAATTTCGCATGAACCCTCCAAGTTGAAAATCATGAAAGCATCCATAAACATGAGATCAAGATCCTTGAACCCATACTTTAATTCAAGGAAAGTTAAGAATCAAGTATAAAATTTAATAGTAAGATAAAGTAAAGTTCTTAAAGGTTTTCGGGAATCTTTAACAAACATTGTTGACTTTGTTTTAAGGCTCAAGTTACAAGTTAAGCAAGAGTAAAGAGTTGAGTTCATACTCAAAAGTTATAGGGGTACTAAGTAATCCGTAAGAGTTACAAATGTTTTCACATTTAAACCTATAAAGAGAATTTGAGCTAGTTTTAAGACAGAAGTAATAAATTTATAAAATGAAACAAGTAGGAAAACTATGATTTCCATGAGAGCTTTTAAAGATAAGTTTATTGAGCCCCACTATTTAGCCACATAATTAGTATTCTTTAAAACATAAGAGCCAACTATGTTTGGAGTAGTATTGATCAATGATTGTGGGGATACGATTTTGAGATTACTCAAGTCTCCATGAAAAACATGTAGCCCTCATGGTAGAAATGGTCATACTTTTTAGTGAATCTTTTACAGTGTACAGTGGATCCATTAGGACAGTTCAACTTCCTATATCTGGGAAAGGTTAGGATGGTCGGAGCGATAGGTCGAAGGAATAAGTAGGAAAGTTGTATCATCCATATCTCTAATGATGGTGTCGGTTAGAGAACCCTCTCACAGAAAGTTATAGTATTTTTGTAGACATCATTAATTGAAATTTCATATAATATATATATATACATATATTCAATGGTATGTGTTGTCCTTGTTATACACAGAGTTGACATTATGTTTTTAAATAATTTTTATTTATATTGCACTTGTTTTAAATTGTCTTATATTGAAATGAGTTCAGTTCAGTATCAAGAGTTGAGTATCTTGAGTTAATCTGTTCTTCATTGAGTCGATTATCATATATCTGAAGTTTACTATCTAACCCTTGAGTTGAGTATTTTATTCTTAAATTGAGTTTAGTGAGTTTGAAAAGAGGTAAGTATGTTCCCCTTTTATTCAAGTTTCAAACTTATGTTATATTTTAGAATTCCCCTTACATGCTCGTACATTCCAGTACTAAACCATTTGGCCTACATCTTTTGATTATGTAGACACATGTATTCAGGACCATCAACATTAGCTTCGTTGATACATCCCAAAATTTGAGTTAGCCATGGTGAGCCTCCTTGTTTCCGGAGGATTTCATTTACTTTTCAGTTTGGTCAGGATGTCATGGGTCTTGTCCCAACTTCCATCATTATCAGTTAGAGGCTTCATAGATATTTAGTTTAGTTAAGAAGTCTGTATTATTCAATTATTTTATTAAATGTTTTAAAGACATAAGTTGCCTATTTTATGGTGACTTTAATATATAATATTATTCAAAGTTTATCATTTGAGTTAAAGTTTGTATTTCAGTTTTTCGCTTTTGCATGCTTAAGTTAGTCTTCCGCTTGTAGTCAGCCAAGATGTGGTTTCGCATAGGGACCATCCATAGTTTTTGAGTGACGGCCACGTCCAGGGTGTAGACCCGGATCGTGATAAAAAGGGTATATGTGAGTCATTTGTTTATAATTAGGGGTATATATGAGCCACTTTCATGACAATGTGTATATCAGGTCTAAATGACAAAGTTGAGGGGTATATCAGATCCTTTTTCCTACATTTTCATATAAAATTTATGAATTCAAGGATGCTTTTGATTAAAGTATCATTCAGTTTTATGATGAGACCTCATATGAGACTCCCTTATCTATTTATTTTAATTATCTTGATATTGGCTGTTGTTAGCTTAGTGTAAGAATAAAATTTATTTAGTTTCAAATTATTTTTTGAATTATAACTCTAATAATAGTTTATAATTGTGTTATATTAAAGAGCAAGGGGTTTATACTGTAGCACACTCAAGCCACCTTTTAATGTGAGCTTCGAGAATGATTTTTCCTTTGTCTTCATTATTGATTTTGGTCTTGTAAATATGAAAATATTATGATGAACCAATGATTTGGTAATTGAAAAGGATAATCATTAATAACATATAAATGAAATGTGATAGCTGATTTCAATATTTATTGCTTATTTGAGAGAGGAAGAACTTGGAACATAATTATTGCTTCAATTTTGACATTCTCCGCTTGTATTTATGGAGATACATTAGTTTTAGTTTATGTTTAATATTTTTAATGTAATTGTTAATCATTTAGATCATGCATGGTGATATTAGGGGTATGTTTTCAACCTTTATGAACATGTATGTAAGGAATATTAAAAGTTTTTCCTTATCATGAAATTGAAAATAAACTAAGCTTTGTCCATCAATCATCATTGTACACTCAACAAGCAATTATTCATGCCAAGCGAACAAATATATCTTATTAGATGCCAAATATCAATAGAATATTTTGCTAAGCATTTCATAAAATAGAAGCATCCGATTAATTATGTAATTTTTTAAGCAATCTACCAACCAAAATAGAATATCCGTTATGAACAATGATAGCACAAAATGACTCCATGCCCAAAAATATTAAAATAACATTATCAATCTCCAAAAATCTAGTGAAGGAGTATCTTATTCAAATAAAAACATAAGAGTCTAGGGACATAAATCCAATAATAACTAAAATGAAAAAAGGAGGAAAGAGTAAAGACGCCACCATGATTAGTATGTGATTTTCTCACCTACATTTGAAATACTAAGTGTCTCAAACTAAACAATAAGGAACTAGTGTAGGACTTGAGCTTGAATATGCATAAAGATTAATTAGATATCTATCGCTCCTCTTCCTCCACATTTGGCATAGGTCTTCCCAAATATTTGGTTTACACCACTTGGAAATTGTATCATTTTGCGACCATTATAGGAGTCTAATATTCTATATATCACCCGTCTCTCAAAATTAATTGCAATGTTCTTGTCATGTATGGAAAGCAATACAGACTTTTCCTGAATTTATTTTGTAAAAACTCTCACATTATAAATGAATAATAATACATACAGTTTGAATTTAAAGAATAAATTTAAAATTACGTTAAATTAATTAAAATTTGTTGCCTAATTGTTTGTGGAATCTCATCCCAGGTCAAGTATGCATCACTAAAAAACTTTCCAATTGCATGTATAAGGATATCTGTAGTCTCTTTGCGTAGATTAAAATTGCAATATATAATTAAAATATTAAGAGGTCAAATTCATAACTTAGAAAACTAAAATCTTTATAATATGTATAATTATATATATCATACCCAAACCCCTCAGGTTCAATGATGAGCCTCTGGTGATCATCTACCTGCTTAGGTAGTGGAGGATCCTGATCATGTGAAGTTGGTTTATGTTGTAGGTTCATCGAGGTGTAGCTGTTGTCCAATGTATACATGAAAGAGACTGGTGAAGGCACATTAATATTAATTGCAAGTCAGTCGATTTCTTCTTTTCTCACTTTTTCCGTTCTCGTCTGTCTGTTTCTTGCTACTCGCTATTGCCTTTCCTGCTACCTCGTTGTCCCGCCTTTATTGTCATTCTTTTCATTCACTCTCTTATATTCTTTTCCCGGCCCTATCCTTTACGCTGTACTAGCCGTGCTTTCCATCATTTCTCCCATTGCCGCACTCTCCACCTTATTCCTTGTTTTTAATATTTCGATCTTTTTTGCCCTTCCCCGGTTTTGTTCTTGCATTTCTACTTTCTCCTCGAGACTGACCATTTTTTCGCTCTCCCGTCGTACCTCACTGCCTTTCTGCAGCCCTTTCTCGTCGACGCCTCCCTCCAGCTCCTAGCGTGCTGTTATATGATTTTTATTCTTTTATATTCAGTCCTTCCAGCCTCCCTCTACCCCCCCATTTCCGCCTACCCTAGCCTTCCGCTCTTCATAGGTTAATAGTTTGGAAAAAGGACAAATGAAAAATTATTCAAGATAGGCAACATGCCATAAAATCTCAAATTAATGCAAAAAAATAAAGTGAAGAGTAATATTTCTATAAGGACCCTTCTTGCTAACTTTATTTGAGACTTTTGATTCTCTTATGCTTCTAGGTAATATCAACAAATAAAAGGGTGAATACAAAATAAGTATATAATTTGTTGAGGATGACTTAAATAATATCACTTTATACGGTGTGGTTTAGATTTTATCCAACTATTTTAAGTATTGTGTAAATATAAATTTTGGTGTTGACGAAACATTCGATTAATATCTAACATCAACATATTTTGGATAAATACAATAAAGAAAGCTAATAAGATTTTAAAATTATCGAAAAAATAATCTTAAGAGTGTAGTATATGAGGTTCATAATTTACGAGATAAATAAAATGAATCATCAACAAGTATCTCAAAAAGAAGGAGCCAACAAAAAGTTCAGGTTGTATGTTATTTGTTTGTGAGGCTGTAAAAAACATACGATAACAAATATGACCATAATTTGTGTGTCTGAGTTATCTTTAAAAATGTTTTTGTTAAGAGAATTTATTTTCATTTTTGTGGTAATAGTTTGATGATATTTTTTTTTCCAAAACCTATTTGAGGCTTTACAAAAGGACAAATATTTTTAAAATTTTATCAATGTTACCCGCTAATGGATTGAGAATTTTATGGGAATCCTGATTTCTATCTCCCCGGCAAATTTCTTCCTCAGTAATCATCCATACCAACGGAAAAGATAAGTAGGTACAGGATTACAAAGAAGAATAACAATATTCTCTTTGAAAATAGTATTTTATGCATATTAAATGTAATTAATATAATGTATATTATCTTGTAATATTAATAATAATTCAAACAATAGTTTCATCAGTGGTAAAATTAAGAATGGATAAATTACCTTGCAATTTGATTTTTAGGATAAATAGAACTCCAAAAGGCATAGAATATTCTTGTTACATTGGAGGAACAACTGGCATAATAACACTTGTGTTGATTATGGTTCTTTCTTTTGTGAAAGATTTTTCATTTGATGACATTATTATTTCAAAATTTTGCTTTATAATAAATAGCAAAAAAATATTACTTCATGCAATTTATTTATCTAGCACAAAAATGTACAGTATAAGTTTTGAGTCTTCAGATATAGAGATAAAATGTGAAGAAAATAAGCTCAACAAAGTAGAACCCTTATAATTAATTTCATGCTAATTATATTATGGTAAGAGATACACAAAGAATATATAATTTTAATTTAAGCGATTGAGGTAACTTTTGTTTAAAGATATGTACATAACTATACAAAATATACATGACGCCCAAAAGTTTCCGAGAAAAGAAAATTTTAATAAAAATTAAATTTCGAACCAGGTGTCACGGATACAAGAGTGTCTAAGGACAGAACGAGCCAATACACAAAAGATCTGTTTAATGAAAATTTAAAAATACATAGATAGTACAAAAGAGGGAAAACATTAATTAGTATCCGGATGCTAAGATCTCACAGGATCTAATCAACAAAGGCAACAAAAGAATCATGATTTAACGAGCCTATATTGTGTTGCATCAGAAAAAGATGTAGAACTGTAGTACGAGTCCCAAAATACAGATACTAAGTTGGCATCATAGTTCCCCCGAGCTCAAATAGAAATTATATAAATACAACAAGGATAATAATGCTAACTCTAAAAATTAATCAACTAACTAAAGTAATACTAGAACACTGATAAAAAGAAGACAAAGACAATATGAGGTAGTTAGAAGCCTATCATACACAATCATACAATGAAAGATTGATGCAACATAATATAAAACATAAACCTATTGCTAATAATAGTCCCAAAGTACCTATTAAACCAGTCATTATGATTCATAGCGAACCTAATGTCACATGGAAATCATAAGAGATCTAGAGCCTAATTACATGAGATTTATGAGATCATAGGAAAGATCTCATATGACAAATTAGAAATTATAGAATTTAGTAAGTTGATCCCAAAGTAATATGGAATCAAGAGCGAATATAGTATTGGAATTTTGGATACTAGACGCATACTTATTATATTTTCTTTACAAGAAGATTATGTGTAATTACTGCCCACAACAAATTACTATATCAAGGCGAATGAGGGGTACCGTTAGATACAAATATTTAAAGTAGGATCCTTTGTTTGAGCTTGAGTAGGAACTACAATTGATGTAGCTTGGATATCCATGCTAGATCTGCCTCCAAATTTATGTAAAAGTAGAAATGAAAAAAAAAGAACAAGACAAGACAAAATTACTATAAGTTTAAAGTTGAAGTAGGATGGTAGCTAAATTACCACATAGAATTAAAATCAACGAAGAGAATGACAATAAATGAGAACTAAAATCACAATGGATCACAATACAATAAGATCATATGTCAAAGTACTGTAATTAATGTTGTCCGCAAGGGAATGATGAAAAAAAATGTTGGAATATTCATCCTGAATTACACAACCGGCATGAGCAAGAAGGGACAATGGAGAATAACAACAAGTAAGAAGAGAAAGAGGGAAATCAAGAAAGAGAACTGACTAGTGGAAAAGTTGTGAGGAATAAGCATATTTATAATCATAGTAAGTACCAATTGCTAGAAAGAAAAAAAGAAAATACATGAGAGAGAAATATGGGCATGTACTAGGGGAAGTTGACACTATAGAGCATGAAGGCATCAAAGTGACTAACTTTTTGAATTAAGAAGAAGGAGAGATAAAAAAGAAAGAAAAAAACAGAAAGGAATGGGTGAATCAGAAGTTTGCAGAAATCAATTGTAAAGGTCCCACTGAAGAAACGCACAATAATAAAATGATCAATACAATGTTAGTTAATAAAGAGGAAAAGGAATAAAGTGAGAGGGAAGGCAAGCAGTCCAGGAGAATAGTTTAAACAAGGAGCATACTAAGCATTAAACAATTATTAATTCTGGAAGAAGAATAGAAAAAGGAGATGACTCCATTGATAATTCAAGTTACCAATCAAATGGATTAGATAAATAAGGGCATAGATAACTTATTAAATGAAGAGGGGTCGGAGGAGAATACTAAGAAGATGGGTATAGAAGGTGATTTGTCGCCAAAACATATAGACAAACTATAAAGTAGTTATGAAAAGAAAATGAGTAGTCAAAAAATATTATAAGCAAATGCTAGAATTATTTGGAGTATAGTCACCAGCACTACCAAATCCTAATGAATGCTCTCATATGGAATATAAAATAAATGAATATTTAATAAACACTCGTCCTATAAATTTCATGACAAGTAGTAAATCTTTATCTCCAGTCTACTAATTTAAAAATTACCGTCATATTCATTTTACCACTTAAGTACTATTTACCCTTTCACTATACATTATTGTTGAATTAGCTCTATAAACCTTTGAATACCACATTGATCTCCCTTCGAGAATCATGAGCCTAAATTAGATCTATCAACTCATAAAACTCTATTATTCTATTCAATACTTATTGATCTTCACTAAAATAATGGAACATCAACATAAACTCATCTCTTGTTAATGTATACTCTAATATATCCTAACTAACAACTCCTCCTCTATCTTGTACCATGAAATCAACACCAAATTACTAGTCCTTTCTATCTACAACACAGTCTACCTCCTATGTGATGGAATCTTCAGAACTCATCACTTCTTAGTCTACCCATAAGGGAAAAATCCTCATCACTAACCTACTAAGTGCATGACTATAGTAACATATCTTGTCGAAACACCATCCCTCTTACTTGTATTACTAAACCTCTGCGTACTTTCCTCTAACTCTAGGCACTGCACTACTACTGCTCATAATCTTGTAACTCTTGCTATGTTTTCTGGTGAAGATACTACCCGAGATCTAAACATACTTCTCCATAAGGATCTTAACTGAAACAAGGCTTAAGGAAAAGAGTACAACTCACTTTTAGCTCAAACACACAATTCATATGAACATGAGTGCATTCCTCTAAAGCTCAACACTTAACTCACTCATGGGCTTCTCTAAAGCCCGGACTACAGACTTTCATAAGATTTCAGCTAAGAACAACTCATCAATAAAGTACTGACTTTTCTATTCAACCACATCTAGTATGATTGGTATTCAAATGATTGGAAAATTTGAGGAAAACATACGAGTCGAATAATCTTTTTGAACTTAGGCTTTATGAAAGATTCGATTAGAAAGAAGAGAATTTTTTTTTCCATATTCTGTTAGTCCTATTTATAGAAGCCCCACAACCAATAAAAAATTCTACTTGATACAGTTTCATAGAAACCATGACACTTGAAATTGAGCTATCATAACCAAATATTCATGGCCCGTGCCTACACCTGAACATGGAAAGCACTGGAGAACTATTCTGGTCCCCAGTGAAACCCTTGGCATGACTGACTACTTAGGGAGAGAGGACATACTCAAGCCTTTTAATTTAAGTTACAAAAGATAAAACATCTAGAGTCAAATACCCATCTAAACAGTCGAGAAACTAAATGTAAACAACAATAGTTAGCAAAAAATCTGAAGATAAAACACTCAAAGACTCTATATAATTTTCTATCTATTAAGGGCTCTACTATATGAGAAAGGCGTGTGGGACAGACCCCACAACCACCTTAAATAAACTTATAAAGCAAATTAAATGGCTAGAGTTCTTGAAAGCAATGCGGCCTCACCAAAAGATGGTAAAGTTGGGTGGATTATCAATGATTCGCTGGTGCTGATTTTGAACCCAGTATGTGCCTATTAGTGCTCCCCGTCGAAGCCATCAGTACATTAATGTATGAGAGATATAATAAGGCGCGTGGACCTTGAATGGACTGAAAGACCGATATATAGTTCCTGCCATACAACATCCTCTGACTCTAAAACTCTTCGTTACACATATAATGCATTCCTATCAATTTGTATTTGCTTATAGTCGAATGAGATAGTGTTGCTATCCGTTCTCATATGTGGTTTTTATATCTTCCCTTCTTATCCATAATTTCACTCTTTTACTTTACGGTGTGGCATTGCGTGTGCTCAGAGGTCTCGATAGCTTTGGAATTATCGGTGTACATAAGTATCGCTATGAGCCTCGTGCGATAGATGGCATGCCAACACTACTCCATGATCCAGATTCCTATAACCGGCTCCAACAACGCTTACTGTCCCGCTCTTTTCTCCATTCTAGGCCTTTTTCCCCCCAGATCAGGTCAACCCATGAACACTCACAATTTGCCACCTAATATCCAACTGGAAGGACAGTTGCGGAGTCGCTCTTCTATGGTTATAGTATGTCCTATCTACGATGGCTACATGTTTTCTGGGATTGAGGTTTAAAATCTTTACCCCATATGATTGCTCATTGTACTCCATAATAATATAGTTGTATAATATGCTCATTAGTTGATAAAATTTATATGATCTGTATGAATTAAAGGGTGCAGACCAAATCAATCTGTCAGTCAAAGATCCAACATCTATCTAAAAACTATATTTCAAGCCATGTATGTAAGTAGAATACATGAGAGAGTTTCTAAGTGGTACAACTCATAAGTATAGTATTTGTAATTAATTTTCACAATAGTATAAAGACCTCTAAAATCATGTGATTGAAATTTATAGCTTCATGAAATCAGAATTATTCATGTCAACAACTCACAAGGATAACAAGGTGAAGATACTAAAGAATAAAAAGAAAGTAATAGGCCAAAATCTTAATCTTGAAAAAATTAATTAAGGAAAGACAGAAGTTTTGGGGTCAAGATTATGGATTGAACTCAAAATTGGGTTTGATAAGCCCAATTATGGAATTTAAATTATAAACATTTATCAATCTTGGATATGAGGATGAAAGGAATTCTTCATTGACGTCTTATAACGAAAAGTTGTTTAAAAACATGATGTTAACTCAAGATAATAATATCATACAAATATAATGCTCCCTCTTCAAGTCTACGTGTGCAATGCATGAATGAAGTCTCATATCCCCATTCACACTAAGCAGAACTCCTTGAGGAACCATGCCATTAATTTAATAATGTTAGGAGTTTCTACTAACATACCAACAAAATCAGATAAGCCTAAAGTAAGGTGACCCAAAACATATTACCTAACGTTGCAAGAGGATCATCCTACACCTTGCCATCGATATAGGACATTACTTCAACTAGTAGATCCACTGACTTCCTTACGTGATTATCTAAAAAAGTTATGACCCCATCAATTTCCATGTTGGTACATGGGTTTATATGGGGACTTGAGGTAATATGGAAATTCTCACCTCACAGCGGTGCTCAATACTCCCAAAATGTACTTTAACTCATACTTTCAATAAAACTTCCTTCCTTTGGGTTGAGATAATTTACTGAACCCTATATCTTTAAAAGTTCCTCTTGGACTCAATGTTCCCCTCTTTAGTTCAAAACTCTTTTTGGAACTTCTTAGTTCCCTTATGAAAAATTTATAAACCTTTAGGGAGTACTTAGTTCCCTTATAGATATTCGAAATAAACTCAACTCATGCTCTTAACCTAACTTGAAACTTAACTCTTGGAAAATACTTAGTTCCCTTATAGCTTTTGAGAATTAAACTCAACTCATTACTCTTTCTTGAATTGAACTTTAAGTATTTAAAACAAAGTGAAAACGTTTATGAAATACTTTAGAAAACTTAAGAAGAAATTTACTTTGACTTGCTCTTAACTTATAGATTTGACTCTTGACCTTCCTTGAATAATAGTACGAATTCAAGGTTCATGATCTCGTGTGGATGATTTCATGATTTTCAACTTGGAGGGTTCATGAGGAATTATGAGCATGAACTACTCAACTCGAGAACTAAAAGGTACTTCTTAACTAAAGATAGGAATAAGGAATTAAATTCTCAAGACTTAGAACTTGGAGATACTACTCCTCTCAATGATACTCGATTTATGGAATTCATGAGGAAGTTATGGCCAGAACAACCGGACTCGAAGGTCTAATTAATTAAAGGAACTCATGTTATATGAATCTCTCATCCCCTCTTATTTCCTTCCTCAAACACATTGTTCAAATCAATGATAGATCTCAAAGAATTCACAATTTAAATTAGAGACTTTCTTGAAACTCTACTATAAATCTCTCTCTTGAGATATGAATTTGGAATTCAAGAGTTTTGGTCATGACATGGAGGATATAGGTGATTATTTGTAGACTTATAATACATTCCCTCACGCTTATACTCACTTGCTGATCTGAACCAATTACTAGAAGTCGTGGAAGACTCCTCAAAAGGACTTTCTTAGAACGTTTGAAAGAATTCTCAAAACATAAATCTCAACTATACCTTGAATTTGAATTATGAATTCAAGGTTATGATCATTTTAGGACTGATACTAGGTGTCTAGAAATAGCTTATATTAGTTAGAATCGAAAAGGAGAGAACGTACACTTTAAACGAACTCAAACGGAGCTATCGGAGGCAAACTAGACTGGGCAGACGACACTGGGGCTATGGATAGCGTGGATCCACAACCATTGACGGACAAATATGGGTTTGGGGCGCTCTGGCAGGCGCGCCGCGGTAGGCCCCAACCAAGAATTTCTACCGAGCACTTTTGCTTGTTTTCTCACCCTAAATCGCCTAAATTCGAATGGTTTCTTCCCCAATCACCTGGATTCAATTACATAAATTAATTACACTATAATATACTGTAAACAACACTAAAATTACTCAATTTATCTCAATAAATCATCAAAACTCCAAAACAACAAGATTTAGAACAAACTTCAAAAACACCTTTCAAGAACTCATCAAGAACTCTAATCTTTAAATTTTAAGCATGAAGTACGCTGAAAAAATACATGATTGGTGTGTGGTGACTAACCAACATTATGGAAACCTTAATACCTCTGTAGGGATATCTCCATGGCGAAAATCCGAAATAGACTTAGTCGACGAAACACCTTCACCTTGCCTATTTTTTCTTCTTTTCTTTTCTTGCCTCTTCGTGAACTCTCACCTAAAATCCTAGGGTTTATTAGGATTATAAAAAACTGAAACCTAAAAGGATTAGACCATAAATATTAGTAAAAAGACGTTAAATTCTGATGGGTAGGGAAAGGACCAAAAAACCTCTCTATTTTCGGCTAAAACTTTCCTTAATGAAAACCTAACTTAAAAAGGTCATTATCTCACTCATCCAACTTGAAATTTTAGCAACTTGGCGACCTTTGGAAATATAATTCAAAGATCTTCCAATCGATCTTGTATACACCTAATAGACATGTGCTAGGTGTTATGATCATTTGAAGTTGACCAAAAAAAACTCATACTTTACTTAAAGCTTTCCAATTTCAATTTTTGTTATTTCCAATTTACTTCTTTAAGGAACTTAAGGTATAAATCTAGGAATGACCTTCATACTTAAGAAAGTTTTAATTCCTCTGGTGAATCTCACCAATACGATTAACCTGGTCAAGTCTTAGTTCGGGAAAATTTTTTTGGGGTGTTACACACACCCTAATAAACGCTCTCATATGGAATTAAGAATCAGTGAACACTTAAAAGCATGCTTCAGGTGAAATAAATTCGAAAGAAATCCCATCTGGTCAAAAATCAAACAACTGAATTACACAATTAGAACCAATGAAAAAATTAATAATGGAAAACCTAATCAAAACAATGAATTAACACAATTAGAGGGCCATGGAAAAGTTTATCATGAAAAGTTAATCAAACTAATGTAAATGAACTTGGAGAAATGAGAACTTTGGGTGCTGAATGGGTCAATGCACCTATTGGGAAGCCCACATACCTTGCCAGATTAACCCAAAAAGAAATGGGTAAAGGGTGACTTGATTTAAAGACCTTACTCTTCCTTATCTTGAGAAAATATTTGTAGAAAACCCTTGAAGGGAATTTGGATTTTTATGAAGTGATTTGATTAAGGGGTTTTTTGAGGGTTTTTTTAAATCAAGTTATAGGGATCAAAACGAACCCTAGCTTAGGGTTAGGTAGGTAGGAAAAGAACAAAAACACCTTAATTAAATTATTTGGTGAGAGTGGAGATTGATTGGAAGCACTAGCTTTCTTCTTCCGTGATCTTTAATTGGGGGAAATTTGAGAACCAAACCCTTGAAGAGAATTTGGGGATTTATGAAGTGTTTGAGGAGTTAAGGGCTTTTGAAGGATTTAACGATTATAGGTTAAAAACAACGTACGTTTAGGGGTTGGGTGCGTAGAAAAAGACTCCCACTCAAACACCCCGTTGATTACAAAATTATTGAAAAATGGTTATATGGGAGAATGTCGGTCCCCCCATAAAACTTAGTACGGGCCAGAGTACTGGTTCAACCCGTAGAATCAACTTCTGAAACCAGATTATTGACTAGGGTTTTCCCGTTGATTTCTTTACTTATACAAAGTTTTTTATTCCTTAAAGAAAAGCCAAAGGATCCATAAAAATGCCTGGAATTTTCTGAAAGGAAAATATAATTTCTTCCATATTTGGTTATTCTTTCCTCGGAGGAAGGACGTTTGAAGATCAATATAAATTGAAGATCCTTATATTCATAGCATACAGCACAATATCATTCACAATTAGTCAATTTATTTTACTCTTTACAATTTTTACTATCTTTTTATTAGTTTCCAATTATGTAGGCCAATTTTGATTTATTACAACAATATTATGCTTTTAGTATATTGTAATGGTCGTCTAATTTTATGCCTTTATGATTTGCAATTGTAAGCTTTTGCAGTACACCCTAATCATTTCATACCAAAAAGTGTTTATCAGAACACAATAATTAAATGAAACGAGGTTGTGAAGGACAGGTTCAAACTAGTTTAAAATCAATTTGCAATAATTTAATGATTAATAATTTTTTTGTCAACTACATGTGGAGAAGAGATTTAAACCAATTTTCAACATTCTGTTGGAGACGTCTTAATCATTAAGTGCTTGTTACTTTAGATCCTATTGCATAAACTAGCATGACACCTTTAAAAGATGTTGTTAGATTGAAAAAAAAATCTATAAAAAGACAGCCGAGGAAAAATTTAGGTACACACTAAAACATCATTGTTTGATACTAAATTATAACTTGATACACTTCACTTAAATTACTAGGCGATTAAATTTAAAATTACACTCTAAGTTCTATCGCATGGATGTCAAAAAAAAAACATAATCCAACTTACCTTTCACATGAAAGTTGAGGTTCTCAATACTCTTTCACAAAACTACAACTTACATAAATTATTTATGTCTTAATGGGGGGAAACCCCTATGAAATGAAATTTTCCTCCAACATAAATTTCACATCTTCATATTCTTTAAACTTTGACAAGCTAAAATCTCTCAATTTCTTCTCAAAGTCTGAATTTAGAGTCTCAATAGACAACTATGCAATAAGCCTTCAAACCTTACAAGGATGTAAACTAAGTAGTTAAATCTCAATGTGTATGAATTAAGATTCAAATTCTCCAAGTAGGTTGGTTTAGTGATAGATTATTTAAGTTTGCAAGTGAAGTATTCACATTCTTCCAACTCGGCTAGTCGAAGTCTTCAATTCTCCAAATGTGCATGTAGACGTCTTCACAATCCTCCCAAATATGCAAGTTGAAGTCCTCAAATCCATCTAGGTCTTCAAGTTGAAAAGTTCGTATCCCCATATTTGGAGTCACAATATTTCAAGTCGTTGGTCTGAAGGTTGTTTAAGTCTTCAAAGCCTTACCTTTAAAGTCACCTTTCTCAAGGAAGGGATTACTATCTATCCTTTTTTGTCATTAAATTTATCTTTTCTGTGATAGAGACGAGTATCCATCTCTTTGATCCGGAAGATTACCTTTAAATTTAGTTTTCTTAAGTTGGGGACAAAAACAAAATTTCCCTTCATATCTTAAGATGACTTTTCATGAATTTATACTTGAAAAGATTTCTTAAGTGTCATTTTTTCAGGTGAAAATTATTTTCCTCTTTGTAGTTTGCACCTTAATATCTTTAAAAGGATCTTCAATTTTTTATGCCTTAAGGTGGTAATAATTTATTCCTTCAGACCTCATGCTTAAATATTTGGGATCTCATGAAGCCTCCAAATTATGATCTCAAGGCGGAGACGTTCAACACATCCGCTCACACCTCAAACTCAAGTATTCATAATCTCATAAAACTCAAATCATAAACAATTATTCGCGTTCTAAATAGATATGTGACCCTTTTGTGCCAAGGGTTGGTCTAACTATTCGAATGAGGTATATCGCCCTTTTTGAATATCTCATTTTCCCAAATCCAAGAGACAATGTTTGTCAAACGACGTATGCATTCTTCCATTTAAATACACAAGTATTATTGTTTATTTACACCGTAGGCCGTTATGAACTCAAGGTGGTCACTCTAATAGGCCCAACACGCATTGGGTGTTGGGTCGTCTTACTTCAATGCACTAAATCGAGGGACTTGGTTTCGCTCTACGCTATTTGACTAAGAGTGGGTTTACTAGACAAAAGGTTCTCGAGTGGGAAACTCGAGTTGGGAAGCTACGCTGTCACACGGTAAAAGATCCGAACACCCCACGCATATGTCAACTCTCCTAAATTTTGGGATTATGAAAGAAATTTGCGGGTGCGCAAAACACACCTCGTGTGTACGTATGATTGTGTGAATTATCCGAAATTGGAGAAAGTATGAATGGACTGTCAGTTTATAAAGCAGTAACGAATATATAATTTATGAAAACAATAACAAATAAACAACTTGTATCACATAAGCATGAAAAATGAAGCATCAGACATACAAATAAGCAAGTGTTAAGAAGGGAAAAAGAACTTTTATAGTTTTATACTCCATGAAAAATTTAGTGTGTTTAATGTTAGGAGGGACTTAAATCTTATGGACTTTTTTTACTCCTTGGTTGAAGAATATAAGAAATTCGACGACAAATCAGAGTGTCACAGTGGTTTGAAGGAATATAGGAAACTTCACAAATTGTTTAGAAAATCTGTTCAAATGAATATTCTGACTTGAAGAGTACAAAATTTTCATCACGAAATATTAAGCGCTAAATGATTTGAAAAACATAAAATTTTCATTCATTAGCTAGAAACAATGTTGTATTCTTAGGTTTCGTGAGATAAAACCTTTTGGTTTACTACTCTATCTGATATGTGAAAATTTTTGGGGGGGGGGGGGGGGGGGGGGGGGAAACTGATTCGAAGACATAAAACGTTCTCGAATTCAAGGTTCATTCGGTTTAACGATAAGAAGAATATAACCACTTCATTGTTAAACTAGAAATAAGTTGCTAGAAAGATGTGAATTGTTATTGTTAGTCTTCTAAATACTAAGTGGTATATGTAGTTTGTGTGACAGATGAAAAAAAAAACATTGTAGTTAACATAAAATTAGTGATTTTGTGCGGCAATGGGTTGTTTCTATGATAATCCCAAAAGAAGGTTTTCGGTTATCGTGTTTATTTGATGGTATACAAATTTGAAGAATGAAAAAAAATAATTTCAAACATTGAAAAATACTTTTCAGAACATATTTAGAATAGGGGGTTATTACACTTGTGATAACGAAAAAATTAGACTGGAGATTAATTTAAATTTGAAGTACCCTCCCCAACCATACAAGATATGAAATTTGATGGACATTTCTTGTGTTATTATATTAGACGCATTAAAAATTCTGGGAGTATATTTGATATTGCTGGTCGTTGAGTCTCTCTTTCCTAGTATATGATATGACTAGTATAAACCACAAAAAATTAGATTATTCGTTAAGAGAATTGTATTTTCATGAAAAAGTTTCACTAACGTAGTAGAGTTTTCATGAAAAAATATTCTATTAATTAAAATATTTTTTATAGACTTGAGCAATTGGTGAAAAAGTGACATGTTATGTTTGTGTTGTTGTTAAAAAACAAAACTTTTGGTTCATATGCCATTATTGGACAAATGAGACTATGGTCATGGGTATTCTATACCACAATGCCATGTTATGGAAAGGTCCTTTCTGAAAAGGGACATATGACAAGGACCGTTAAAAGAATGTTTGTATTACGAAAATACTTTAAAAAAAGAAAGAAAAGTAAGACAAAAATATTGTGGGAAAAATGTTACCTCAAGGAGGTATTTTAAACCTTAGGATTTTTATATTGTTCTTACTTGTTTGAGTCAAAATTATTGTGACATAAATGATGAGACATGTCAATAAAACCTCCAAAAACTTATCACAGAGAGATTTTCTAACTTCTGGTGCAATCAATCATTTCATATGTGTTGTTGAAAAGAATTAGAAGAATTAAAATTGGTTAACACTGATATTTGTGATGGAAGTTAACATCTCGTGGTAAGAAAAATGCTTCATAGATT
This sequence comes from Solanum habrochaites, assembly GCA_027704765.1. Taxonomy (NCBI): domain Eukaryota; kingdom Viridiplantae; phylum Streptophyta; class Magnoliopsida; order Solanales; family Solanaceae; genus Solanum; species Solanum habrochaites. Next base: position 49,336,983 of record JAKWJA010002492.1, read on the forward strand.
TTACTAGCAATTGCACTACATTGTTATGTCAATTTGCTGAATGATACGGATAAAGCAATAGAAATATATAGGTAATATAAAACTAAAATTGAAAATCAGTTGGACAAAAAAATTGTCATGATTAGAAGTGATAGATCTGGAGAATATGAACATTCTTTTGCAGAAATATATTTGGAAAATGGAATCATCCATTAAATTGCTGCACATACTCACCTCAATCTAATGAAATTTTTGACAAGAAAGAAAAATGAACTTTGAAGGAAATGTTGAATCTCCTGCTTATAAGTTTAGGTTTACCACAAAATTTGTGAGGGGGGGGGGGGTGCTATCATTATAGTTTAATGTTCAAAAAGAGAGACCAAAAAGTTTTATATGTTAATAAAGGGAGCAACAAATCAAAAACTTTGTTTGTTAAGAAAGGGAGAAACAAAAAGTTTTATCGGACTTTATTTTATCCTGATAGAAAAATGTTTGTCGTTCCTTAGATTATATACAAGCAATAACTCTTGAAAGGTAGTGATCTAACATTTTCAATACAATCTATTCCATAAGAGAAATGGAAATGAGGAAACTATTCCCAAACAGGTCAAAATAGGACCTAAGACTGTGGATTGTATGTTCATTGAATATGCTACAAATATTAAAGCATGTTGATTTATAGTTAATAAGTTCGAATCACCGGATAGTCATCTAAAGGGTCTAAAAGACCTTGGAAACAACAAAAGGAGAATGTACTTAATAGGGAGATTCATAGGCGTAGTAAATGTCAATGGAAAAACTACTTCCTCCGAATTTTATTTTGTAATATTTCTTCTTGAAAATGAGTCCATATAGTCGAAAAAAGATGTCTTTTGTGGGCTCATACTTTTTGGAAAGAGTCTGTTAATAGTAAGATAGATTCAATCTTGTGTAACCATACTTGAGAGTTGATTGATCTTCCTTCAGGAACTAAACTTTTGTGTTCAAAGTGGATATACAAAGGTAAAAAAAGTTGATGAAACTATTGACAAATACAAAGTAAGATTTGTTGTCATAGGCTTTAGACAATGACAAATCCTTGATTATTTTTACATGTAATAGCCTATAACTAGGATTACATCAATTCATATGTTAATTGACCTAGTTGCGAATTTATCAAAATGGATATAAAAATATATTTTTTGGAGGAAGAAATTTACATGGAACAACCTAAAGGCTTAGTGGTTCGTAGTTAAAAAAATGTGTAAGCTTGTTAAGTCACTTTATGGACTAAAAACAAGCGTCCAAATAATGGCGTGCGAAGTTTGACCAAGCTACATTGACAAATGAATTGCAGATTAATGAATGTGATAAATGTTTTACATTAAATACATTCCAAATCACAAGGTAATTATTTATTTTTATGTTTATAACATGTTTGATCATCAAAAGAGACACATATGACATAAATGCTACTAAGCATATGCTAGAAAATAACTTCGATATGAAAGAAATTAAAGTTAGTGATGTTATTGAAAAGGTACTTGAAAAGTTCAAGTAGTTGGATTTCAATATTGAATAGACTAAAATAAATGTGAACTTTGTACTTCAAAAGAATGAAGGAAAAGGTGACTCGCAATTGGATTATGATAGATTATTGAGAAGTATAACATGTATCATGAAGTGTACGTGATCAAATATATGTGTGATTAGTAAACTGAGTCGGTTCACTAGTAATCTCAATCAAACTCATTGGATGACAATGAAAAGAGATTTGAGTATTTTTTTAAAAAAAAACATATTTAACAAACTATTGATTTGCATTATAACTAGTATTCAACAATATTGGAAGAATATAATGATGCAAATTGAATCACCAGGTCAAATTAAATAAAATCCATGAGTGGATATGTATTTACTATTGGTAGAGGAACATTCTCTTGGAAATCTTTCAAACAGAAATATATCGCTCACTGTACTATGAAATTTGAGTTTATCACTCTGGATAAGACCAGTGAAGAAGTTGAATGACTCCGAAATTTCTTGAAAGATTTTTGGCCCAAACCTTTAGCTCATGTATGCATACACTAGGTTCAGCACGGAGCATGATGTATAACAGAAGATCTCGTCATAAATGATGTAGACATAATATCTTTAGAGAATAATTCTCTAGTGGAATTATCATAATTGACTATGTAAAGTTAAAGGATAATGTGTCGGATCCACTTATAAAATGCCTAACTAGAGAGGAAGTTGATAGATTATCAAAGGAAATGAGATTATGGCCGAGAACAAGTCATTGTGGCAGTAAATCTACCAAGAAGAATGGAGATCCCAAGATCTAGGTTCAAATAGATTAAACAAAGTCATTAATGACGGTTCAACATTGTCAAAATATTATTTTTTATTTTTCATTCTGATGATAAGACAATGTTTAGTAACAAGGATAAAGACATTAGCCCTTTTTAATGGTTTCTAAGTTTGATACAGGGTATATGAAATGGTGTAACTACGGGATAACACATTTAGAAATCACCTATCTAAGTATGAAGTGTAAGCCGCTTCAAGGAGAATCTGGTAAGGTTAGTTCTCTAAGCACTTATTAATCGAGATGTGTTCATAATTGAAACGAACAAAACAATGAGAACCAAAAATAATTCAAGGGTTGATTGTTTGACTTATGTTGTCTAGGTATACACCAAAACTCGATGGTTCAAAGATATCAAATCTACCGATTGATCGAGTATATCCGATATATGTTCACTACGGAAAGTTAAAGGGAAACGTACTTATTCAGATGTGATTAACCCTTATTATGAATCACACATTTTTTCATGCATGTGTTTTTTAGAAAAAATAGGCATTCCCTATTCATGTGGGGGATTGTTGGGTTTTAAAGGTGTGAACAGAAAATGAAAGGTTGTAGCTCTCCTGAAGGGTTGTCACTTTGCCAGTGGGTTTTGACCTTTATGAAAGGTTGTGTCCTTGCTAAAAGGTTGTGCATTTTCCAAAGTGTTGTGACATTTCTGGAAGGTTGTCTTCTTTCCTAAGAGTTGCGACATTCACCCTTTGTTGTCTATAAATAGAGAGGTTGCCTCTCATTTTTCAGCATTGAATTCTTCCCTTCTTTTGCATACATTTCTTACAAAACAAAATCGATCAATCGTGTATGTATGTTTGATTCGTTGCTGTCATTTTGAGTTCGTTGAAATTATTAAATTTTGAGGTACCGCTACTTTTTTAATGGTTAATCCGTTTTATCTTGGGAGGAATTAATCTATAACATCGGGTACTTGAGGGGATTAAATTTCTTAAGGACACACAGTAAATTCTGTGGACTCGAATAGATCATTGTATTTTTCTTTTCATCTTTTATTTCTTCTGGTTTGCTAATTTGAATACATTAGATAACATGGTCCTCTTAATTTTTTTGTCAGTTACTCTTAGTAAGTTGTAAATTGTGATATCTATTCATAGCTCATTTGCATAAGCTCTCAACTTTACCTGATTGTGTTTTGTTTATTTAACTTATAATTCAAAGATTTTAAGTACCCAAAGGTTTTTAAAAAGAAACTTAACAGTACAGTAATTTGTAGAAACAGGCTGTTAGTTTGTTTACTGAAATTTGGTTTCAATAATTACAGATTAGCCTTGTATGGTTGTGAAACTATATGGTAAGGTGCCCACATCACTCTCTTGCTTCGCTACTGATGTAGGTTATCGTAAACCTGGTACGATTCTTTCCTTCCTTTGCGGCCTCTTGGAATAGATATTTGATCACAATGAGTTGTATGGAATTATCTTGATTCTTATAAAGTGTGTGATCATTTTAACCTTTGTCATACTTATCAATGGTTTTAGACTTAAAAATCTTCAAATTACTATCCTACTATGTGATCCTTTTCCTGTATTGTCTAGAATTCGATGCAAGATTGACTTGTGCTGGAGTGTTGAAATCATGATACTTATACAGAATTGGTATTGTTTGAATGATTGACTGATTGCCCATGTGATATGGTTGTACGTGAACCGCGGCGATCAAAGGACGGTTGGATTTCTAATTGATGGCAGTGAATTGGGAACTTTCATCCTCCTTATCGATAATCAGCAAATCTCAGGAAGATAAACAAACTGCAAGATTGTTCAAAAATGTTGCTTTATTAAATTTTTAGAGGAATCAATAGGATCCCATTGGAAGCAAACCCCAAAAAAGTGGAAAGATTTGGCCAAATAAGTGCGTCAAGAGTCCAAGAAGTGGAAGTAGTAAGAAGTAGTAAATATCTACAAATTGAGAGCCTGTATAGGGTTAGGAGGTATTGTGCTAAAATACATCTTTTAATTTGTTCCTTAGCAATTTGTAGTTGTGTTTTCTTCCAGCTTCTTGTCACAAGCTAGCCAGATGAGTTATTTCTAGACTATAGTTTTGTAATGTTCTCTTGGGTGTTTACTAACAAAATTAGTTACCAAAAGAAGAATATCATTTCCTTATGAGTTTTACATTTGATGCTTTGAAAGTGTGATTAAATATGAAGACTATTGCAACTTTTCCGGCAATAACACAAGCCATAAAATATGTTGGATATTAGATTTTTAAGGCGATTTTACTGGCAACAGTAATTGCCGTTAAATAAATGCCCTTGGATGTATTTACATTTAGCGGCAATATTATTGGTCTTTACCGGCACTCTAAATAGATGTCGCTAAAGGCTTTAGCGACACCTAATGCAATGGCAATAGATTAAATGCCACTAAAAAAAATTTGTCGCAATAAGTATTGCCGCTAAAAGGAAAACTAAATGCCACTAAAAGCCTCTTTTGGTACAGCGTATGCAGCCTGAAGGATTCAACCCTGAAAGGGTGTGCAGGTGTTCCAAACAAGACTTGTATTCTGATGGAGGATCACCCAAGACGATCAGGCTTAGCTTGAGATGACTCAACTCTGTAAAGCCCCAAATATTTTTTGGTAAATAGAGAGGTATTAATTTTGGCTGATAAAGCTGAACTATTAAACTCTGTAGATTTAGCAAAGCCACGAAGAAAGCTAGATATCTCAAGCAAAATAAGCCCTCTATACCATGTGGCTTATAACATAATTGTTGCACTAAAATTATATCTAATACCCTTAGTAGCTTAAAACATGAAAAGTTTAGCCTTTTGTCATAGGAAATACTACAACTAATAGAATGCACTTTATAACCTGTAGCATCATCAATGACTGATTGATAATCCGTCCAGCTAGATTGGATTCGACGTCGATGTGAAGCTAGGGAAAAGGAAGAGGGACTGTGAACCTTGATAGTACTGAACATTGCTCTCTGTGATAATGTTCAAGAAGTTTGTAGTTTGAGCTTCATCTCAGAAAAATCCATAGACCATATCATGAATTCTACAGCTCTTGATTTTGCCACGGGAAGTGTATGTATGGACAAAAACTAAGCTTCTAGCAATGAGATCTTTCAAGCATTTCTCTGCAGCCATTTCAAAGCTTTCATTCATGATTCAAGTTTCTTCAACAAGTGTTCTCAAAGAATCAAGTTTTCCTGGAGCACTTCCATTATTAGTTCTATGTCATCTCCTCAAGTGTTGTCATGAAAGATGTTATGGCAGCATAAGCCATATTTATAGTTCTCTTTAGTCCTGTGTATTTATGTAATGATAGAAATTTGATAAGAAAGAGCTGTAGTATAGCATACCTAATAAGAGAATTGTTTCTGTATTTATGTAATGGTTCTTCTGCTACACAACTTCTTGAGGCCTTTCACTTCTTATGAGAGTTCATTTGTATTTCCAAGATCATGTTGTTCTGTGGTGCCAGTCCAACACCAAGCCTCAATATGTTCTCAAGCATTGCCTTGCTTTGAAAGGGAACTTCACAGGGTTGACCTGTCGTACCTGTTTACCAATTCACAAACCACAAACATAAAAAACTGTTTTCATCGTGTCTAACCAAAACTTAGTGTGATATTATGGTATTGCCTCAACCAATAACTGTTCAAGGAACCATTTCTTTTTGGCCTACTATTTTTGACAAAATGAAAAATGAAACTTCAAGAGAATTTACCAGAGGAAGCTTTGGTAAGATACGTTGGAGGATGGCGCGACGCGGAGGGAGATGGAAGGAATTGGAAATTACCTGAAAAATCAGACAGGGTTCATGTAATTCAAAAATCAACCGGTATTTGTAAAATGTATAAAAAAAGTCAGGGATATAAATAAAGAAACAGGGTGGACCTCTCCTTCAGCTTTGAGCGGAATGAGGGTGCTGAGTTCAGCCAGGCGGACTAAATCCAAAGAATTAATTGGAGAGCAGCCCCCAAAAGAGAATCCTCACAGGTATTGTGCAATACAATGGTGTCCTTCCACCCATGAAAATCTCTGAGTGTACTAACCCATTTGCCCTCTTGCTATCTCCCACATATGGTACATACTGAACCCATAAATCCATGTTAGAACTAGTGTATTGTGCCTTGTCACATTTTTTTAATAGTAATCAATTACCTTAATCACAAACAACAGGTCAGGTTGCTCTCCAGGCTCATAAAGGATGGCATCATATTACTAGAAACATTGTCATCGACACGTTGCTTTTCTGAGATCTCCTTTCAACAGAAAGTTTGATGAGGCAGACAGATTCATTCCTCTTGTACCAAAAAGGTTTTGTTTTGTTTAGCTCACGATTGATGTTGGCCTGTAAAAAAATACAAATTTAACCACCACTCAACTTTCCTCTTTCAAGATTCCATATTTTACATATAAATGTGTTATTAGTTTTCTTAAAAGCTGTATGAAAATTAGAAGCAGCAAAACCATACCTTAATTACCAGCTCCAACAAGGAAATCACCCCAGCCTGACTCATGTGGTTTGAACAATCTTAAAGAATCATCACCACCAATCTAAGTGTTCCTCTTCATGGGACCAAAATCAATGAGGCTAACAAATTTTCAATGAATCATAAGAAACACCCACAAACTGATTTCCCAAAGGAAACAACACCCAATAACAACAACAAAGCAAGGATTTTTAATTATTTGAAACTGGGAACATTACCGTTGGACAAAAGTATTTTGTGGGCTGCCCATTGATGAAGGGTACATTTTAAAGAATACCAAGCAGAATACAAGGGAAGGAGATATTTCGGCCTCATTTCTTCCACAGAAGCAGCAAAAGAGGTTTTCCATGTATCATTAAGGCCAACACAACCACACTGCTGTATCTTTCAGGGTTGCAGTCCACAGGACACACCCTTGTCCACTTTGTGTTCACCTTAAAACTCCCTAAGTTACACAAAAACAACAATATAAGTAGCAACCAAGGAAGTGTTTTATATACTTGTTGATATAAGAAAACAAACCCTGTTTTACATAAATCTTAAATATAATTGAGATCAATGTCAAAAAACATAGCTCTTGTCATGTCACCTGTTGCCAAAATTCATGTGCTGATTTGTCCATCCTTCCAACACTACATCATTCTGGATGGAGTAACCTAGTTTTCTCATTCAAATTGATTAAAAAAAAAACTTACGCACCGCTCCCACACCACCCCCCCTTCCTGTCCCCCTACCCCTGACGACCCAACCCACCACCCCCATACAGAAAAAAATTTTAATCCTCGTTCATTTGTTTGTTCTTCTTCCCTTTTCTAAGTATATATATTTTTTAAGATGGAAAAAGTCTTTCTAACCCCCAACACAGCCATTCTCATTTAACCACGCCAGTCCTGCCGACACAACCTCTGCCAAACCCCCGGACCCACCTTACACCAACCCCCCATATCGCCCGACTTGCACTGGCGAACAGCACCGTTTCCCCTTCACCCCCAACCACAACCAAAAATTTCTTTACCCTTTCTAGCTCCCTCCCACCGTGGCCCTCCCCAGACCCCCCCCATTTCCCCACTCCCGTGTCCAACCTACAGTCCCCCTACCACACATTTCTTTTTTTTTATGGAACCCCACTTCTAATTTCAACGTGGCTCTTTCAATCACAAAATCATCTTAGCCTTCGCTTAAGCAGCACGTTAAGTAAAATTGAAAACAGAGTATATAAACAGTGGGAACCAACACCAGAAAGTGTCATTTCAAACAAATAAAGGTTACCATGCGGAAGTCTGCCTCTAAAGGGAGCATAGATCTCCTCGTTCATGAGGACCCCACTCGAATGTAGAGGCCTGTGTAAGCGAACAAAGTACTCCACCTCGGCTTGCTGCACATTCTTGGTAGCCCATGAACCAGTTCAACACCTCTCCCACCCACCACCCCCCCCGTTTCCAACCCAACCCCACCCCACCACTGGTTCACCCCTATGCAAGAATTGACAAAGACATAGAGAAATTACAGAGCAAAAAAGAGGAGAAAAAACTCATCTCTGTAAGCAATAACACCTCCCGCAACCCGGCGAACCCATTGTTTCCACCCATCCAACCAGGGCTATTTAACCCTACAGAAATCAATTACACAAAAAATTATCACAAAACAGAAAAGACCCATGGTTTAATTCTCAAATTCTTGAATATAGTTTCCAATTCTTTAGCAAAAAAGGCAAGGATCTTGTGAAAAAAAAAACTCAAAAACACCTACTTTTGGAACGCATGAACAAATAGTTTTGAATGAACAGACAGTTGACATTTTGTGGCCCTCCCCCCCCCACCCCCCCCTCTAACAGTCACCATTGACACATCGGAGCAGGCCCGGGTGCACCTGCCAGCCCACCCCCCCCCCTCCCCACCTTACACCCTCCTAGTTACTTCCTCCCAAGTGCGGTCACCCCGGATCCCAAGTCCAGTCGCTCCATTCTCAGAAACACCCACACCCGAGCGTGATCTCACTATCTGTGTACCTTACCTGCCCGGACCACTATCACAACTCTTCTTACCAAGTGCCCCTCCACCTAAAAACTTTCCCCCCCCAGCTACTCACAAACCCACCCACACCTTTCTGAACAACTTCCCTCCCTCTTCGTTTCCGTTGACTCGACCCACCAAACACACAGCGCACGCAAGAATGAAGGGCTGTGTCTTTAAAAAAAATACTTATTTTTAAAATAAACAGTTATGTATTTGGATAAAGTGTTGATGAAGTGTGCGCAGCCCTCCCCCCCCCACCAACACTCCATGTCAAACGTGTGAAAGCAAAAAAAAATGGAAGAAAGAAAGAGATGTTAGTGTTAGGGGTAAATTTGTGAGATTGTATAAAAATATTAAAATCACAAAAGAAAAAATGCGATATTTAAAATAGCTTATAAGCTAAAAAAAAAAAACACCTCTACCCATTTTTTAATTTTTGGGGCTCTTAAACATAACATTTTTTTTAACAGAAAATAAGTTATCCTTTACCACCGTATGAAAAACAGCTCTAAATAAATCATACAAAACCAACCTTTTAACATCAATTGACCAGCTCCTTTCCACCAGCCCCCCCCCCTGCAACCAACAGAATTCTAAGAGTTTCACTTGTATTTCTTGTTGGCACAAGCCATCCCACCGGGAATGTATAAATAGAGAAATTTTGTGGCCGCGGACCCACACCCTGGACACTTTCACGTGAATGGGCCCCATCGCTATGTGCAATAGTACCCGAACAACGAGAACTCCTTCCCCCCCCTCATGAACTCGCCACCCTGTGATGCTTTCTTTTTCCGCCTAACCATAAAACTGCAGTTAATCTAGAACCTACTTCTCTAAAAAGTCTCATCCCGCATAAGTACCTTCCATCTCTGACAACGTTTATCCGGTATCTCCCCAGCACCCCACACAACCCCACACTATCAACCTCCTGATAAGTACACACTGATTTTAAGCCGTCTATCATACCTCACTTACCCCCCCACCACCCCCCACCCCACCCCACCCCTGATTTTTTTTTTCACCCGGTGCCCAAGCACACCCATTTGCACCGTTATCATTATTTGGTGTCATCGCGTCTACCCCTTAAGATTATTTTCGATCTCACCATCCGCCGCAACCCAGTCGACACCACACCGCAATCCACCCCACACTTTCAACACCAAAAAGTGCCCACCATCCCTTACAAACGCTGTACATCCTTCTCTTCTAATACCTCTTCTACCTTATTCTCCACAAGCGACATCTTGAACTCCCCACGCCGACCCCCCTTCGACCCCTCCCGATAGTCCCTTTACGCGGTGTGTCACCCCCCCCCACTCCCCCCCCCTTAGACCCTTATCAGCCTCTCTTTTTCCACCCTCCCACCTGTAGAAGATCGCCTACATAAGCTTCCCGCCTCCATCCCATAACCAATTACCAACAGCCAAAACATGCACCTATCGTTAGCCCCTCAAACCCGCCCCCCTTCATCCGACGCAGCCTCCCCCCCCACCACGCGACCTCCCCCGTTTTCCTCTGTTTTCTATTTCGCCTTGTGACCACCACACATTTCTTAACCCACGAAGAAACACCACCCACCCCAACCTTCACTCTTCTGTCTTAATTTAATTGTAATATTTGATTTAAATAAACCCAATAATCCACCACCATAACTTAAGAGTTATTTCAACGACAGACCCACTTACATCTGTGAGCAGCTACTGCCTATTTTTTTTTTCACAACATTATCAAAATAAAAATATAAATTGAAAACAAAAAAAAGTAAAATCAATAACATATTTGATTAGCGCAATCTCTAAAAACATGAAAATACTAACAAAGCCCCCCACTCACCCCCTGAGGAAACAAAAGAATTCAATTTTGAAGACACCGGAAGACCACCCCCCACCCGTCCCCCCTCCACCCCACCAACACCACCCTACCAACCACCCACCCCCACCTTAAGGACCATTTATCAATAAATAATAGATAAAAAAAATTTATCACTAAAAAATTCAATGTCAATTTTTTTTCAACCCGACCGAACACCCACACAGCGCCATTGAAATATGTTCGTTTCGATATTTCCCAGTAACCGTCTTCCTGCCCCCCCGCTCAGGTTCACTCCGCACAGACACCCCGGTAACAACCTTCTCAGGTTAGATATGATGGCCCTCTTGGCGGTTTAGATATGTAATGGCCTCTTGGCATAATGAAAAGATCCCCCCCTCTTGTCTTGTCTGTAACACCTTCTCGGAGCCTTTTCACAACGCCCACCGGCCCCAGATGCAATGGACCACTCCCCACTCCCTGGATATCTTGAAGAAATGGCTCTCCGACCCCTCTCTCGGCACCAGCTCCCCCCCCTGCTATTGTATGGCCACCTCTGGACGGACCCAAGTTGATCCCCACCGAGATTGATTACCGAGAGTTTTCCTCGACCTTCGTGTTTGAGTTTGTGGTGGTGTTTTTCTGTCTCTTTGTGTCGCGTCGGTTTTGTGATAATCTGAGCGGCGTATTGTGTGTCCCACTCTTTTTTTGTTTTTGGTTGATTGAAGATCCTTGTTCCCCTGGAAGATTGAAGATTGCATGACACTCGTTCTCTGGCGGTTTTATTTTTTGGTGTTCCCCTCTTGACATTGATGGCCCCTCCACCCGCACCGGTTGTCCCAGAATCCCAAACCCTATCGCACCACCCCGTGCAATGGCCTCTTGGAACCATAGAAGAGGATGACCCTCTCGGCAATGATATTAACTCCTTTGATGATACGTATGCATTGCCTTCCTCGTGAACACATAACGATGGTCCGCTTAGGCTGTCTCCCCCCCAACCTATACTGTGTCGCGCCCCCCAACCCGGCTTCTGGCGATTCGACCGCCCGCGTCGTTCACCCTCTCTCGGTCGCCGCCAAGCCTCTTCTTTCGACTTTTGCCACCCACCCACCATCCTCTCTCAGTTAAACCGTTGAGGACCCTTTAAAACCCTTTTAAAACCCCTGGATCGTGCCGTCTCCCCCTCCCTTCCTCTGCTTCCTCTTATATACCTTATACCACCCCACTTCTCCTTTGGCTCCCCCTTTGTTTCTATTATACCCCCATTTCTCCTCGATTTCCTTTATTCTTATTCCCCCCCCTTCTTTGACTCCTGATTTTCCACTTTTATGACCCGCCCCCGACAGGACTACAGAAAGTGCCCATCCATCTTGTTGTTTTCCTCCCCCCTGCTGAACACCCATTCGCTTTGCGATGACTACGGTAGTCGCAGAGGGAGCTTGCGACCACCTCTCAATTAAACCGCTCCTTGACACCCCCCCTACCTAATCACATTACCCACTCCGTGTTTCTAAAGAGTGGGATCGATTTATCATTTACGTTCATTCTTTTTCTTCTGAGAACCCCTCCTCAACTGAGTCCCACGCCCGCCACCCACGTGACCACCCCACCCTTACCCATTCTTAGCTCATGCACTCCCTTGGATCCAGGCACCACTGACACCCGAGACGTTACCCCTTTCCACAGAGTCCCCATCGACCCCCCCAGTCCCTCCCCCCACCAAAGCTTCTTTTCCCACTCGCCCCGAGCCCGTCTGTGTTGCTGAGATCGACTATTCCATTTTTTCTGTCTCCCCCCATGATGGGTGGGTCTGGACAGACCTGTACCCCCCCTCTTCACCCACACGAGCGTCTTTCTCCCCCACCTGCACTTACACCTCGCCCCCCCCAGACGCACCTGGCCCCCCTACACCCATCCACACTAGCCATAGTCTCGCCCCGGCTTGCCCATCTCCAGTTGTTATCGTAACTTCACCCTCCTGAGCCTCCGGAGTGTGCTATTGTTGAACGACACACCCCACAACCCCCCCCCAATGCCCCAGTACCCTCACCCACCGCACCCCCCACCCAGGCTCCCTGTCCCCAGCCATGATCACCACTGCAGACCCACGACACAACGACCTCCGCAGCTTTTTTAGTTCTTTTTTCTTTTTCAGGGAAACAGCCATGTACCTCGTACCACCCTCCGTCCACTCATTGATAGACCCCAATTGCGCCACCGCCCATCCCACCCCTAGACCCTCTTTTTCTTCATTCTCTCTTATTCTCTTCTTTGCTTTTTTTGACTGTGCCCTATTGGTTGGTGGTTATTTATTTGTGTGTTTTTTTGTGTAGTACACCCCCCTAGAAGACTCTCCAGCACTCTCTCCCATCCCCAACCCCTCCCTTCACCCCACCGCCCCACCCCCCCCCTCCTTTTCTCTATGAACACCACTCCGCCACCTTGGCATCCTTGCCCATGCTTTTAGCACCCACTCCCCCACCCAGCGCCCACCCAACACTCTTACTCATCAATCCCTTACCAGAACACCCGTGAGAATACCTAGCACCCTAACAACCACCCAACCAAGCAGTCCGAGCGTGGTTCCCCTTTTCGTGCCACCATTTACCTTTACTCGCTATCCCACACCTATTTTCAGTCTTTCTACACACGCACTTATATCCCTCCCGTGCCCCACTTCACCCGTTGTCGTCTCACCCGAACGCTCCCCCCCTCACTTTGCGCCTTGCGTTTTCTGAACCACACACAGAGAACGCCCCCCCACAACCCCCCTACATGCACTCTTCTCAGAGTGCTGAGCTCTCCCCGCCAGCCCCCCCTTCCCTAGGACTCTTCCCTCCCTCCCCGCCCACTTCACCGCTCACCCACCAACCCGCCGGCTCCCACAACGCCGACCCTGCCCACGGCCCCCGTCTGGCCACACCACCCTACCCACCAACTCCCCACCTTTCGGCGTCACGCCACAGTGACGACGGAAACTACCCTTTCGGATATCGAGTCTCACCCGCCACCCATCCTTATGGCTAGGCCACGTATTCATCATTTTCAATATGAAGGATTAGGCACCTTACTTATTGTGTATTGATAGCATATTATGTTTTACTTCTTTTTTGGCAATAATATAAGAAGTCATTATTAAGCAATTTTTATTTGGCTAAGCCCATTATTTGGATCCTTTGCCATAATGTGACGATATGGAGGCATATATCTGATTTGGCACAAGACAATAACTTGTGTTAAAATTCATCTTATCAACAAAACTGATTTGCAAATACCTTAAAGCTCTTGCTTCCTTAGCTCACTTTGAACTTTAAATTTCCTTACTTTCTTTCTTTTCTTTACTTTCATTAAAGCAATCTTTGCATTAAGAGCATGCGAGCTAACATGAAATGTCAATGTCTGCCCCACACCGAAAAGGGGTGGTCACAGATCAAAGTGAAACCATATCAGGTGACCCGATAAATATGAATCCAGTAGTGTCCCACCCAAACCCACCCCCCCCTGTCCCCACCCAAACACCGAAAAGTGCCGCATCGCCGCAGTTGACCCTGCAACATCCCTCCTATTCGCTAAAGTGAAACCAAAACCCCTACACATCTAGTCCCAATGCCTTCCTCAGACTGAAAAGAGGTGGTTCCCGGTCAAAGTGAACCGAATACTTTCTTGAGCATTAAAACCCGACCACCAAGCTTCATGTGAGATAGATATAAACATACAACCCCCAATCCCTCTAAGCTGTCTGCCCCACACCGAAAAGGGGTCGGCCCGGTGTTCCCGCCCCACCGGCAAAGTTAAACCGCATCATACCCTCGCTCTCTTAGGTGGAAATCCAACTGGCTTTAGTTCGTATGCTGTGACCACCCATAGTGCGAAAAGACTAGGTGATATTGATAGGGGATCTTATCACCATTGCTGGTAGCTCATCTCATGAGGCTTACATGTCTGGCACAAGCCATACATTGTGTAAGCATCGATTGCTTGGCTCAACTTCTTTTTCTTATAACTCTTAGAGTTGACTCAAAACATATGGAAGCTTGCTTCTAGTTATGAGGTTTTTACTTGAACTCTTTGGATACTTGTCATCCCATTCTTGACTTGATGAAATGTGGAATTTAAGTCTTACATTAGCATTATAGTGTGAGTGAGACTTTGTGTCTACGAAATTCTAACACCTCTTTGTCAGTATCTTTAGGTGCAAGGGGATGATTCGTGTCACTTTCCTGTAAACACCCCATTATGGTCAATTTCATAACTCATAAAGCTTTTTTTGGTTATTGATATAGGTATGTTGGGACGGTTCCCCTAATCTTGGCAACCCTTGGTTACTGAGTGTCATTGAGTTTACATTGGTCATGCTTAATCCTGATCAGTATTTGGCATCCAAGAAACATTATAATTTATGTTGGGTGTCATGTAAGATTGGTAAAGATTTAGTCATTAGCCAACTTTATATCATTTTTATTTTGGAAAAGAAACACATTGTAAAGCAATTTATTGGCATAGACACCCCCACAAACTTCAATATTATGATATCTAGGAATATGTTAGCCAATTTTTTGGAAGAAGCAAACTTGTCATAGAAACTGCGTCATGAGACTACCATTAGCCAATTCACTTAACTTCATCTATAATTTATAGTTAATCTCATCATGTTAACAACCAATTTTTGCCATTTGATTAGCTTATATGAACAATTTCAATGTTTAGTTTTGGCGAAGCTACTATAAGGAATTGGAATCGAAGGTTCATTAACTAGCTTTGATTCTCATTCTTATCTCTTCTTGGAACATTACATTTCCAACACACTACAAACATATCTACTGTAAAAATACAAATATGAAATCAATAATCCTTCACCCATTTCAATTAGTAAATTGAATTTCATAAATGAAATAACCCCTATAACACATTAGGATACACCCAACTCAGTCATATACCCACCTTCAAGCCCACGTCCTAAAACACAAACACAAGCACAGAGCAGTACCAACCCCACCACAACATTGAGCTAACCACCCCCCTAACAGCACACCACCCCTTGTGGAATCGACATCCTCTCACACAAAAAGAGAAATTATAGCTAAGTCTCCAGCGCCCCGGGATACTCCCATTCGACCCACCACCACCGAAAGTACTTCAAATACATAAAACATACACATAAGTGATAAGTAGCAGATGTTTACCATATACCAACATCAGTATCGATATTACATCTACATACTATTAGGATCTAAAACAAGGATAACTAAGGAGATAGACGTTCAACAATGTCATTGGGAACAACCCTAGTTTCGATATTCTTGAATTCATAAAAGTTTGAGAAGCCTCTTGGGGAAAAGAATCCAATAGAGAAAATGCATACCTTATGTAGAATTGAATCTACGAAGATCACCTTGCACTTTTTCACGTAAACTTTGAAGAACTTTTTGATATCGCCTAAGAAATTTTCAGTTTTTCTCCCGATTGCGTTCTGTTTTGAGTTGTGAGTTTCTAGTGTTGAATCGTGTGTCTAGGTATAGGACATGAATACATAGTAATTTAACTTAGAATAATTAATTTAATCAATAAATTAATTAGCTAATTTACTAAAACGTCCCTCCTAAATTCACTAGAATTAGAAGAACCACGACTTAACCGAATCTGGCGGAACTTGTTAGGGGTTTCGCTTTTGACCAATCAATATTAATTAATTAAGTTGATAATCTAAATTAATTAGGTAAACGGAGGATAATTACTAAAGTGAACCACTAAGTTGTTTAGGACCAAACAAACCATTTGGACCATCTAAGTGAGTAGGTCATAGGATGTTTCTTTGTTAAGTTACTTGTCTAGTGTAAGGATTTCGGTTTTGACCATGAAAATATGTATTAAGTTTTTTTATTAATTAATTAATTGAATAATGGGGTAATTACTAAAGTACCTCTAAGTTTTGTTTTTTCGGGGACCATAACCAACCCTTTGGTTGGGGTGTACTTTGAGGTGTGTGTAGGTTTATTTTGTGTTGTGTGGATCTGTGGCTTGTTATGTTTCCTTTAGTTAGTACTTGTCTAGATGTGTAAGTTATTTCGGTTTTCCATTTAAATTAAAATTAAGTTGTTAGTTAATTTAGTGACCTAGGGTAAGTATTAAAGCAGGTATGGTTCCAAGTCGTTTCGTAGGGCCATAATTTGCGTTTAAGTACTTGTGTGTTTGGTGTTTTATTTTGTTGTTCAGTTCGTGTTTTTCATATGTTATGTACGTTTGGCGGATATTTCTTGAGTAGTTATCTAGGTTAGTGTCACACGGTTTGCTTAAAGTCTTTAGGGTTTTCGGCTTTCGGGGTGCACTAGTAGTTTATTTCGGTTAGTCCTAGGTTAGTAGTCTAGTTAGTAAGTTAGTCCTATAGATAGAGTTGGTTAGGAAGTCAGCCCCACATGGCTTTGACCACCACATGTGTGTGCCTGCAGGCAACCACCCTACTGAGTAGTTCTTGCAAATGGATTGGACCACATGGGTTGCTGGCTTTTACTTTATTAAGTGACCTAGGGTAATTATTAAAGTAGTCCAAGTCGTTAGGGCCATAACTACCCTTTTGGGGACATTCATAGGTTATGTACGAATGTTTCTTGAGTTAAGTTCCTAGTCACAGCTGGGGTCACCCTGATTAAGTCTTATGTTTTTCCGGTGCACTAATTAGTTTATTTCGGTTACGTCCTAGGTTAGTAAGCTAGTTAGATAAGTTAGTTGATAGATAGAGTTGGTTAGTAAGCTCAGCCCCACATGCTTGACCACCACATGTGTGCCTGAGCTAACCACCCTAACGAGTTCTTGCACATGTGCTTGAACATGGTTTGTCTGCCATTTTACTTGTTCCCCAGGATCCTCACTATATCCATTGGGCACTACTACTACTACACTGATCATTTTGAATGAACATGTGCTATGGTACCTAGTCTGACCTTGGAGGCCTCGTACATAATGTGTTATTGTAATCAATATTTTAGTTAGGGTCTTCATTTGTAGGTTATTTCTTGACAGCTTGTTTACACTTATAAAATTGATCACCCCTTTTTAAGCCAATATTTTATAATATGCCATAATTCTCAATATTGGGAATTCCTATTTCCCATACTATTCTTAGAAACTTACTAGACACTAGACACTAGACATGTACATTTTCTAGAGTGTTACAGTGTCTGACATCAACAAGATTTGCAAATATTTTCCAATAGTTCTTGATGTTGAAAAAATGTAATTTGATATTTTTGTAGATGGTTGTACATGTTGAGAGTGGTGTTTTTGTTTGCTCCTATTTTGAACATTTTGAGTTCATTTCGACTCATGCTTTGTTTGATATTTGAACAACGTGTTTCGCTCTTATTCTGAACTACTTTTTTTCTTCTAAAGTACTTCAATGACTTTTCTACAATCACTGAAAAGTTGTTAATTTTGGGGCGTTTTCTCCCGTTGACTTCTTCTTATTTATTGAACGCATTAATATGATGATCTTGAGGCAATCTTATAGACCTGCATCCATAGAAACCTTGTTAGTTTTTTGAAACAAACTGATTTGTGTTGACTTCTTCAAGCGCTTGCTCCTTGTCTTGCTATCTTTAATTGATCACTTCGATCTCTTGCTACTGGATATACATTAGATGAAATTATACCAAATATATTCCACATTAAAAATCTTTTGGGAATCGATTTGGCAAAGGTCATTGTCAAATATCATGTCATGCATAGCTTAAATGAACATGCTTAGTTCAAAACATTCGGCATGTCCAAATGACTTGTGTATGGAGAATTTGAAAAGAATCCTTGAAGCTGGAAATTTCCTGACATGGTTCTCCGAAATCCTCCATAGTTGGAAAGTTTTTGTATTTGACTCTAAAATCCAATGGTGTTTGGAGATGACTGAAGTGACTTTAACTTTAACTATGTCAGAGATCATTTTGAAGTTAGTTTCAACTTCTAGTGATGCTTGAAGAGCTTTTTGAGGCCATTCTCGAAAATTTGTACAGTTAGAAAATGTCTGGAATTATCTTAAGTCATCGATAGATGTCTCAAGAAATTTCAAGATCTCTTAAAAATTCTATCCCAATTTCAATTCTTAAAGTGACTTTAGTCTCTATTTGACGGAGATCTTATTCTTGAAATTTTTTGAGTCCATCTCAAAAATTTTGTCTCGGTTAGATGTCTCGGTGTACCTCGACTGTTGGTACATGACTTGTATAATTTTGAGACCTCCTCAAAAATTGTGTCTCAGTTGCAACTCACAATGTATCTTTTGATAGTGACTTGATATTTATGCTTAGGGGTTCTAAAAATTATTCGAAGAAGATTGAGTTAGAATATCTCAAAATAAAGCAATATTTTCACACAAGCAGAGGTAGGGACGGTAAAAACATCCCTTCACATTTTATTCTTAAATATTCAAGTTCTCATAAAGCCTCAAATTGGTGGAGTTGTTAAACACATCTCTTCACATCTTATTCTAAAATACTCAGGATCTCATAAAACCTCAAATTTATAATCTCAAGGAGAGGAAGTTTAAACACATTCCATCACACCTTAAACTCAAGTATTTGAGATCTCACAAAAACTCAAATTTGTGATCTCAGACGGCAGAGTAACATATTCCTTCAACACCCGTTATTCTTAAATATTCAGGATCTCATATATCCTCAAAGTTATGTGTCCCCATGACGGAAAACCTAAACACTCCCTTCAATACTTATTCACAGCATATCAGGGATCTCATAAGCTTCAATGTATGATCCTTAAGGCGGAAATTAAACACATCCTTTAAACTCAAGATCAAATTCCTTATGTTATAATTAAAACACTCTATTATGTAACCTATTCTAGATAATGCAAATATTTTCTTCCCATGAACCTACAATTACAAAGATTAACAAAAATCACAAAGAAAAGAGAAAAATATACCTTGCAGACTCAAAGCCATGTTTATAGATGTTATTATTTGTGTCGAAACATGGTTAAACTACACGTATTTTATAGACCCTAAAAAGGCATGTTCTGTTTTTTAATTGATAAGCTGAGAAATGATACATTATAGTTTTTTTGACCGCAAATTGGGAAGCGGTATTTTTGGCACAATCCGAATGAAAAGGGGATGAATATTTAGAATTTATGCTCACAAAGTCAAGCCTCTATTGTCTTGTTCACGTAATTTCACAAGAAAAAAAGTTTTAAAATTATTTAATTCAAAATAATCCCATTGGCGATTATTTTTAATTTTAGATAAAGTATCCTATTAATACTTCAAAGTGAAATATTTAAAAGATAAAAATTCTTGACATACTTGAAGTAGTCAGCTTTGTAACATTAAAATTTTTTGGAGATTCTGATTGTATTATATTCAAGATATAACAATCAATAAATAATGTGGATTAATATAACTGTGATTAATATTTGGAATCTAAAAAAATGAATTTAATTACCTTAAATTCATTGGACCTAGAAGCTCACTTTTGTCAAGCCCAATGGCAAAAATCTCATCCTACAGGTCAATTCATGTCACGTGCAAATGACTGGGTCACACCAAGTCAAATGCAGACCCAATAGACTTCATGCATTCATGTGTAAAAATGAATTACCTGCCTATCTCAATAAGTGAACATAAAATGGTCACGTGTCAAGTGACCAATAATTTTGGCCAATCGAATATCATCATGTCACTTAAATTTGAATACAAGTATATGTCAAGAACAAGTGATTGACGATAAATATCAAATATTCCATAAAGATTGTAATACTCATATATGAAATTAAATAAATATGATTGTTGCAATATTTCTAGTATTTACTAGTTTAATGACGCAAATTTCATTGTTATGTATAGATTTAATTTATTATTCTTTGACCTGACTCTAAAAGTGTGTACATTTGCAGAGTTAACTTCAGATGTCCTGATATGATTAACCAAAAGAAAAAGAAGATTAGTAAATTTATTCTAGAAAAAAGATTTAAATATGTCATCGGACTTTGACAAAAGACACATATATGTCATTGTTGAAGTTTATCTCATCTATTTCATTTTCGTTTGAGAAAAGACTCATTCATTTCATTATTTATTAACGGAAAATATAGTTACGATTTTGCGAAACCATGTTTATACATGGTCACTAATTATATCATTTATTGAAGGAAAAAGGCTCAAACATACCATCAACTTTTAGAAAAGAGTCATTTATGTCATTATTAAAATTTTGGCTTATCTGTGTCATTTCAGTTAACAAATAATGCTATTTATCAAACAATATTAGCATGAATGAATAACAAATAATATAAATAACATTTTTTAAAAGTTCGATGATACATTTGAGTTATTTTTACCCTTTTTTAGAAAACATTCTCTGACACCAATTTATAATTTGCACGGCTTATTAATTTACTCTAAATCTAACTACTAGTGAAATAGCTTTGGTCCTAATGTTTTGTTGCGAAGAATAAAAGAGTTAACAAGTAAAAATACAATACTTTTACGTGGAAAACACCCAACTCAAAAGAAATGATAGGGACGTAACCCATGTTGACTCCCATTTTTTGCTCTCCACAATATAAATTAATCATTAAGCTTTTTAAATTTTCAACGATTTAAATAATTGACTTTATAAATATTTTCCAAGTCATTTTAAATAGTTTCGTAATTTTTAAGATTTTAAACGAATATATATATATTTTTTTATAATTTTGTATGTATTCATGGATATTCCAAAATTATCTCTTAGGATTTTATTTTAATATTAAATTAGTTTATTCTCAAGTGATCGCTATAGTTTTGGATTAATGAGTTTTTATGAAATTCATAATATTTTTCAAGTATTTTTTGTGTGAGTTTTGTCTAATAAATATGTTTTTATAGTTACGTATATAATTAGTATAGTTTATAAATATTTAAAAATCATCACAAAAGATTTTACATCTTAGTTAAATATTTTTCCAATTTAGTTTGGTTTTAATGTTAAATTAGTTAGTTTATAATTAAGTTAATTATTGAAAATTATGAATCTCATTAATTAATTTGTATTAACTCGTATTATTTAAATTTAAGGCAAATTTACCAATTAATTCAAGGGATAATTGTTGAGAATGACATACTAATAAATTAAATTAAATACAGTAGTTACCCTTTCAGTTATTTCCTTTAATAAGCAAAATTTTGCTCACTTTGCTATTTAGGACCCCCTTTTTTTGAATAAATTAGAAAAACATAAAATGGAAGTTTTTTCTTGTCCCTACATTTTTTACATCTCTGTCCTTTCTTCAATTTCTCCTAACTTCTCCACAATGCACAGTTCAAGTTCAAATTTCTCTGCACTCCTCTTCAAAACCTACTACAAAATTTCAGGTACCGCCAAAAACTCATCTCATTCTATCAATTTTTGTTTATTTTTGTCAATTCTTTCAAACTACTTTTTCACTTCAATTCATAATACGTACAAATTTTTTATTCAAAAAATGGATGCCCAATCTCCATCGAAGAGATTCACAAGAGGTATACCATTGTATGTCGAAAATAATGCTGAACACCTATCGTTTTCCTTGAGTCAAACTTAGGATTTTGGGCAATGTTCAAATTGAATACAATGCAAGATATCATATTCAAATTGAGGAATATCCCAATTAGATTAGTGGATGGAGGTGTGAAAGATAAGACTGATGTTGTTGCTGGGTCAAATAAGAAAAGGAAATATAAAAATGACGTTTATACAATACAAAATGATAAAAATAAAACTATTGGTTCTCGATCATTGGAGCATGATAAGGTATCCGTATAATCATCATTTATGTATATGTTTTGATTTTATGTTATTTTTATATTTTTGTGTTGATTCATGTCTTATACTCTTGCTTATACAATTGTGGTTATATAAATGTATAATCTATTTTAGTATCTGTTTTTGTGTGTCTATTTTAATATCTGTATTTGTGTCTTAATTTTAATATATGTTTTAGTAAAATTGTATATGCATTTTTTTTCAGGTTGTTAAGTTTTTAGGTAAAAGAGAACCAACACACATACCTCAGATGCAATTACACAAATATTGAAGTAATGAATGTGTTAACTACAAAGCTTACTGATTCACACTATAAATAATTATATAGAACTACATGTTTTACCCAATTATCTAGCATTCATAGATGTCATGTTCAAGCACAACTTATTAGGTGCATGTTTTGAGAGAAATTGCTCAAAAACTGCAATCTTGGTACATGTGAATGACACCACTCTGCGATTCACCATTCGTTACTTTGCTATTATAACTAGGTTAAAATATACAAACAATGAGAAGGATTCTGTCTTTAATACTAGAGAACCAAACAGATTATTCATTATTATTTTGAAGTAGGAAAATTGTCACCAAAAGTCAATTGGTTGACAAGTTTAATAAAAAGGTTTGGGTGGATAATGATGATGATATTGTGAAGTTTTCTATATTGTTCTTGTTGTTACCCATTTTTATCGACCTTTAACTATTTTTAGGATGCTATTCGATTAAATACGTATTTTAAAATTTATCTTAAGTCTAGAATTTTAGTCGATTTTTTATAAAAAGTTATAAATTTTAGTGTGTTTACTTTAGAAAATTATTGTAAATATTATTAGAATGTTTCAAAATTATTAACAAATTTTGAAATAACTGTTTCATTCAAATGTTTAAATTTAAGAGGTTTTAATTATAGAAAAATTAATGTTTGTAGTATTTTAATTGGAAGCAAATCCTTATTTTCCTAAAAAATTCCTTTAAATATTAGCCCATTCTATTCTAATTTCTTCAATTTTTTTAACCCACCCAATAATCAAAAAAAATTTCATTTCAATAGTAACCACCCTTTCATTTCAATTTTAGCCAATTTCTATTTAAGTTATGGTCATTCCATATCCAATGTATTTTTCTTTTAAGACTCATTTTATTTTTAATCTCATCCGTCCATCCCGTAGATTAAATCCTAGTTGCTTATATAATTTTCATCTAACAGTTAAGATCAACCCTTTACTTATCTAATCTAAAAAGACCAAAACCCCAAAAAGTTGTTAGATCGTGCACAAAATCTGTTTTTGATGAAAATGGGGCGAACAGAATGACGACTCCAATGGAAATATTAGGTTCTAACCACTACGTGTTTAATGTTATTTATGTGGGGTTTGATTTATATGGTTATTTCGTTATTTGTTAGTATTTCGTTATTTGTTAGGTGATTTACATGTTTTATTATTATTTTTTTTTCGTTATTTATTGTCTACTTTTCATGTTCCACCCTCTCCCTCTTCCTTATTTGTTTATTATTATGTTTCACCCTTTCCCTTTCCCCTAATTTGTTTACTTGCATGTTTAATCTTATACCCTCTTTCCTTATTTGTGTGATTTTTAATATATTCAATTTTCTTTACTTATTCTTGTCTGTTATCGCTTTTCAATCTTATTGCTAAATGTTACTGCTTTGATAATTGACATTCGACTCATACTTCCCCCAATTGGGACCCTCTTCTTTTTTTTTCCTCGTGATGGTGTGTGATTTCATATCTCACAATATCGCTCTCCACATTCACAGCTTCAACACCTTTATAGAGAGATGAATGAGGCATGGCTGATGTGGATAGTTTTACTATCGTAGAAACATATGCCTTCTTGCATAGAATCCCTTTCAAGTCTGGTCAGCCGTATCCGTTAGAATCCTTGATTAAGTCATACATGTTTGCTAAGCCCTAGATGTTTGACCCTTGGGTGTCGAATCCCACATATTAATAACCACCCTATCGTCTAAAGGGCTACAACACTCATTAAACAAATTGCATACTTATGTGTCAATATGATCATAATAGTTAAATCAAGCCAAACCATGTCAAAATGGAGTTTAGAATTTTACTCGTAATTACTCCAAATTGGCAAAATAGGTTTGAATTAATCATTGTGCATCGCTTATGTGTCGTCTTAGGCCTGCCTCTGGCTCAACAAGGTTCCTTGCATTTTAGCCATTCATAAGCCTTTGTGTTTGTTCTCGTATTATCAATTATGTTACTAACTTCTTCTCTGTGTTTTTTATATATGTTTTCCCTTCCCTAAGGTTGATTCATGCTTACCACTCTCGTTCTGAAGGGCCTTCTATTTCGTCTCATTGGTCTAATAATTAAGATAAAGTTTTATGGAGAATAAAAATGGTATTATAGAGAATTCAAAGGAAGGGTATACACCTAAAAACAATGAGGTGATATCAAGGTTGGAACAAAAGATTTTATAAATACAAGAACAATTATCTCATGCTCGCAATTCGAATGCCTTGCTTTCTGAGGTCAACACCATTGTTAGACCTCAATCCATGCTCACAGATATTTTTTCCTTATCTAACCTAATCTCATACCCTCAAACTACCTCAAATAACTTTCCTTTTCGAAAAAACCAAAATTCACATCATACCCATCCACCACTTTACCAACATGATATATCCAACAAAACCTGTTTAGCTCCACCAAATGCCTCATATTTTCATACCACTTTACATGCCCGCGATATACCTCAAACTTCCATACCAATATGCTTCTTATATTCCTACTTCGGATCCAGATTGAATTCCAGTTATGTTGATTAAATCATGTCCATCACCATATAAATTAGAGAATTCCAAAGGATTAAATTGATCCAACTATGTCAGAAAAGTTGGAGAAGTAAACGTTCGACCGGCCCCCTGTTTGCGGCTCCTCGGAGATACCAGGGTTAGTTTGAGGACCTGTGCATACCTCTTTGCTTTCAATTACCGTTAGGGATCCCACTCCACCTAAGTTTTGAAAAGTTTCAACGGAATTGGAGATCCGAAGGCGACTCTAAAAAGATGAGAAAAGCTGTGCGACTGCAAATCAGGAACAAATTTCACTAAATATAAGTTAATGAGGCCTTACTGGAGAGGCATTGTCATGGTATATTAATCAGATTTCAATACAGTTGAAAGTGGCTGATATGGCCATAGATATTATGAAAGTTTTGAATTTCGTGTTGAGAATGCACCTGATTAATTTTTGCTATTCAATTTAAGAGGAAACTACAAAATCATTTCGAGAATAAGCTATAAGGTGGAGGTCTCAACCTGCTAGGGTACGAACCCCGATGGATGAATCACATATGAAAGAACTTTTTATGCGTGTCCAAGAACCACAATATATTAGGTATTATGCTGCATTATAGTATTAAGCCACGCCGACATCATAAAATTAGGTGTGAATATTGAAGAAGGTTTAAAGAAAGCCAGAATAACATATTTGAAGGAGCTACAGGTTTCATATCCGGTCTTACCCTTTAGATGTAACCGACGTTGTCTTCTTCTTTGAGGACTAAGACTAGCTTCTTAGCTACATCATTACATCATAGGTCAAGTTTAGCGACACTTTACCGTTTTCTACACCACTTGAGGTTTTACATTGAGTCTACAATACACATAATCGATATTTATAATATATATCTATAATTATATATATATATCTATATATATATATACTATATGATATATAATATATGTTATATTATATATTATATCTAACTTGAGTAATACATAGGCCTTTCGTATAGGAGATTACTTATTCTTCTACTTTAATTTCACATAGATATATAGACTATAACATACTCTCAAAAATAGTCATCTCAACTCATAACCATCTAATATAAGAGTATATCAAATTGGGCTTAGCCCATACATCAATACAATAAGACCACATATAGGTCATACAACGTTTTGTATTAGATTCTTAAAACTAAACAACTTCATAGCTTGATAGTAGCATTGGCCTCAGAAAGTAAGGACCTACCCAACTTGGATGATTAATAATTTCAAGTCTTCTTCAAAGTCTTCTCCAAAAGCCCTTTAACATCCGGAACCTAAAATGTTGGGGAAAAGGAAGAAATGGGGTTAGTACACCATTTGTACTAAGTATGAGACCATATGCACACATACTAAGAAAACATGCTTAGAAAAGGGACATTTCATAAATTATGCATTTTCATTAAAAACCTCTATGCACATTCAACAAGGCTATACCAACTAATAGGACATGTTCATTAAGTCATATGCATGCACATCACAAGATCAACAATACAAAGCATAGTCATGTTTATGATCATATCAACTACTTGCATATAAATATCAAGACATCTAATTATCCATTATAGACTTCAACAACACAATAAGCCTTCAACGTCGATCAAAACAGACAATTACCCATGCACGACTACCCAAGTCTAACCGCAAAGCCCCATAACCTTACTCAATCAAGTAACCCAAAACAAAACATTAATAACATCCTAATTCACATAGGATAGTATTTAAAAGTGCATATCCTCTTACGTTAACAGAGAGAATATACCCACACATATAAATAGGTGGAACTAATCCATCATGTGTATCAACAATGTGAAGTGTCATCATATACATATCATATCCTCATCATAATCATATTCAGACAGAAGAACATATTCCTAAGACTCAGCTCAAGCTAACTGTGCAATGTTTAAGAAGGGTCCCATACCCCTACTTAGACTTAGCTAGACCTCTTAGGTTACTTAGTTAGAGTCTTCCTAAGATTCATTTTACCTTTTGAGAATACTTAACTTAACCCCTAACCTACTTAACCACATTAGCTAATGTGGAATCTAGTGTCATTGAACCCTAGCACTGAAAGAAGCGTGACTACTTGCCAAGGTAGTATCAAAAAATTAACATAGCAACTACATGGATCCAGCTAATATTCCTATGATGCAACATAGTTCAAGAACTAGGAGATATAATTGGCGCTCTCCTATTTATGTTTATGCATTATAGTCTCCCAATCTCAAGATTACATTAGTGTTTCTACCTTCCCTATGTGGAAGGGACACTCCTCCCCTAGCACTCTGTGCTAAGCGAGAGTCCCCTTTTGAAAAATGTCTTTGAATTATTCATCATAGTTTATTAGGTCATATTGTCTAATCCCCTTGTAATCAGTATCATTATCTCATTAGGAATTGCATGAGAATATCCGTTCAATGGAAACCCTCATATATGAGGTTAGCCTAGCACATCATCATGTCATAATAAGACCCATAGGTATCTACCTCATCTTAACACCATAATCTCACAATCAATAGTCAAGACATTTCAAGTCATCATTCATACCAACACTTAACTTAGGCTAATTCAATAGGTGTAAGTAAACACATCAATAGTAATAACACAAGACTAGTTAATTGCAATGCAGCACTAATCCAATAACATCAATTCCTAACCTAAGGTAAGGGTAAATAGGGTTCATTATGAATTCAATCAAGAATGAGATCCAATCCCAACAATACATTACCCTATTCAATCAATTACAATGAATTGAATAGATAAATACATCTCATAATCAATTCATTCTTCATCCCCATCATTTAGGACCAAGATCCTGATTTTGGAATTGGGGAAAGGAACATTATCCCATGAAATTCCCTTAATTAACGTCAATTAATCACCCAATGTAGCTCATATTAGTCATAAAAAATCACAATATATCATCATTTGAAGTTTAGAAAACCATTGAATTGGAAACCCCGTGAAATTGGTAATTTTGAAATTCAATTTTGAGAGGACCTCGTGGTAAAAGAAACCCCAGAGTTTAAGAATTATCCTTTAATGAAGATTAATCCACGAAATGAAGTAATCTGTAGGAAATTGAAACTTCTTCTACAAGCTTTTCTTCTCTTTCAATGGAGGATTTGGGGAACCGACAGTAGAGAGAGTTGAGAGCTTTTGGGTTTGTTTTTGTGGGAATTTGAGTTTGGGGTGATTGATAATCGTAAAATGAACCCTTAATATACATAATAATCACCCCTAATTACCCTAACATCCCTCACTTAAATTGGTCTTTTGGAAGTCCTAAACGTCAAAAATACAATTTTACCGAATCTAGAAGTGGCTCCGCGGCGCGGTGCCAACACACATTTTTTAAATATGAAAACTAATTGAACCATGAGGCCCTATGGTAATGCGCGTCGTGTAAGCGCCCACTGAATCTAGACTTTTGCATGCTCCCACCCATGTTGGGGTTCCTCCTCCATGACCCTTCATTGGCCTTGGGGCGCGTTTTGGAATTTTAGACTCTCTATACTAACTCTACGTACCAAGTCTTTTAACAAGTTTTAGAACTAACATTTTGACCCTCCAAACTATCCCCCAACATAGCGATGTCACTAGTTCAATTAGGCTTGTTTTCCGGACGTCATGGATATCCTTGCCGTCTGGGCTCTAAAAACTCTCGGATAATTTTCAAAATTATTTTAGTCATAAAACAGTATCTACCCTAGAAACTCATGAAGGCTCTAGGTTAGGTTATCGACTTTTCGGAGTGTACAACAGCTAGTATTAAAACTTCTCAATTTTTAATAGAATTAGTGAAAACTAGATGAGAAGAAGTGAATGTTGTGTTGTCAACACATGAGTCAAAATATCCTTTGATTATCAAACACATATGCATCCGCTTCATAACCAATCACCTTTATATCTCCAAAATCCTCCACCTATATTTCAAAAGGCACATATCTTTAAAAGGCAGCCAACACGTCGACCATCCTCTCAATTCATAAAATCTCGACCTAAGCGTGAGAAAAATCCACCAAAGTAGTATACCCCTTTTGGCTGAGCCAATAACAATTTTATAGGACGTTGATTTGATGTCTATATTACTGCCTATTCCTAAAATTTTAATGGTACACAGGGGCAAAATGACTTATCTACTAAACAATGTTTCATCATTCAGGGATGAAAGGAATACTACAAGGGAATGTCGAACTTTGAAAATCAAAATCAAGTATTATGATACTAAATGTAATATACTAAAGTGATACATGTAAAGAGCCCCAGTGGCATGACTTGCAATTTGTTACATGATGAGAATGGGTAGCATGATGTCTAGATTATTGAATTGGTTGTGATGTTTCTAGTTGAGTTGATTCGTGTTTCGGGCAGTTTTACGAGTACAAACTATTGTGTCATGAAGTATTTAGTGATCCCAAGTATTAACGGAAAAATCCATGGGAGTTTACAAGGCTTAGAATTGAAAATTGGAAAAGAAAAGTCGGAAACTCCGCCAACAAAGTCCCTGGGGGCGCCGCACCTGCTAGAGCCCCTCTAGGCAGGATCTGTCTGACAGGCCCTGGCGCCCCGCACCTCTCAGAGCGCCACGATCGCGTAGAGACCCCGTTCTTTCTCTATATTTTTTTTTTACTAGTTCTAAGTTGTAGCTATAATTCCGAAATGATTCCAACACTCTAATACATCTAAATATTATGAATCATCCAGAATGATGAGATCATATCCTTGAATCCATAATTCATTCAAGGACAGTTAAGATCAAAGTGCAAAGAAGTTATAGTCAGTCTAAGAGAGTTAAAACAAGTCAAAGTAAAGCTCTTAAGCACTCAAAACCCAAAAAAAAAACTTTAAGGAAAGACGCATTTAAACTTGTGTTTTAAAGGTTCGATTATAGAGTTGAGAAATTTCCAAATACTATAGGAACTTAGTATTCCTAAGAGTTCAGTTTCAGTAATCAAATGACATAAAATGAGTTCATTTTCTCCAGCGTTATAGAGGGAACTAGGTTAGTCCCCATAAGCTTAACTAAATTTTCAAACTTTTGGGAAAGAAAGGAAGCGAACTTTCACAGAGCCTATGGCTATTTTTAAATAGAATCAAATAAACTATGACTTCCAAAGCGCTTCTTAAAGCGATTTTGAGCCCGACTATCTCAAATAGCAGAATCAATATATTCACATATCTATGATTATATATATTTATATATATATATATATTATTGGGAGTAGTATTAGACACGATTTGGGATACCGATTTCAATTAACTCAAGTCTCCAGTAAAACCATGTATCCATCATGGATCGAAAAGTGTCATACTTTTAGATGAACGCTTTTCCCTAGTTTTACTAGGATGCCATTAGGAGTCCAGGTCCTAATACTCGGGCAAGGTTATGATTGTCGGGCACAATGGTTCAGTAACAATAATATCATCACTAATCTCTTAATTGATGGTTGTCGGTTAGAGACCTCTCATATAAGTATTGTATTTTCATATATATCATTATTTTGGTATTTTAGCTATATCTTAGATCATTATTTTATCTTATATTATTTAGAGTTTATAATATGTTTTCAGTCAGTATTTCTTTATATTGCAATTACTTTTAAACTGCGTATATTGAATAAGAGTTAGTAGATCATGAGTTGAGTAGAGCCAAGGTAAGTGTTCTTTCTTACTCTCTTTCAAGCTTAAGTGTGTTTAGAATTCCAACTCGCATACACGTACATTCAGTGTATTGATGTCAGTTGGCCTGCAACGTTTCAAGATGCAAATGCAGGTAACTAGGATCAGCACGCAACACACCATTGATCCCGTTCAGCACTCCACGGTCACTTGGTGAGCCTCCTTGCATTCCAGAGGACATTCCCTTTATTGTTTTTCTAGCTTAGTTCATTAGGATGTTATGGGCTCGGTTCCATACATCCCTCTATGTCGTTTAAGACTTCTAAACAGTTAGTAATTTCAGTAGTTTTTTTCATTTCATTTTAATGTTAAACACTTATTTTCCCTTGGGGTTCCCAGTTTGAATGTTTAAGACTTTTAAAACAGTCAAGATAATATTTCTATTCAGTTCAGTTTAGTTCTTTCATTCTTACAATTATGATTGTTGTCTTCCGCTGAGTTAAGTAAGTTAGGTCAAGGGTTCGCTCGAGGCCAGCAATGGTCACCGAGTGCCGACTACACCCAGGGTGTAGGCTCCGAACGTGACATTTATACACAAACAATATAAATCTTGGAGTACATTTATGTTGAATATACATATACATTATTAGGCTTATAGGATAATTCATAAAGTATAACTATACAAACCACTTGAATAACATCATATATTTACAAAAAGAGAAAATCAATATAACTAATACATATAGAGTATGAAAAAAAGAAAAAAGAAAAAAAAGAAAAAACAAATTAAGTTTTCAATATAACTTATACATATATTATTTCAATAGTCAGCTTATACAAATATAATAAAATGTTCAATTTAACTTATACATATTGAATTTCTGTACATGATATACAAATATTCACCAATGATAATTCATACTATATACAAGAGCATACATAAAAAGGGAAAAACAAAAATGATCACAATTAATAGGACATAACAAATTTATTTCATCATCAACATCTCAACTTATAAAGTTTAAACCTAGAACTAGTTGAGAACAACATTCATGTTTCTATAAAATCGAATTTTATACTCTAATATCCTTTAAAGCTTATTAAAATTGTTTTGATGCTTCTCAAATGACGTTATTTTTGACCTTCAACTCCACATGATCTACATGTATGCTTCCCTTTGAGACCAAGCAATTCACGTTTTTTTTAACGAAGGTTACTTTTTGGCCTCCGTTGAAGGTCTTTTGAATTTTAGAGGAGAGCCGAACTTTCATCATTCTTTGTCTTTCTTTCGCTATCATCCCTTCCCTGCTACTGTAGCACTATAAATTGGTATCTCATAAATCTTCAAAACAATCTTTGGTTTATACGAATCCGAGCAATTTCCATCAGCTACTAAAATTTTTCACTTCAGTACAGCCCAATCATGCTCACATGGTATTTCTTCGTATTGGAACCTTCCACAACTGCATGTTTTATTCTTTAAGCAGACCCCAAAACTCTTACCATCATTCATCACATTGTATATATATTCAGTTGATGGCACAACCTATTTCATACAAATATATTTATGTATATGTATAAGTCTATGAAATTATATATGTATAAGTCTATGAAATTATATATGTATAAGTCTATGCAATTATATATGCATTAATAATAAATATGCATAAAACATACCCTCATTTGTGTGCTCATTACTTCCTTTTCAATCAGTATATTATGAAATTCCAATCAATGTAGTGAATGTGCAGACTGTCTCGTATTTGTTGTCATGATTCCATCTCCCAAACATCAGTCTAACCTTTTCCTAAAAATTAAAAAATTATAATTCACGTGTACCCCTAGGCAACCTGTTAGAATCCTCTGCAAGGTTACATCATAAGCCCATCCCCAATGATGTTTCTTTCATTAAACCTTGGCCATTACTTCTCATATCCAGCTAGCCCAATACTCTTTAACACCTACTTTCAATATTTTCTACCGTATTCATCAGCCCATCAAACTCAACTTTATTGCAAGTCTTTGAAATTGTATAAAATACATGACTTAGCTCCTTGGAGGCCTTCCTAAATTTCTTATCTACATTACCCCACAAGTGACATATACAAGCATAATGTGGCACATTTTTATACATTTTTGTGATTGCCTTTATGATGCTCTCATTTCTATGTGAGACTACACACATATTACCCCTTTCCCCATATGCCTTTCTTAGCTGTACAAAAAATCAAGACCAAGATGCATCATCTTTCGAATAAATGATATTATAGGCTAGTGAAAAAATATGTCCAATATTTTTATTTATATACAAATTAACATAAAATCACAAATACACATTCAAAAACACAATGAAACATACCTTCTCTGCCCATTGTATTTGTAGCCACAAATGTTTCATTATACGGTCTTTTTAGGTGACTCCTCCTCACACCTATGACGTCCTTGCAATGATCACATCATTGTATGAAAATCTTCTACTCAATAAAAGCTACGAAACTCATTTTTTCCTCAATTTTCGTAATACGTATAACAGCTAGAATTAACTTCGTCATATACAAATATGCTGGAATTTTGTTGTAAGATGTAGTTATGGTGACCCTCAATGAAATCAGAGCCTTTTCTTTAGCCCTCCAAAAGAATGAGTAATTTACATCAACTCCCAGATATATATTCACATCACTCCGATTATCATAAGGTGTATATTTTCTCTTGTGATCAACAAGCTTAGGCATAATAATCCCACCAATCATCATGTTTGTCGCATGTTTTTCTGAATACACTTTATCCTTCAAAGGACAAGTATGATATCTATTAAATGCTCGGCTCCTACACATTCTAGACTTGTTGACATTTGATGCTTTCATTAACCACTCACATTTATCAGAAATACATTTCAGTGTATAAATACATCATCAAATACAGCACAGGACATCAATATACAAATAAATAAAACAAATATACACTGTATTGGTCTGTATAAGCTAGGTTACGGGATTGCATTTGACCTCACAATTTTATATTGAAATCTCTTTTCAATTGCATAGTTTTCCATCACTGATTTTAAAATGGCTTTGTTCTTATACACTTGGTCAATCTCCACGTACTTATCATAAGGATCTGAAATGACTCCATAGCAGCTCACTGACCCTAAAACACAAAGTGGATCTACAAAATAACCAATTGAAAACTGCCTAGTCTCAAATTTAGCAAGAAGATCATTACAAATTGATGTTACCATATAATTCTCCTGATTTGAAATTTGACATAGTTTAGTGATATTATAAAGGACCCCAAAATAAGCTAAGTGAATCTATAGACTAACATGAGTTTCATGAGTTAATAAGGTCTTAAAATGATGTATATAAGGTGTTTAGAAGTCCATCGTGAAATTTTGGAAGAATTGGGAAGAAAACCGTCCAGACGTTGGATGCAGTCTATGTTTGAGCCTAAGTTTGTCGAAGAGTTTCGGCTTGGAGTTTGGGGTATGTAAGGGTGAAATTTAGTATCAATGGTTCCTACACATAGATTATGAAATGTTTAAGTCAGTTGATGTGTATCTGGCACATAAGATTCGTTGTGAACAATAATATGTATTAGTCCCTAAGTGTATTTATGGTCTATTACGAATACTGTTAATATGTATCTTGACCTTTTTCTTTTTCTGTTTTTTTGGGGAATGACACATGAAACAATGCTTGTTTTTAATGTATATGGTACTATTAAAGCTATGTATTAGTTTGTTTTTTGCAAGACTATTGTTGGAGATTGAAGACATCTGTTAGAAAAAATCAGATATATTCAAATTGAGGTACTTCAGTTGTGAACATAAAAGAATCAATGCCTGATAAGGACGATTTGTCAGTTCCAGAATGCATTTTTAAAGAAATGTTCCCCCCCCCCCCCCCCCCCCCCCCCCTTTGCCACAATGATATGAAAGGATGCCTGGCCACAAGAAAGAAGCGCAAAAATTCCAGCTGAAAGCTAACCACAAACACAAAGTGTTGTGGGCGTTGTAGATAAGAAGGTCACAACCGAAGATCTTGTACTTTTTTTTCGAAAAATAGTTGACGAAGTTTTTATTTATAATATTTTGATATTTTAGATTAATAATTTTCAAAATTTTATAGTTAAATTTATAAATTTTTAATTGTTACAAATATATATATTACAAAGTATTGTTAGCTTATTAATTTCTGATACAATAAATTGAAATGTTACAATTTTCAATTTTGTGTATATTTCTAATTGGTAAAAATTTGTTCACATGGTAAAGTTATATAGAAGTTTAAGAATTTGGTACAAGCTATTATGTTTCAAATACATCATTTGTATAATGTATGATTTTATTTTTGATAATAATGTATCTGATATAGAGTGATCGCAAAATATTATGTGTAAACTATAATAAAGTGTAGTTATTAATGTATCACAACAAAAAACGATTATAGTTATAAAGATGATACTTGTTTAAGATAAACATTGTAGTGATTAGATGTTAAATATAATTTTCAATTTATTGAGCAATCTTAATACTAAAAGAATCCATACATATCGAGAATTCATAGATAGATGAAAAAAATTGCTTGACAATTTAAAAACAACGAACTGGAATGAAAATGAAAGAAAAAAATAATGAAAAAAAATAAAAATCAACAAAGTTAACAAGATAAAACATTTAATTTAATTTTTTTGAGAGATAAACCTTTTGAACATTCCAATTCGGATGAAAGATAAATAATTGAAAATTACTTGAAAGATCACTAGACTAAAAAAAATGAGAGAATTTTTGGAGTGAATTAGGAAGTGAAAACATTGGTAATGGAGTGAAATTATATGTATCCAGAAATTTTGTGTTGTGATCAAAATAAAATATTTTGGAATTTTTTAAAAATGCTAAGGAATAATGAGGAAAAACAAGATGTGTATATAGGTAATTTTTCTAAAATTTAATGTATAACAAATATAAAATTGATAATTGTACATTTATAAAATTTCATTCCATAGCAAAGTTTTAATTTACTACGGAGTTGCCGTCTTTCTGTATAATGGCTAGCTGTTATTTTTTTTATATACATTTTGTTTATTTAAAAAACCGTAAAAGGGTCAAAAATGTCCCAAATCTACAAGAAAAAGTGTAAGAATACCTTTCATTCATCTTTTTGTCTAAAAATATCCTTCTACTTATCTTTTTGGTCTAAAATTATTATTCATCCACCTTTTTGCTCACTTATACTCTTGCAGATAACAATTATCTTTTTTTTTTTAAATATTTATTATGTGTCATTTTCTTGTTGGATGAAATAAAAATCCACCTCTCTTGATTTTTTTCCATAATTTATCCAAATAAAAATAATATATCTTTTTCAAGATCCAAAAAATAAATCTTTTAAATCTAGTAATTTCTATTTTCTATAGCTTTTTCTCAAAAAAAAATTATTTTAGGTAATTAATATTTTTAAAAAATATTAGCCATGCCACAATTACTGGGACATAATATATTAATATAAATCCAAAAATTGACTAATATGTTTTTAAAATATTTAATTATCTAAAAAAATTCTTTTTTTTGGAAAAAAGTTTTAGAAATAGAAATTACTAGTTTTGGATCTTGAAAAGATATATTGTTTTGATTTGGATAAAGTATGGGAGAAAATCAATGGAGGTGGATTTTTATTTCATTCAATAAGAAAATGTAACATATACATAATTGTATTTTAATAAAAGAAGGGTTGTGATATCCGGTTTCACGTATGAATTAATGCCTTTTCCTTAAGTTTAGTGGCGTCAAAGCCTTTAGTGCTAATTTGTATTATAAGTTTCTCTTTGTTTTGCAGGAAATCTTCCAAAGCCCAATGCGGAGATTTTTGAGAGAAAAATGCTAAGAGACACCTACGGAGCTTATGACCACAGTCCGTCATGCCTGTGACGGTCCGTAGGTGCAAGCGTAGAGAAGCTGCTGAATGAAGATTGGGAAGTCTGACAGTTGTGGGCATTACGAAGCTTGTGACGGTCCGTCATGGCTATGAAGGCCGTCCTGCAGGTTCGTCGTAAAGATCAGAGAAGTTATCCCAGTACCCCCACTTCCAAGAAGTGAAGTCCTTTTGAAACGAAACCCTCGACGTACCGTTGTGGCCTATGGAACGGTCCGCCACACTTGCCGTTGAGGGAAATGAAGAAAGCGCAGAAGAATTTGCAGGCCAAGTATGGGACGACGGAGTCCACGACGTTCCATCATGACCACGATGGGGTCCGTCCGCGTGGCCCGTCGACCCACGCCGCCGTTTTGGCAGATTCCATGAATAGAACCCGTTGTAATTAGTTTTTTTATTTTTTATATAAATAGTTCGAAAAACCTCGTTTTGAGGTTAGAGCTCTGCAAGATTAGAATCATATTATTAGACTGTGTTTGAATTAGTGTTTCATTTCTTGGAGATTCTTACAGTAAATTTTTTGGTGATTAATCAATGGCAATTTTTTGGACTTTATTCTTTCTCATTGAAGTACGTAACATGAATTCTTAATTTAACATTTGAATCTTGTTCATGTGGGCTATGAGTATTAAACTCCATAACTAGGGTTTTGGGGAACCATAGACAAATATGAGATACACCCTAGCTTAAAATAACAATTCTAGAAAAGTGTCTTGCAGTAATTAATAATTCCCTTTCGCTTAGAGTCTTTTTAAACTGATGAATCCAACTGTTAGAACTCGCCTTAATGCTACTTCTCCGTACCCAGGAGGTGATAATAGAAAAAGAAGTAATTAACATAGATTTAGTGTATACTATCTAATAGGCTAGTATTGATTGGTACGATGTAATAACTTAGTCCAAGATCCGAATACGATGCTTAATATGAGGTAACGATAAGGGTTAGAAGCACACACGTAGCCGGCCAAGGTGCGGAGTGAGATTTTCTGATGCTGGACCAAGGCTTTAGAAATACATAACTTATCACTTTGCATCAGATCTAGGAAGAATTGTTATAGTTAAAATTACAAGTTAGAACCTGTGGGTAACACGAAATCCTAGTTACTTTGATTATTGATTAACCCACTTTCAACTTTAAGTGTCTCTTTCAAGGTGAGTTTTTTTTTAGTTTTTCTTTTTACTACTAGGAAATACAAACCCCCTTTTACCATTTTTTAATGTTGTTACTTTCTAAGGAAGTATCAAACCGAACCATAGTAATACAAGTAAAGTTAAGTCCTACGAACCTATTTTCCTCGTGGGAACGATCCCACCTCACTATTGGGTTATTTACTTTGACGCCGCGACCGCTTACTTCTTAATTTGAGAATAAGTTTGAGCGTATCAATTTTGGCGCCGCTGCCCGGGGAATTTAAGCTTTTAGATGAACTTAACTTATTAGTATAGTTTATTTGATATTTTCTTGATGTTACTTTGGTTTATTGTTTTGATTTCATTTCAGAACTTCCTCCTTGTACCAAATACAGACGAGAGTAAGAGAAACCGTTGTTCCCCTACGATCACGAGTTTAAGCGGACACTGCGAACATGATCGTACTTGGGAATCAATGATGAGGATCCAACCAACCATCCCATCTCCGGTTGATTCATGTCAGATGTTACCCTCTCCGGTAACATCAACAGAGTGGACCGAATCCCGCTCCACGGCCCCCAGCATCTACAGAGGCTGAGTAACATAGCAGATTCGATGGCCACTGGTTTTTTGCCTCCCTACCTAAGGCCCCAACTTTTGTGTAACTAGTATTCTGATCGCAATGCTCACAGCCAAGGTTGTTTTTCAGGCTACCTTCTGAGGATCACATGCCCATATAGCTAGGTAGGCATGTGTAAAAGTTTTGTGTGGGTAGGCCTGATTTGGATCTAGAATGTAATATGCTCAGATTGTTTCCTCTCTCACGGACGGGAGAGGCTTGCTATGTGTTTCACATGAGCTCTCCATCCAACTCCTCTTTACTTGGAATAACTAAGGATGTCTTCTTATCACGCTACTAATCCGGTCTCCAAGAAACGGAAAACCACAACGACAAGGGTGAATTAACTTTGTGGCAACTACCAGGAGAGTAAGTTAGTAGTTCCTTGGGAGTAGATTCAACCTCTTCTTGAGAAGTTGTTCCCAAATACCGTATAGATTTATTAGTCCTAAAAAAAAAAAAAAAACTGAAAAGAATACTTCTATAGGGACAAGATGATAACAACAAAGCGGTTATTGACACTTAAGTCAGGTGGCTTTTGGAGATGTCCTTATGCGATATCGGAAAAATAGAAAAACTCCCGAAAAAACAAAGCTTGGATACTAGATAATCTGATACTGGAGAAACCCTGCAGTGCAGTCCACTCACAACCGCCATGATGATATTCTGAAGAATGGTTCAAATTAGAACTGCGCTTGGTTTGGTACAAAACATGTCAGGGGGTTGCATAAAAGATTAATGGCCACGTCAACTACTTGGCTAACCACTCCTCCAACGATGATGTTATTATGATGAGGATTCCTATGCAGTAAATAACAGATGGGGGTTTCCTACCAGTGCCCAAGGCTCAATCATGATAACTGCGCCAAGGTCAAGGGAAACCAAGGTCGAACTATGGTAACTACAATCGTGGGTCATTAATGTCATAGATGGAACTACACCAATCGCACCACAACTTCAACAGGGGTCTATGGTAATGAAACGACAGAATGGGACCCTATGTTCCTTCCTCAAAATCGGGAAGTTACACTTGGGATTGGAGGTAGTATGTCCGAGTGAGGATAATGTTGCATAAAATGATGAGGAGGTTTCGATGCTAGTTATGACACAATAAAGAGTTGAGAAACGATTACGGTATTGGCAAAGATTGAGACCTGCATATCAATTAAGTCAACTGAGTTTACATTGGCCAATTATCTTCAACATGAACACACCGCAACCGTACCACTCTTCCTAGCAACACTGCCAAATCTGAAAAATGATGGACATTGTATGAAATTATCTACTCGCGTGGTAAGCAACATTGACCCACCTCAGCCATCTGATAGATAGAGGTACAACAGGAATCTGATAAAATTGGTAGAATTTGATGCGAAAGTTAGAGATAACACTGCAAAAGATCGAAGTGGCCTAAAAGGTAACTCCTATGCTAGGCCACCCCCCATTTCCTCATATATTGTGAAAGACCTAGGATGGTAACTACCGGCGTTTTATACCCTGTTGAAGCAACTTTCTATCAATGTCCCTTTGGTAAAGCTTTAGAACAATGCCCGATTACGCCAACTTTATGAAGATTGGTCCAAAGAAAAGATCGTCAGTTTGCTTTTGAGGTGATGATAGAATGCAAGCATGTAGTGCTATTGCTACAAGATCTCTGGTCCAAAAGAAAGAAGATCCGGTGCTTTTACTATTCCTTTTACAATCGGCTATTACATTTTGCGAAAGCATTATGTGATCTGGGGCAAGCATAAATCTCATGCCCCTCTCGATTAAAGAAGTTTTGGGTTGGGTGACCCAAATCCACTGCGAGTGCTGCACGATGGCTGATCGACACAGTAAATGACCTATAGGGATCTCCACTATGTGCTAGTAAAAGTGGAGTCATGCATAGTCCAGCATATTTTGTTATTCTTGCATTGCGAGGTCGATTTTGAAGTGCCCATTATTCTTGGGGGTCCATTCCTTGCTACGGGAAGACTTAGTATGACATGGAAAGGGCAATGAAATTTCGATTGAACCATGAGGAGTAGTGACCTTTAAGTGTTTGTAGCTTCCATGAGGCAGAGTGGTGAGCTCCAATCGCATCTGCTTATTCCTGACAACATGGGTTAGACCATCTGAGAGCACCAATAAAGAACGTCTAAGGTGTAAAGCTTAGCGGCAGTAATAATGAACTTTGATAGGATTGTATTGAAAAGTATGGATCATAGTCGCGGCTCTTGAGCCGAGGCTGTTCGGTTTAAACGCGAAGAAAATTTTTGAGCTTGATATGAAAAATCGCGAGTCCCCACCCGCAAAATCCCCATCGATAGAGGAGGCTTCAAGTTGAATTAAAAGATCTCCCACCTCATCTTAGGTATGAATTCTTAGGAAATGGGACACTTTATACCGGTATCATTTCATCAGACTTGGATGAACAACATGTTCAGAGTTTGGTGAGGTACTAAAAAGTTCAAAGAGCCATTGGGTGGACCATTGCGGCCATTATTGGGATCCCTCCCCTGGTATTTGCGCTCATAAAAAATCCAACTCATGCCGATCACTGAATGCCGAGTATTGAGCACCCAGAGACGCTTTAATCCTCCTATGCAATAGGTTGTTAAGAAGAAATTATCAACTGGCTGAGGGTGTTATGGATTACCGTAACGAACTCATGGACTGAAAGACCAGTTTCCTATGCCCTTCATGGATCAGATGTTTGGAATAGACTTGCCGTAAAAATGGTGGTATTTTGGGTTTTCTTGTGGGTATTCGGGATATAATCGATTTCTATTGCAACCAGAAATCAAGAGAAAACCACTTTCACTTGTCCATATGGGACTTTTGCGTTCAGAAGAATGCCGTTTGGGTTGTGCTCAATCACCCGCAACCTTTCAGAGATGTATGAATGTCAATATTTCTGACATAGGGGGTGGGAGTATCCTATGAGGTTTTTTATGGATTATTTAATTCTGTGGTTGGTGGAGGTCTCGAGCGGTTCTTAACAAATTTAGCTGAGTTCTTAGAATGTAAACTGCAATTTTGGTAACTAAATCTGGGAAAAATGTCCATTTCATGGTGAAAGAGGGTATTGTGTTGGGTCATCGCATTGCATAAAAGGGAATTAAGGTTGATCCGAGCTAAGTTTGAGGTGAAAAGAAGACTGCCCCGCCAACTCTGTGAAGGTGTGAGAAGCCTTTTCTTTGCAATGCGGTTTTTACTGAAATTCATCAACGACTTTTTAAAGATTGCACACCCATTTAACAAACTTCTGGAGAAGATTTAAATTTTGTTTTGATGAATCTTGTCCCTTAAGGGCATTCGGTGAACTAAGAAAAATTGTATCTGCGCCTATCTATTCCAGGATTGGAGCAGTCCATTTGAGGTAATGTGCAGGCTAGTGGGGTAGCTCTTTGGTGTGAGTACTGGTACAGATGAAAAACAAAATCCTTCACCCTCTACTATTCTAGTAAAGCCCTAAATGAAGGCTAGAAGACCTAACAGTGAACTGAGCAATAACGCCTAGCAGTAGTGTTTTTGCTTTGGAGAAATTCCGCTTCCTATTTTCTAGGTACGATAGTTATATTGGCATATGACCATCAATCATTGAGATCTTTGATGGCGAAAAAGGACGCGAAACCAAGGCTGATTCATTGGGTAGTGCGCTGCAAGAATTGGCTTTTGAGTGCTGGATAGAAAAGTGACTGAAAATCCAGTGGCTGAATCATTTGTCTCGTCTAGAGTGAATCGAGGAGAAGTTAGGTGATAGACTGACATTGATGACAACTTTCCCTATGAACATGTATTGGCTCTTCACAAGACTTGATTCCATGGTTTTTTTTTTTTTTTCTCATAGTTTGCGAACTATCCTCGATTGATAATTGTTTTTCCATCTAGATTTGTCCTTTCATCAAAGGAAAAAGTTCATGTAACGATGTAAGAAGTTCTTTTGGGATGAACCATAACTTGTATAGGAGTTGTGCCGACTGGCTTATCGGCGTTGTGTGCCAGATGTGAAATGTTTTGAGTGTGTTGGAGTGCATGCCATTCTTCACCTGTTGGCGGACACTCACAGTGGTGCCGAACCGCTCATAAGATATTGCAATGTGGTTACTATGGCCAACTCTTCATCAAGATGCTCATGGGTTTTGCTAAGCATGTGACAACTGTCAACGTGATGGTGGTATTCAAGAAAGCAAGAGCGCCTCTTAAACCCCATCTTGTGATTGTGTTATTTGATGTGTGGGGTATTGACTTATGGGCCCTTTCGTGAGTTCTCATGGGATAAGTTACATCTAGTAGCAGTTGATTCTGTTATCTAAATGGGTCGAAGCCATAGCACTCGCAAACAATGAAGGGAAGAGTGTCACTACTGCATTTTGAAAAAAATCTATTCTCTCGTTTTTGGCACCCCAAGGGCTATATTAGTGTATGAGGGGCTCCCCTTCTGTCAACAGATTATTCAAATGGTTATTGGAAAATATGGGGTCGCCATAATGTGGCCACTCCTTCCACCCCCAACAAGTGGCAAGTTGAAGTGTCGATCGAGGATCAAACATATATGTCCAAAACCAGTGACGCTAGTAAGAACGATTGGTCAAGGAGGCTGATATGATCTTTTGGTCCTAACCGGGCAGCATATAGACTCCCATTGGTATGTTTATCCATACCCAACTTGTATATGGGAAACTTGTTTATCTACAGGTTGAGTTAGAGCATAAACGCATGTGGGCTATGAAGAAGTTAAAATGGATTGGAGCGAAGCTGCCGATCACCGTTAAATGGTTTGATGAACTGATGACTTCGCGCTGAAAGCCCTATGAAAGCTCATCCCTATACCAAGAAAAGATGAAGAAGTACCATGACCACAAAATTAAAAACGAGAGTTTATGGTTGGGGATTTGGTGGCTTTATATTTCATCCAGATTGCGGCGTGTTTCCAGGCAACTCAATCCAATGGACTTGTCCTTACACGGTTACTCACTATTCCCTCAGGAGCAGTTGAGTTTGGAAACCAGGAGGTTCGTTCAACGGTAATGGAAAGCGCATAAAAATCTATCTCGTGCATGCTGAATCGGCGAATGAAGTGATCGCGGCGTACCATCTTGATGAAGTCTGAGTAAGCAAGTTCCCCAGTCGTGCCGCGACATTAAAAAATCATGCGTTGTTGGGAGGCAACCAATACTTATCGTCTTTTTTAATATGTTAGATTTTTTTCTATTATGGAGTTTTTAAATT
This sequence comes from Solanum habrochaites, assembly GCA_027704765.1. Lineage (NCBI taxonomy): Eukaryota > Viridiplantae > Streptophyta > Magnoliopsida > Solanales > Solanaceae > Solanum > Solanum habrochaites. Next base: position 49,380,715 of record JAKWJA010002492.1, read on the forward strand.
TGCAAGGCACATCACACAGGAAATTCTTCTGCAGACACTACTATCGCAGTACCAACTGACAGATACAACGAGGACCTTTTGCACATGGAACACGGACCGTCGTAGCATCCGTCACACCAGGTACGTAATTCTGTCATTTGAATATTAGGCACCACGACGGAACTCAATACCTACGACGGGCCCGTCACAGGAATGCGACTACCATCCGTCGGGAACCGTCGCGTGATTAAATGACTCTACCCGACCCGACCCCGGCTGGCCCCTTTTCAAATCTGACGTTTATACTCCCCACCTCCATATTTCACCCCATTACTTCACATTCCTCTCACTCCCTCTCTTTTAAACTTCCACACTCCCCCCTGCTCATTACTCCTACAATCTCCCCAAAACCTTATATTATTATCTACTAGTGGGTGCTGCTGCTCTTGGTATCTTACCTTGCCACCTGAATCATCCTCCCCTTGTGTTTTTTTCTCCATTTCCAAGGTATGTGTCTCTAAACTTATAATCATTTAATATTGCATTTTTGGTTTAGTAGTTAGTATTAGCTTAGTTTTTAGTCGTATATGTTTCCTTGATGTGGGATTTATTCAAACCTAGGCCCAACCTGTTCGAATATTCCATGTTGAATACCCTAGTCCTAGGTAATTTTGCATTGGTAGTTTCTTAGGTATTGGGAATAGACAAAGATAGGTTCCACAATACTACCGACCATATGGGGTTCATCAGGGTTGCTTAGGGTACCTGTTTCGGCCCTGTTCACTCAGAACGAGACCCCGATTACGGACCATCGCACACACACGGAACGCGTAGGGTCCGTTCCATAAACCCTAGCACACTTCCCAAGGAACATGTGTGACGGACCGTCGTATTCACGACGGTCCCGTCCGCACGACCGTCATAATGGTCACGAGCACCCCCTCTGAGTAAGGGGCTCCCAACATTTTCAAGTGTCGCTACGCCGACTCTTACGACGGACCGTCGTACCCACGACGGTCCTTCCTGCAGACCGTCATGATGGTCAGAGACCCCTCTGCTAATGTTCTCCAACATTTTCTACGTGTCCTACGCCGGACCTCTAACGACGGACTGTCTTACCCACGACGTCCTCCTGCTTGACCCTTCATTATGGTCATGACCCCACTGATAAGGGTATCCCACATTTTCGAAGTTCCTACTACGACGGACCGTCGTACTCACACTGACCCGTCGTACTCACGACGTCCTCCTGCTCGACCGTCCTGATAGTCCTAGCCCCTCCTTCCTGGTTCTTTTATAATACATGACCCCAGTACAACACGGACGGACTCATGACGGTCCCTATAGCCACGACGAGCCGTCATCGGCTCGTCGTGTGATACAGTTTTCAATATTACTACCACACTATTTTCAAAGTTTAATGTCATATTAGCTTGCCTGTCCTTGCTTGCTACTCTCATACTCATATGCTCCTTTACAGGTCCTATCGACCTATGGCACCAACAAGACCGCACCTATGCACGTGGGACGATCTAAGTCTTCTCTCCCCTTTTGCCCGCATGGTCATCTTCCTCTGATATGAGCCGGGACCCGAGTACATGCCCCCCAGTAACCCTCGCCCTTCCCGTGCTACACGTGCCCCCAGATCCAACCCCAAAAGGTGGAGTAGGGCGTAGTCCACTCTGCGTCCCTGTTGATGAGGGCGCACACTCAACTGACCGGCACCCCCTATGTTTAGCCACAAATTAGTAAGGAGCTTCTGGCTCCTTAGGCGTATCCTGGTCCGAGGAAGCTTTCAGGCTCTGCTGAGGGTTTCCGCACCCGCCAACTGCTGCAGCCGTCGGCCTCGTCTGATAGCTGACAGTTCAGACTCTACCATCCCGGCGGCACCAGCCCCAGTCCCCACCCCCTCTCTGACCAGCCAAACCGGTGGTGCGTCGAATGCCAGTTTCAAGTGTACTCCGCGCCAAAATGCCTGACCTGTATAAAGGAGAATGACTCAACACTAACCGTGGAGAGTGCGGGTATCTTACAGGGAGTCTCCCATCGATGCCGGAGATCCACAACATATTCACCAGGCATCACTTAAGAGTGGCACGCCCTCCCGTTGGGCGATACAGTGAGTAAGTGGTCCGGAGTTTCTACGCATCCTACGTAGCGACTCGCTGATCACAGATCGTAGGTGGGCTGCTCCCGCTAACAGGCCCCACTGGCAGGTTCGAGTCCCGTGGCGTGCAGGTTTGACATTTCCCTGCCATCTATCCGCCGGTTCCTATACGACGAGAGTACATATGCGACGCGGACTCCCCACACTGCCGAGTTCGACACCGCTGGCAAGATAGTGAAGATGACCATTTCTTGCGCGGGCTAGACTGAGAGAGACCACCAAGGTGGATTGCACTGCCCCTATCAGTCCGAACGGAGAGGGTGCAGATTGGGTCACTGAACCGAAGGGAGCCATCAAGAGGCCAACCTCACGTTCGTCGCGAAGTTCTTGTGGCTTCTCGTCCGTCACTAACCTTTCCCCCACAGCTCTAGATCACATCGTCACTTGGATCGAGCATGTTGATAGCAGCGATATAGCAGCCCGGATTTCGAGGTCGACTTCGCATGGCTTCTTCAGCATCATGCACGATAGGGCATTCAAGGTCACTACTACCTATCCCTTCCCGTGTATGATTTTTGCACTTTGCAGACCGCAGGTGTACCCTAGGCACCTAGACCGTCCAGAGACGAGGCACAATGAGTTGGCCCCCACGTCGAGGCCCCGTCCCAGGCTGCCAACCACTTAACTGGATGATCTTTGCATACGGTGGCCCAGGCCCGCCCGCTACACATACATGCTCCACTGACCACTACACTAGCCCCGGTCCGAGTCTATCCCGGGTAGTATCCCTCCCCGATCTCTTCTCCTCGTCTCGCCCCTCTACCCATTTACCGGCCCGCTGCTTGCAAAGAGTCCAAAAATTGAGGCACACATGCCACTCTTCTGCATCATATCACCCAATGGATGCGTAAGTCTATTACTGAGTCTGAAGCGCGTATGGATAGGAATATGCAGTCGGAAAGATTGCTGATGTTAGCAGCGACTAGATGCAATTCAGTTGAGGTGTTAGCCCCCCAGCACCTCCGGTAGATGGTCGACTCTTCGGCTAGGGCCAGTCGACATTCTTTCGGTGCAGACATCGACCCGATCCTGAGAGCGAGAGTCGCCGAAGACCTGTCGACCGTTGGGACACTGTATTGGCGCCCTGTTTGCAAACCTCAGACATTCACTGCACCTCCCCTCGAGAGAGGCCAAGAGGCGTAGGGGTCTATCAGAAGATGAGGTGGATCAAGGAGAAGATCAACCGAGAGATGGGAGGCCGCGAGGAAGCCCACTTGCTGAGGCGAGGCACACCAAATCAGAGCCATAACAGATAGCGGTTTGGGGTCGTCTAGCTCCCGCACTGTATAGAACGGCAGGAGCGCCTAACTGAGGGTGGTCGGTGGTTGCTTTGCTGAGGAACAAATCACTGAGGGTGGTCTAGATTGCTGATGCCAGCCACTGAGGGTGTCCAGATTGCAGATGATGTGGGTTCTGGAACCAGACCCACCAGCTTGTTTGATCGACGGCGCTAGCGCCCCGGTTTGCTTTCACCTACCCCTCTAATCTGTTAGATTTTTATTCCTTGGGGACATTTGCATGCTTTTTGTTGGGGGTGGTGGGTGTAAATGGAAAGTGAGTGTTAGGGTGAGTCTGAATACCAACTCACTATCCCTCCTCTTTTGGGGTTTTCTTGCCTATTCTTTTCCCCAAAAGACTGATTTATTTTTTCTGTTGAACCGGCATGTTATATCTTTTGTACTAGTTTTAACTCTAGAGCATGATGGCTAAAATGATATCTGATAAACTGAAAATAACGCATGACTAGGCATGTAACCTGACAATTGTTGTGGCGCTAAGCGTGAATAAGAGTTACACCATTGCATTACCCTAAGTATTTAATTTTAATTTCGAACTAAGGTGTAAATCATAATATTGTAAGTTGAGGACATGTCAAGTTGAGACTGAGGAAATTTGAATATCCCTACTGTATTGAGATAGAACTTGCTGGTTTAGTCCTGCTAAAGTTACGCCTGTAACCAACAATAAGAAAGGAATCATATGCCTTATCAGAAAGCCCATTTCTAACCCAAATCAAAGGAACCGAATGAAATTTTTCCTGCTTTATCCAATATCTGATCTTAATTACACTTTTCTTTTTCACTCTAACTGATCTTTTTCGGGGAACATGTGTTGGCCCTGGTCCCTCCCTTGACATGTCAACCTCAAGCTTATGCCCAAACATAGTTATGGTGGCTAATATAGTAAACAACCGCATTTTGCCCTGACCCAACTTTGGGTATTGTGTACCTTGACTCATGGCAAATCCATGAGTTGAGGTGGCTATATGAGGAATGCTCGTTGAAAAAAAAAGGGGGGTTGAACGACAAAGAGAGAGAAAGAACAAAAATAAAGGACTCAGAATAGTTGAAAGAGCAAAGTAAAGAAAAAGAAAAATCACTTACACCAAATGAAGAAAGAGAGAAAATTTAGCAAGGGAACTAGGATGAGAAACTGGGCGAGATAAGATGATACAAGGGGAAGGTTTTACCCGATATGTCAAGGAGGTTTCAAGGAGGCAAAATACTAACCGTATACCTCAAAATGTACCCACCACCTGAGCTATGTTACAGCTTAAAAAAAGTCCTATCGTGATCCTAAGGGTTGTATAAGCGACTTAAGGCAGTGAAATATGGCACCGCTTATGGCAATAGGTATGAGGTTGTGATTTGTTCTGAGAGCGAGTGTTGAAATGTAATCCTTATACTCAAAGTGAAATCATTGTGTGAAAAACGAGGCTTTTGTTCTAAAGTGAGGACATTTTAGTTCAATACCGAGAATTGTTAGCACCTCGTGAGAAATGAAAGGATAGGTGTTATTGCATGGTGATCCTGTGTCATGTTCGAATCCCACAAATTCAAGCCTAATAGTGATAGCCATGCATAGATTTGAGGCTATTAATCGGGATTGGATAGCAAAAATGATTGCAAGGATAAAACATGAATACTATTGTACAAAGATTTTGTAGTTGATCATAAGTGCTTCTGCTTGAGGACAAACAACGAATTTAATTGATGGTGTTGATATCAACCGTGGTTTTTCCGGTATATTAATTCTTTTCCTTAAGTTTAGTGCGTTCATTCAAAAGCCCTTTTTTGCTAATTTTTATACATTTTCTCTTGTTTTGCATGGAATCTGTCCAAAAGCCAAAGCTGAGATTTTTGAGAGAAAAATGCTGAAGAGACCACCTACGGAGCTTATGAACGGTCCGTATGCCTGTGACGGTCCGTAGGTGGCATCGTAGAGAAGCTGCTGAAGGAAGGATGGGGAAGTCTGACAAGTGTGGTATTACAGCTTAGACGTCCGTCCTGCAGGTTCGTCGGAAGATCAGATAAGTGATCCCATTACCCAATTCCAAGAATTGAAGTCTTTGAAACGAAACCCTCACCCTCGACGACCGTTTATTCCTATGACGGTCCGTCACACTTGACGTTGAAGGGGAATGAAGAAAGAAGCATAAGAAATTACACAC